>BLSH010214486.1:338014-349184 GCA_018402905.1 Glandirana rugosa | reverse complement strand
TGCCCCCCCCCCCCCCCGCAGTGAAAGAACAGAGATCCGTGCATGTAAACATCCTCTATATGGAAGCCATGATCACTTCCCTTCCCCTGCCAGTCAAACACTAATACAGTTAGAACACGCCCAGGGAACACAGTTAATCCGTAGAGCGCTCCCCCAGGTTAACCCCTTCACTGCCAATGGCATTTACACAGTAATCAGTGCATTTTTATAGCACTGATCGCTGTATAAATGCCAATGGTCCCAAAAAAGTGTCAAAATGTTCCGACATGTCTGCTGCAATATCGCAGTACCACTAAAAATCACAGATCGCCGCCATTACTAGTAAAAAATAAAAAAATAAATAAAAACCCCAGAAATGAATTCTCATCATCCGTAAACGCGGCAACTTTTGCGCAAACCAATCAATAAACGCTGATTGTGATTTTTTTTATCACAAATATGAGGAGGAATATAAATCGGCCAAAACCGTTGAAAAAAAATGTTTTTTTATATTTTTTTTTTGATTTGTATTTTAGCAAAAAGTAAGAAATGTGGGGTTTTTTGCAAAATTATCGCTCTTCTTTTGTTTATAGCGGTGATCAGAAGTGACGCAAAGGGGATCAAATACCACCAAAAGAAAGCTCTATTTGTGGGGAAAAGGACGCAAATTTTGTTTGGGTACAACTTCGCACGACCGCGCAATTGTCAGTTAAAGCGACGCAGTCCCGAATCGCAAAAAGTGCTCTGGTCCTAAAGTGTGAAATCCTTCCGGGACTGAAGTGGTTAAAGGGATGATGTGGCAACCGTAGTTCCGAACAAGCCCGAGCCCATCCTTAGTAGTGACAACCCTAAATGTCATGTGTTGTAGTGTATTTGTGTTGTATTTTCAGACGACAGCTGTACTGATTAAACTGAAATCGTACCTTGTGTCATCATACAATCAAAATTTTCATGCATGTCCGATCGGATATTAGGATCGGCTCTCGTAAGCTATGTACTAACGGTCCAATTATCGTACGATCGCATCGCAAGCGATATTTATCGTCCGATTTTTGGATCGTGTGCCTTTAACCACTTCAGCCTTGGAAGGATTTCCCACATTAAGACCAGAGCATTTTTTGGGATTCCGCACTGCGTCGCTTTAACTGACAATTGAGCTGTCGTGCGACATTGTACCCAAACAAAACCTCCTAGCCGTCGTGCCTGCGAGTGACGACTATAAGCAGCGATTTGCGGAACAGAGCCACGCTGCCACCGCTTATAGTCGCTACGTGGTTGGGAACAGGTTAATCTGGTTAAGTTCCAGAGGGTTTTTTGTATTTTATATATATATATATATATATATATATATATATACAGTATATATATATATTATACTGTTTATATATTTCTCAAAATCTGTTCATTTGAATAATATCACATTAGCAAAATGGTAAGGATCAGAGTGAACATTTGCATTTACTTTAGGAGAAGTTTATTCCCCTTTCAGTGCTACATTGTGATGCACGAAGGCAAAAAAACAGGTTTGCATTAATTGGTAGCATAAGGTTCCATTTGCACAGTTTTTGGTCTCAGGTGAATGGCAGCGGCAAGAATCTGCTGATTCCTCCTGCTGTTTTGGACACTTGAGGCTAGCAGAGCCCCTACCCTTTAATGGCAGCTTGCCGGCAGCCACAGCTATTTGTGGTTGTTCCCATAGCTAGGAATTTCCTACGGTGATAGCTGCTGGACGCACACAAGGTACATCCAGCAGCGTTCACTGCAGGCTGTGTGAACAGCCACAAATAGCTGCGGTCGCCAGCAACCTGTCATTAAAGTGTGGGGGCTCTGTGGCCAAACCAACCGGGCAAATGTAGCCTAACATTAAGACCCCTTTCACGCTGAGGCGGTTTTGCGCTAAAAATAGTGCCTAAAAACTGCCTCCCATTCATTTCAATGAATGCTTACACACTGGGGCGGTGCAAAAAGTTGGGTACATGATTTCACGCAAGAGGACCACCCTGCCGCAGTATATCTGCATGGGGCAGTCTTAAAGTGGTTCATGTTAAAATACAAAAAAATATTTATATGAAATATTATAATGTGCAATTAATGTAATCAGAGTGAAGAGTAAATAATATAAACAATCGCTAAAGTGCCTGTGTTCTTCAATATTATCACAATTCAATTTTCAATTTTGATAGTCCAGCCCTTGTTGTAACCCTTAGCAACCACAGGTTTTGTCTCCTTTTTATGATCTTCACCCCAGCAGGGCCAATAGTCAAAACACATTGCGCTAAACCTGTAATTAAATAAGAGAACCAGAACCTTTGCTAAGTGGAAGAGTGGGTTTGATAATAAAGTTGGCTATGCCTCCACCAGGGAGAGGGCCTCTGTGAACCGAGGGGATTCCCTTCCTGGGAAGTTAACCAATAATCTAATTCTAAACAATAAAAAAGTAATTGGAAGTAGAGGAACTACTGCAACCAGCATATAACATTAACTATATAGGTGGCACAGTGGTGTAGCGGATTGCACTTTCACCTGGCAGCAAAAGGGTTGTTGGTTCGAATCCCAACCACAACACTATCTGCCTGGAGTTTGCATGTTCTCCCTGTGCCTGCAGGGGTTCCCTCCGGTTACACTGGTTTCCTCCCACACTCCAAAGACATGCTGGTAGGTAAATTAGATCCTGTCTAAATTGGCCCTAGTAAATTTATGAATGTGTGTTAGGGACCTTAGATTGTAAGCTCCTTGAGGGTAGGGACTGATGTGAAGGTACAATATATATGTAAAGCGTTGCGTAAATTGACAGCGCTATATAAGTACCTGAAATAAATAAATAAAAATAAATAAACTATATCTATATAGGTGCACACCAGTTAGGGTTGCCACCTATTCTTCAAGTCAAACACTTTAGTGGCGCACAGCAATTTTTTTTTATAGTATGAGCAAAATGGTTAATTTTGACAAGGGCATAATCTCTGCCATGGCTGCAAAGCACATGATCACAGCCATGGCATGTGTATACCCCTAGCCACGGCCTCCTTTGCTAAAGTTGCAGTTGGCAGGCAGTAATAGCACAGCTCAACCATGGGTTTTTACCACCCCCAAAATCATGTGTAAATGAGCCCTAAGGACTCAATCATCCAGTACTCTGGCCTTGTGAATGAGTGACTTGTTCACACAGATGGAGCTGCCTGTTACTGTAAGGGGATGCAGTGGTTGAACACAGCCACAGGTCCAAATTTGACAGGTGTGTCCTTGTTTTGGACCGTACACCTGCACCCACACACCGGTCACCCATAGTGTAACATTTGCTGCCTGCACATAGCTCCAGCCATATAAACAAATTACTGATTCACATTATACAGGCCACAGGGCCCTTGTGAATGAGCCTCAATGCCTTATTCACACAGAGCTTTATTTACTTCTCAATACAGTTTTTAGATTTAGCAGGGATTCTGTTGTGTTTGTGCCCACTAATAATGATATTGGTGTATTTTTAGTCTAAAGCCTCGTACATACGGGGCGACGATCGTATAACACGGGGCGACGATCGTATACAACAGGTCGTACTAACGACCGTTGTATGTGAAATCGATCGTTCGCATGCGCGATTAGAACAGCTGAACATACGATGGTCGTACAAGGGGAGTTGTATGAGCAGACTAGAAAACTTGGTCGTACCAACAAGCGCTCATACGACCCTTGTATCGTGTGTACAGACCAGTTGGTACAACAAGTTTTGTGCAAAACACGCATGCTCCGAAGTCAGGAACGGCTGGATGCTAATTACATGCACCTGAACGTTCTTTTTGTGGTCGTACGATCGTGTAGTGCAGTCAGTATGCAAGTTACATTATCCAACATACGATTTGAGACGATCGTAAGTACAATCGTCGTCCCGTGTGTACGAGGCTTAAGTGTCATTCAATTGGGGGGGGCCCTGTCAGATAGTCTATACGGGGCCCCGTGATGTCTAACAGCAGCCCTGCAATCACCCCTTGGCACCTCTCATCCAGATGTATCTGAGGCTGCGGGACTTCAAATTTCAGGCCCCCACTTTATTTTTCTGAGGCACAGCGCCAGGGATTGGAGTGTGGGCAAACACAGAGGGGAAGGGGTGGGAGGAAGAGGTGCAGATCAAGCCCTCTATCCTCTCCCATCAGTGTGGGGGTGGGAATAACTGTTAGGGCTGGCTTTGGGCAGTGTGAAAAAGAGTGTAACAGACACTCTCAGCTTAGACAACTGCAGCCAGCAACCCTTCTGGGAAGCCATAGTCCAGTCTGAATAATGTGTCCGGGTTTCAGGCAGTCTGAAACCCGCACGCATGATTCCAAACCCGAACTGTCCGAGGGAATCCTGGACAGGTGGCAACCCTAACACCAGTATGGAAATAGTACAAGTTTCAACAACTTTACAACAGTTCATACATCCAATGTACAAACAGATATTATCAGCAAAGGGCCCAACAGCAGTTTGTGCACATATACCAGGGTACATATAGTTATTAATAAAGATACTTCTAGTAGCTTCTAATCTGTCATGCAACCAGGCCTCCAACTACTAAGTGGCCACTGGTTCTAGTGTATGCTGGTTATTGAGCCCTGGGCTAAAACTAGCTATAGCTATAAAATCCCAGACGAGAAGGAACAGGATCAACTGTAATAATAGGAGCTGCATATAAACTCAGCTGCAATAAACAGGTTCACTTACTAACATACAGCAATGTGACCTCTACACACCCACACTGTTTCACAGACTTAGGTATCTGGTATAGTGCATGTGAGATAACAAGGAGACAGATATACTTCTGTTACCAGTCTTTAAATATATATATATATATATATATATATATATATATATATACATACAGTAAATACACCCAGAAGCTATGGGCAATGATAGTAAACTATTAATATAGAAACACTTGCCTAATAATCTCTGCTTCTAGCCTGGATTCAGCAGCAGCCTTTACATAAAAGGATACATGTTGTTAGACTCTCCCTTTTTACTTCCTCCCTTTGGGGTTTCTGATCCAGACACACACATACATAAATACAGTGAAACCTTGGATTACGAGCATAATCCGTTCTAGGAGAATGCTTGTAATCCAAATCACTCATATATCAATGCATGGTTCCTCATAGGAAACAATGGAAACTCACATAATTTGTTCCACAGCACTACTTGTCAATGCAGTACTGTATGTGGCTAGAAGTGCGGAAACGGCTGTGAACATTCGGAAATGCTGGGGAACTGTTGATACTTTCGGTATTTATGAGTAAATGCGAATGCTTATGAGGCTCACCAGCGCCCCCGCACCTCTGGCCACATGCGGTATTGCATGAACAGACGCTAAATTCTGTTAGTTTTGCGAGACAGCACTCGCAAACCAAGTCAGAATTTAAAAAGAAAAATGCTCGTCTTTCAAAATGCTCGTTAACCACATTACTCGTGGACCAAGGTTTCACTGTAACATTAACAAGTGACAGTTATTTGAAAATACAGACATTAGGGGGCAGCAGATCCCTACACAATAAAATGGTCAATATGCATTCTCTCATTCACATGGGCAGACGGGGGAGAGGATAAAAATAAGCGACTGAGCTGCAATTTTATTGCAGCTCAGTCGTTTTTTTTATCCTCTGACCCCCTCTTCTTAAGCTGCATTGGTGGCCAAATAAAGTTGTACACATATGTAACGGAGACCAGAGATAATTTTTTTTGTTGTGTTTTCTTTGTTGAAATCAGCAGTGTGCAATGTAGCCAGCTTGTCTGCTTAATTAGCCTAGGAGTTCCTGTGCCCTGCAGGTGGTGGGAGGGTAAGTTGATTTTGTTAGGAGGCGCACACAGCCTGGCATCATGTGACTGGACAAGGCCAGACAGGCCGTCTCCGGGGCCGTGTGGTCTAGGCTTAGCTAAATGCAAAGCACAATATAATTTCCCTCTGTTGGGCCAAACAGGCAGTCTTTTGCTGAGCTCTCACCAGTGATGGACCCAGGGGAACTTTTGTCTGCCTGTACTCCTAGAAGGAGTCTGGAAAATACATGAAACTACTGGATACCCTTACTTTCTGCACTGCTGAGACTTGTTCTGTGCGGCGTTCTGAACACTAGAACTTTTACTCTATTCTCTGCTCTTCCTTCAACTACCGTCTGTGTGACCCTGAAGCTGAGGCCAGGACACACAGCCCTTCGAGGACTCGGGATGGCTTTGTGAAGGACCTCTGCCCTCTGGACCCCCATTTCCTGACCTCTCTGCCTGAACTTCCCCACTGAGGCTGCTGTTGACTGGTGAGTCCATGGACCCTTGCTGTGCCTATTGTTGCCCATCCATCATTGTGCCTGGATTATGATTCTGGACTCTGCTGTACCAGCTTGTGGCTTGCTACTCACTGTGACTGGATCGTTGACCTATGAGTTTAGAGTATTTTCCTGCGGTACCCCATTGCTGCCCTGTGGAATAGCCTGTATCATGGATGTGCCAAGGACTTAACCCCCTGTTTCCTGCCTGTGTTGAGGACTTACTGTCCTGCTGTGTCAACCCTGCTCTATGTGCCAAGAACTTAATCCCCTGTGCCCTGCCTGTGTGGAGGACTTACTGCCCTGCTGTGTCAGCCCTGCTCTGTGTACTAAGGACTTAGTCCCCTGTGTCCCGCCTGGATCCCCTGATGCCAAGACCACTTCCATCCACTACTCAGAACAGTTGAGCTTCCACAGCATGAGTCTTTGAACCCTTCTACCCCTTCCACCCCTGCTGCTACCATTCTGAGGAGCATACCCCCAGCTGGGTCATATTGTTGCCCTGTGAACTGTTTCCTTTTTGATATGCAATATACCCACTCCATTGACTGTTATCCCTTGCTACTGCCCTGAAGGTCATTCCTCTTTCTGTGTCATATAGCTGCCTGTGGACCGGTTATCAGTGCTGTGTCATACTGCCACTCTAAGGGCCTGTTTTCCCCATGTTGGGCCTGCCTGGGGCCCTGGGGACTGTTCCCAAAACTGTGTCATTCTACTACTTGAAGTATCGCCTCCCCTTGTCATGCTTTCTCGTTCACCTTGTGAACTGTCCTCCCATGGTGTCCCACTGTTACCCAGTGAACTGCTTATCTATTGCATGCCCATTGCTACCCGGTGGACTGATTAATTGTGCAGTGGCTTAAAACCACCCTCTCCCTGTAGCCCCAGGTCTCCCAATAAACTCCTGTGCGTCGGGTTTCTTGTGATTTGCCTCTGTGTGTGCTCTCTTATACACCATGTTGATTTCAGTGGGTAGCACCACTGCCAAATGCAACCTATTCAAGAGAATTATCTCACATAGTGACCAGCTTGTCAACTGCACTTTGAAAAGTGATCCTCCACTGATTGCATTTTAGAGTTGCTGCAAGGGCTGCTGCATGTGTGAACAAACCCCTATATATACAGCCACAATGTAATATCAAATTCCACCACTCCTCAAAGTCACCAAACCAAAGCTATGTTTTTAAAGCATGAAGAGAGATCCAAAAGGGATGATTTTGTTTTTTACTGTTAAATAAATAAGAACCACACTTATATTAACCCCTTCCCCGGCTGCTGAGCGTTAAGGCCCACCAGCCGAGCGGCCACATATATGCATGCAGTGGGCGTCTAGGGGTCAAAAAGTTGTAGGCAAGCATTAACATGTACAGCTTAGAGTTCACTTACACTTTCTAATCCTGGAAGCAAATATGGATGACAGAACGTGCCTGGGTTTGATTCAAGAGGCATTCATTGAACCCATCAAAAAGTTCAAAAATTGCATCTGAATCCCAATGATGTCTATGGAGAGTGAATACTGAAAATCAATTCTTGCCGTTTTCACGGCTAATAGGCAAGGGTTTGTCTAACAAAACACATCATAAGGAGCTTGGCACTGGCATAGGGTATTTGAACCAATGCAAAATAAATAAATAAAAAACATTCGTGGGGAGAGGGTACTCCTTTTTATTTACTTTAAAGGTGACATAGAGAAACACCAATCCATTACATGCATGAGAGATAGATGCCTTTAAGCTGTATGAGGTTTTACAGAACATTCCAATTCTCACGGACAGTGTAATCAACATTGTGTTTTGGCATCATATTTTTTCATGTGCACTTGATTTTTTTTAAGCTTGGCTTAAATACAGCAGTAGCACACACCATGTTAGGAGAAATCTTGCTTAAAATTGGACTTTTTAGCGCTATTTGCGTGTTCGTTCGCGCCTATGCACGTTCACGCGCGGCCACGCGCACGCTCATGTGCGCACACGCCGGGAATGGCGCCAAATGGCTCTATTTCAACTGAACACACCCTGCAGCAAGTGCTGTCTGATCTACAGCGTTTAGTGTGTGTTCCCGAGCAACCTGTAATCTGATTCTCTGTTCCTGTGATCCGACTTGTCTGACCCTGCTGATTTCTGCCTGCACCGACCCTTGGCTTGTCTACGACCACTCTCCTGCCTGAATCCTTCTGTACCTTTGCTGTCTGTCTGTTGACGACCCTGCCTGGACACGACCACCCACCAGCCTATCACTCCTGTACCGCACCGCCAGCCTGTTACGCCTAGACTAGAGTTGAGCGGACACCTGGATGTTCGAGTTCATTGGGTTTGGCCGAACCTCGTGAAACCATTCGGGTTCGGCACCGAACTCGATCCGAACTTGACCCCGGACACTGAACCCCATTGAAGTCAATGGTGATCCGAAAAAATGGCTGTAAAAAAGTAATGGAAAGGGCTAGAAGGCTGCAAAAGGAAGCAAAATGGGGGTAAGAGTAGGACAAGTGCCATGCAAACAAATGTGGATAGGGAAATAACTTAAAATCACATAAAAAAAATAAAAATGGGAGGAGGAGGTGAATGTGGAGTAGAAGCCTAGAGGTTGACTAAGCAGTGACCATTTTCTAATTGGGGTAGCCCCCAAAATATTGAGACATATTCAAAAAAAAAAAAGGATACCAATGGCTGTGTGAGGCCGGTCTAAATGTCTATTCTGCACAAGGTACAGACAAGTCTTGTGGGATCCATGCCTGGTTCATTTTTAATAAAGGTTAGCTTGTCCACGTTGGCTGTGGTCAGACGGCTGCGCTTGCCTGTGATAACGCCCCCTGTTGTACTAAACACATGTTCAGACAATATACTGGCTGCAGGGCAGGCCAGCACCTCCAAGGCATAAAGGGCAAGCTCAGGCCATGTGGCCAATTTGGAAACCCAGAAGTTGAATGGGGCAGACCCATCAGTCAGTACGTGTAGGCGTGTGCACACATACTGTTCCACCATGTTGCTGAAATACTGCCTCCTGCTAAGACACTGCCTATCAGCTGGTGGTGCTGTTTGTGGTGGCGTGCTGCTGACAAAGCTTTTCCACATTTCGGCCATGCTAAACCTGCCTTCTGAGGTGCTGGCAGTGCCACAACTGCATTGGTGACCTCTTCCTCCTCCTCTGCCTTCGCCTTGTGCTTCCACTGAGCCCCCGGTGCCATTTGGGGATGCCCTCACTTTGTCCTTGTACCGGGGATCCAGCAGGGTGGCCACCCAGCACAAGTTAAAATGTGGGCAACTCGACTGTCGTTGAGCAGGCACTGCAGCATGTAGTCGCTCATGTGTGCCAGGCTGCCCAGAGGCAAAGACAAGCAGTCCTCTGTGGGAGGTGTATCATCTGTGTCCTCCGTATCCCCCCAGCCACGCTCCAGTGATGCCCACGAGTTGCACTGCGTGCCACCCTGCTATGAACATGGTTCCTCCTCCTCATCATCCTCGTCCTCCTCATCCTCCAGAACTGTCCCCAGCTTGAAAATGTTTGACCTCGCCTATGCTGGTGCAGGAACCCACCCTCTGAGCCACTTGTGAATGACTGGCCTGATAACCGTGTAAATTACCCCTCTTCCTCCTCCTCCTGTGCCACATCCTCTACCATCATCGCCCAAAGTGTTTTTTCAAGGAGACATAGAAGTGGGATAGTAACGCTGAGAACTGTGTCATCGGCACTGGCCATGTTAGTGGAGTACTCGAAATACTGCAATATGGTACACAGGTCTCGCATGGAGGTCCACTCATTGGTGGTGAAGTGGTGCTGTTCCGCAGAGTGACTGACCCGTGCGTGCTGCAGCTGAAACTCCACTATTGCCTGCTGCTGCTCGCACAGTCTCTCCAGCATGTGCAAGGTGGAGTTCCACCTTATGGGCACGTCGCATAGGAAGCGGTGAGCGGGAAGGCCGAAGCTCCGCTGCAGCGCAGACAGGCAAGCAGCAGCAGGGTGAGAACGGCGAAAGCGCGCACAGACGGCCCGCACTTTCTGCAGCAGCTCTGACATATCCGGGTAGTTTTTTAGAAATTTCTGCACCACCAAATTCAGCACATGCGCCAGGCAAGGGATGTGCGTCAAACCGGCTAGGCCCAGAGCTGCTACGAGATTTCGCCCATTATCGCACACCACTAGGCCGGGCTTGAGGCTCAGTGGCAACAACCACTTATCAGTCTGTTGTTCAATGCCGTCCATAGCTCCTGCGCAATGTGGGGTTTATCCCCCAAACATATCAGTTTTAAAACAGCCTGCTGTCGTTTCTCCCTGGATGTGCTGAAGTTGGTGGTGAAGATGTTCCGCTGAGCGGATGAGGAGGTGGTAGAGGAGGAGGAAGCGCAGTAGGAGGAGGAGGCAACAGGAGGCAAAGAGAAATGCCCTGCAATCCTCGGTGGCGGAAGGACATACGCCAAATGGCTAGCCGCTTCAAGCCCACCCGCCACTACATTTGCCCAGTGCGCAGTTAGTGAGTAGAGTTGAGCGAACCTCTGGAAGTTCGGGTTCTGCTGGTCCGTCCGAACTTCGGGACAAAGTCCGGGTCCGGACGGAACCCGAACGATCGCACGGACAACGAACCCCATTGAAATCAATGGGGACCCGAACTTTTATGCACAAAAATGGCTGTAACAAAGTCCTGGAAAGCCCTAGAGGGCTGCAAAAGGAAGTAAAATGGGGGTAAGGGTAGGGCAAGTGCCCTACAAAAAAATGGGGACAGGGAAATAACTGTAAATATTTTTAAAAAAATAAAAACATAAAAAAAGCAAAAATGGAGGTGAATGTGGATCATCTTCAAACTGTGTCTGAAAAGTATTAATTAATGGTAGAAGCCATATAACTGTTCTAAAATCATCTTCAAACTAGGGCAAGTGCCCTACAAATAAATGGGGATAGGGAAAATAAAT
>BLSH010214486.1:283904-295251 GCA_018402905.1 Glandirana rugosa | reverse complement strand
TGAT
This sequence comes from Glandirana rugosa, assembly GCA_018402905.1. NCBI lineage: Eukaryota > Metazoa > Chordata > Amphibia > Anura > Ranidae > Glandirana > Glandirana rugosa. The sequence continues at coordinate 295,247 of BLSH010214486.1, read as the reverse complement.
ACACTCAAGGAGAAAAGGATACATTGCGTGCGTAGAATACCACACTCACATACACCTACGACCAGTATTGCCCCTCTCGGTGTCCTATGGTGTATCTGGTAATAGAACCTTCCAATAAATGTTCCTCCAGTAAGGTACAAGACTCTCTCCTCAAACCACCAGACTATAGGGTCCAGCCCCTAAGTAACAACGGACTGTGAGTCACAAAAGACCAGAGGAAATGATTAGTCACCACCTATCACAACTCGCTTGGGCCTGACATTGCAAGCCCAGGCATGGCTTGAAATCCCACAGGCACCGTGCCTGGGCCTGGGCCTGTAGAACCCGAACGATTTTTGAAATGTCCGGGTCCGGGTCCGTGCCACGGACACCCTAAAGTTCGGTACGGACCCGAACGTTACAGTCCGGGTTCGCTCAACACTATCCACCACTGATTAGTAAAGGAGACCAGAAAACACTGAGTGTCAGGCAACAATGAATCCCCGACCTGGGATATCAGACCACCAAACTCCTCTCTCAGAACATGGAATGACCTCCTTGTAAATAACCTTCCAAGATAATGGTCTATGTGGTATCCTGTGGCTCTCCCCGTTATGACCAGCATCCACATACACTCACACCATAAGATGCGTGCGTTACATAGGAAAAGAGGAACTCACATAGTGACGTACCGAATGGTTGAATTTTAAAGTAGTACTAAAAATTATACTCACAAAGGTAAAAAGCATAAAGGCGTGTACACCGGCAGGCTCCCGACTCCCGGGAAAATTTCACAACACAGTGGTGACGTCAGCGCGTCCTCCCGACGTACGTTTCGTCACAAATTACGTCATCAAAGGGGAAATATTCCTTACCTGACTTCTCGTGGACAGATCTCTTGTGTACAGACTTGGCTTGTTCCCCTGAATACATTTGTCTGCTGACCACCCTGACCTTGGCTTGTTATCCGGCTCTTCTTTTGCTTCATCATCCATCCATCATCCAATATAGCAGGTTGCAGTGTTGTAGGGGGACCAGACGCAAACACGTTTTGTCTCTATTCGGACGTCTTCTGGGGTATCCCCCCAAAACACTGCTGGTATATATAGACAATAAGGAGTAGTCCCCTTAATCCGAATAGAGCCGAAACGCATTGGCTCTGGTCCCCCTACAACACTGCAACCTGCTATATTGGATGACAAGCTCAATTTTACTATCCTTAAGTAAGTGTTTATACCGTTTGAACAATAAATGCACAAAGGTTTTATGCTATGGCTAGACTACTCTTTCTTTTCATGATGTGGTGAGTAACCCCTTTGACAAGGTCTTGGGTTGTCGGACATACTCTGCTTAAGCTCCACCGGTAGAAACATCATACAAGGAGGACGGTAGAGACCACAGCCCTACGGCCCATTACTGAAGTGGATATCTGCCTAACTTCACCCACTGAGGTTTATGCTGTTTGAATTACCCGGGGTAGGATTTCTCCTGATCCGTTTGCATACAGATATTAGCCACTGTTTCAACATATGTTTGACACTTTTATTAATTCATTCAAGCACTAGAACTATGTGTCATTATATTCATTTCTAATCACGGATTATGAACTGTTTATCATTTTATTGCCTGTATCACACTTTTTCACTTTAATGATCTTTGTGGATTTCGTTATAACGGACTATTAATTATTAACATTCATTGCCCTTTTTTTTGCACTTAATCACTTTATTGTTCTGGTTGACTTTGATGTTACTGATTCAGTCATATTTTATGGGTTTGCCTTTTGGCATATACAAGAGTCTGAGCTGAGTAAACCGACCAGGATAACCCCGTCAGCCGGACTATAGTAACATTTTGGATTAATAAACGCTGCACTTGCTGTTTTCATCTATTTACACTATTTGTCATTGTGTTGTGCTAGCAGCTGTTCCACACAGTTATACAGTAAGGGCTCTTTCACACATACGGTCCGTTTGGGTCCGCCTGTCAGTTTTTCAGGTGGACCCAAACGGACGCTCCATTGTGCTCTATGGATCGGCGGATGTCAGCGGTGACATGTCCGCTGACACCCGATCCGCTCCGCCAGAAACAGACGGATGGAAGCCCTATTTTCCATCCGCCTGGTGGATCGGATCAGATGAGCACGGACAGACGGTCTGTGTTCATCCGATTCTCCATAGAGGAGAATGGAGCTCTGACAGGTCAGTCTCTGCATGGAGTGCAGAGACTGTCCTGTCATCCGTCGGCTCAGCGGGGATCAACGGATGGATCCCTGCTGAGCAGCGGAGCCCGTCAAAATGGGCTCCGCATGTGTGAAAGGACCCTTAGCGTGGTATTTTCCTCTTGACATTATAATTCTAATCAGGACTCAAAAGAACACAAACATATAATGAAAACATTGTTAGTGCCATTCTCACAATGAGTGCAGTGTGCAATACATAGGCAAACATACAAAAACAGAATACAATTATATACAGAATTTACAAATTTCCTTTACAGCTCCTGTCTAAATTGGCCCTAGTATGTGTAATGTATGAATGTGAGTTAGGGATCTGTAAAGGGAATTGTAAGCTCCTTTGGGGTAGGGACTGATGTGAATGTGCAATATACTGTATCCATGTAAAGCGCTGCATAAATTGATGGCGCTATATAAGTACCTGTAATAAACAAATAAGATGTTAAAAAAGACCACAGGTTTAATGCCTACTCTATTGAGATAATTACTGTTTTTATGCTTGTTGTTATCAGGGGAGTAGTTTCCCAGTAGCTCACTTTTAGGGGTACCCCTGATCTTTTCACATGTCTTCTAAATGAGTGACATCCATTCTGCAAGAATCTCACTTCCATGAGGCCAGCTTTCTTATTGAAATCATGTAAACTTGAATGATTTTGCCTGATGCTAGTAAATTGTCCTTTAGGGATAGCCTTTATGACATAGGTGGGGTGACAGCTATGAGTATGTAGTAAAGCATTCTTAGTGGTGGGTTTTCTGCTTCCTTTAACAGCAGCCCTATGGTGGGATGAAACAGTAGAAGTCAGATCCAAGCATTTGATTTGGGGTTTGATGGGGTTTTTCTCTCCAATGAACTGGAGAATGTAGTTGTTACGATTCAAGTAAATAAGAAAATCTTTCAGGGGTAAATCTTTTTGATTGATGAAAATAACATCATCAATGTAATAATGGAAGGTAATGATGTAGTTCCTGTATGAATTGGTACTGCTATAGATGTTAAGCTCTTCCCACCATCACATACAGTATATAGGTTTGCACATGTGGGTGCAAGCTTTGCCCTTATCAAGGCTCCAGTTTTCTGTAAGGCCCCTTTCACACTTGTGCGACTTGTCCTGCTTCTTTGGACTAAAAAGTCGCATGACCAGTCGTACCCCATGATTTCCAATGAGAACCATTCATGTACAGTATCTCACAAAAGTGAGAACACCCCTCACATTTTTGTAAATGTTTTATTATATCTTTTCATGTGACGACACTGAAGAAATGACACTTTGCTACAATGTAAAGTAGTGAGTGCACAGCTTGTATAACAGTGTAAATTTGCTCTCCAGTCAAAATAACTCAGCACACAGCTATTAATGTCTAAACCGCTGGCAACAACAGTGAGTACACCCCTAAGTGAAAATGTCCAAATTGGGGCCAAAGTGTCAATATTTGGTGTGGCCATCATTATTTTCCAGCACTGCCTTAACCCTCTTGGGCATGGAGTTCACCAGAGCTTCACAGGTTGCCACTGGAGTCCTCTTCCACTCCTCCATGATGACATCACGGAGCTGGTGGATGTAAGAGACCTTGCACTCCGCCACCTTCCGTTTGAGGATGCCCCACAGATGCTCCATAGGGTTTAGATCTGGAGACATGGCCAGTCCATCACCTTTACCCTCAGCTTCTTTAGCAAGGCAGTGGTCATCTTGGAGGTGTGTTTGGGGTCCTTATCATGTTGGAATACTGCCCTGCAACCCAGTCCTCGAAGGGAGGGGATCATGCTCTGCTTCAGTATGTATCAGTACTTGGCAATGTTGGCATTCATGGTTCCCTCAATGAACTGTAGCTCCCCAGTTCCGGCAGCACTCATGCAGCCCCAGAACATGACACAAGGAAAGAGATGTAGTGCTTACAAACTTCCCAGCTGGGGTATCTGGGTCAGAGCGGAAGAGTGCGTATGTGGGGTGCTAGGCACCGGAAGGACGGGGCAAAGGTATCCAAGTGGATGGCGACATCTGTGGGGCAGCCAGCTGACGGAGCAGAAGTGACTCTGTTGGCAGTAAACAAAAGAGAACAAGCGGTGCCCCACTAAGTGTAGCAAAAGATAAAAACAAGGTATTTATTAAAAATGCGCTTACAAGAGTTAAATGATATCAGGCATGTAAATGTCCAGGCATCCCAGTCTGGGTGGTCCGAGTGCTGGGGTCCTGCTGTCACATGTGTCCGGTCCCTGCGGTGGGTTCCGAGGCTCCAGACAGGTGGGCGAGATGTAGGTCCAGCGTCACGGGTCCAATGGGGAGCTGGAGAGTGGGTGGATGGCTGTACCAGGCACGCGTTCGGAGCAATCCGTGCTCCTACATCAGGACACAGTATACAGCTCAGCGACACAGTATACAACTCAGCATCACAGGACACAGTATACAGCCCCAGTGTCACAGGACACAGTATACAGCCCCAGCATCACAGGGCACAGTATACAGCTCAGCATCACAGGACATAGTATACAGCTCAGCATCACAGGACACAGTATACAGCGCAGCGACACAGTATACAGCTCAGCATCACAGGACACAGTATACAGCCCCAGCGTCACAGGACACAGTATACAGCTCAGCATCACAGGACACAATATACAGCTCAGCATCACAGGACACAGTATACAGCTCAGCATCACAGGGCACAGTATACAGCTCAGCATCACAGGACACAGTATACAGCCCCAGCGTCACAGGGCACAGTATACAGCTCAGCATCACAGGACACAGTATACAGCTCAGCATCACAGGACACAGTATACAGCCCCACTGTCACAGGACACAGTATACAGCTCAGCATCACAGGACACAGTATACAGCTCAGCATCACAGGACACAGTATATAGCTCAGCATCACAGGTGGGGTATATAGCAGCCAGTTTCACAGGTAGGGGTAAATTGTAGCCAGTAACACAGGTGGGGTAAATAGCAGCCAATATCACAGGTATGGGTAAATTGCAGCCAATATCACAGGTATGGATAAATCACAGTCAATAACACAGGTAGGGGTAAATTGCAGCCAATAACACAGGTATGGGTAAATTGCAGCCAATAACACAGGTGGGTGTAAATTGCAGCCAATATCACAGGTGGGGGTAAATTTCAGCCAATATCACAGGCGGGGGTAAATTGCAGCCGATAACACAGGTGGGGGTATATTGCAGCCAATAACACAGGTGGTAGTAAATTGCAGCCAATATGACAGGTGGGGGTAAATTGCAGCCAATATCACAGGTGGGGTACATTGCAGCCAATATCACAGGTGGGGTAAATTGCAGCCAATATCACAGGTGGGGGTAAGTTGCAGCCAATATCACAGGTCGGGGTACATTGCAGCCAGTATCACAGGTGGGGGTATATAGCAGCCAATATCACAGGTGGGGATACATTGCAGCCAGTATCACAGGTGGGGGTACATTGCAGCCGGTATCACAGGTGGGGTAAATTGCAGCCAATATCACAGGTGAGGTATTATGCAGCCAATATCACAGTTGGGGTATTATGCAGCCAATATCACAGGTAGGGGTACATTAATTACTGACCGCTCGGGCCGTGTGTTCCAGGAAACTCCCCTTGCGTCACTTCTGGTTTCTCACTAGCGAAACCGGAAGTGATGCCGTGCCATGAGACAAAGCACCGCTGTCCTGTGGACGGCGGTGCCTTGATTGGCAAAGCCCTCAGCCAATAGGACGGTTTAGGGGCACAGCTTAGTGTCGCAAGGCAGGATTAAACCCTGCCATTGAAGCGTGTCGTCTGCAATCACGTGATTGCAATGATGTCATGCTTCCCATAGTGCACTGTGGACCGAACACAGTGCACTTAGGCTTAAACAACATTTTTTTTTTTTTTTTTTTAAAGGGACCTTTTTTAATTTTTTTTATATTGGGGGACGGTGCCCATGTGCCCCCTATGGGCGGGTCACCACTGGTATACAACAGATAGCGTATGCAGCATCACCAGATAGGGGTATACAGCATCACCAGATAGAGTATACAGACCTCCACTGCCCCCCCCCCACCGCGGGGCTGGCGGCACTGAGAGCAGTGCATCCCCCTCCTCCTCCGAGAAAGGCGTCCAATAGGATCGCCTGACTTCTCAGCCAATCAGGAAACAGGTAACATACCCACGCTTCCTAAGAGGCGATTCAGTGTTAGAAAAGCAAATATATTCATTTGCTTCTCTAACGCACGTAAGTAGGCTCAAGGCGCCATGCATGCGCCACAAGCCACTCTATTGTGAAGCCTATTAGAGCTTATGGCTTTAATCAGGTGTTTCAACCCCCCCCCCCTGCTGAAGTAATTCATGCGGCCGGCGTTCTGAAAGGGGTCGGACGCATAAATAGGGGGTGGCTGCGGCGGCCATGGATAGCTTAATGTTATGCATGAAGCTATCCATTTAGCATAGAGGGTGGCTATTAACAAGCAGTTTGCTTTGTGGTCTTGTGGTGACAATTTGATTGTTCATACAGTACACTGTGGTTCCACTGACTAAGGCTCGATTCACATCTATGCATGTTGCTTTTTGCGATTTGCGTTTTTTTTTTTTTGGAGGGAGAATTTTTGTTGCTGGGCAGATTAAAAAACACAAAAAGCAAATCACGGCAAAATCACGGTAAATACGCACTGTTTTTCTGCAGCTTCTCCATTGAAGTCTAGTGAACCAAAATAAATGCACAAAAGCACCGTTTTGCGTTTAAAAAAGTCCCTGACCCTTTCCAAAAATGAGAGAGGCACAAAAATGCATTGATGTGAAGATGTTCCATAGGAACCCATGTTAAAAAAATTCCCTGCATTTCTGATGCATGAATGCATGAAAAAAAAGCATTAGTGTGAATAGAGCCTTAAGGCCCACGATGCGCGACGATGCGAAATTCGGACGGGAATTGTCGTTCAACAGCCTGTCGTCCGAAATTCTTACCATAAGGCTATATGTACACGGGACGCTGTTTCAACCTCCCCTGAATGTTTTATCTCGACAGCTAGAAACCGGCGTCTAAAACGCCCGTTTTGCATGCCGCGTTTAGCAGCAGTTTGCCACATTCACGTCTAGACGCAATTTACCATGTTTAGGCGAGTTTACAAGCTGTTTGGCATTTCAAATGCCTCTGAACTGGCGTCTGAACCCATTTTTTTGCATTACAAAAAAAGCCTCTAAACTCAACTGCCTGGAAACAACCTTGAAGGACCCTGTGTAAATATACTGATAAGATAACATAGAGGACAGTTCAGGGGAAGCTGAAAAAATGCCCAAATGCCCCTAAACGTCCGTTTACCAGCAGCAGTGTACTTAGTGCCTAAGTATGCTCCTTTCGACAGCTGATTAGCTTTTTTCGTCAGACAAAAGCTGGATGTGCAGACTAGTAAATTTTTGTCTGTCAATAACGCCACGTCCGATTTTCGGATCGTGTGTACAGAAATTGACACACAAAAGTTGAAAGTACAAACACGCATGTTTGGAATCCAGGAAGTGTTCAGTCGTGTAAATTGGCGATCGTGATTCACAATTAATATTCGTGAAGCAGCAATTGAAATTACAAAATGCAGCGCACATTATCGTCTTTTTAATATCTTTTTAATAGCGAAATTAGCAGAAGCGGGCCAAAGGGTGACGCACCAAAAATGAACTTCCTCTTTATACTCTGCTAGTACTTCACTACGTTCACCTTTGTCGAGCGGCAATTTTCGTATAGACAGTGCGCTTTACAAATTCATGGACATGTGCTTATGACAAAAATCAGAAGTGCGGTCGTACCAAAATTGAATATCTTATATTGACGCTGTAGCAGCGGTCCCCGAGCACCACTGTGACCTGCGACATGCTGTGTCCGTCATCTTCCGGGTTTCCGGGCGCTGACCAATCACAGGGCGGACTCCAGCGATGTGATTGGCAGGAGCCACGCTGACGTCACTCCTGTGCATGCGCATGGGAGCCGGTCGGGCCGTTTCTTCACTGCACATGTGCCGATGACATCGGCACATGCAAATACAGGGAATAACTCCTAAACGGTGCAAGTTTAGGAGATATTCCCGGGACCTACAGGTAAGCCTGAATATAGGCTTACCTGTAGTTTAAAGTGGTTGTCATGACTTGACAATCACTTTAAGGGCGAAACACATCTGAGGAGCTCTCTACAGGAGGAGAACAGGAGCTAAAGACATCTTTTACTCATTTTGTTCACATTTAGTGGTTGTCTGTGTGCAGATGGTTGCCATTTAGCTGAAGTCTACTAGAGCAGTGGTTCTCAACCCTGTCCTCAAGTACCCTCAACAGGCCATGTATTGGGAATTTCTCTTAGGCCCTTTCACATGGGCTTTCCGTTCAGGCCCGCCTGTCCGTTTTTCCAGGCAGACCTGAATGGATGCTCCATGCAGGCCTATGGAGCGGCGGATGTCAGCGGAGACATGTCCACTGACATCCGGCGCTCCCTGATCCGATCCTGTTCATGAAATCCAGAACGAATGGAAACCCTATTTTTCATCCGTCTGTAGAATCGGAAATAAGAATGGAAAGGTGGATCCGTTTTCATCCGATCTCCATAAAGGAGATCGGGGCTCTGACAGATCCATCTCCACACAGTGAGCAGAGACGGATCTGTCTCCGCCTGCTCAGCGGGGATGAACGGATCGATCCCTGCTGAGCAGAGCAGAGTCTGCAAACGGACATCCCCGTGTGAAAGGGGCCTTAGATAAAATACCAAGCCATTGACTCTGATTTACAGCACCTGTGCAAGATAAAGGTAAACCTGCAAACACGGCCTGTTCAGGGTACTTGAGGACAGGGTTGAGAACCATTGTACTAGAGCATGAAAAGCCAATCATGTCTGCATTGCTCTAGTCTATTCAAGTACTGATCCGTATGACGCAGGTTTGGGAGGGCATTCAAGAGGTACTATTTTCATTGTTTTGGGCTACATATGTAAGTATGTTCTTGTACTCTACCTCTCTCTAAGTTCTTACCCTTACTTATGTTTACCTTTTTGTGTTAAATTACCCTTTTCCATTTTTTGATTTGGTTTATTCTGCTTGTTGATTGTGTATGATCTGGCTTTGTAGCATCTAAGCAAGCCTGGATTGGATAGCTCTCTATTCTGAATAGGATCTGGATGATGGCGTCTGTTTGCGTATACCTTTGTATCCAATTTATGTTTATGCATTGATGTATTGCTTGTAAATTCTGGCCATTAAAGTGGTTGTCATCCCTTGATAATAAGGCTTACCTGTAGGTTCCCTGCATATCTCCTAAGCCTGCATGGTTTAGGAGATATACAGTGTACAGTGTGTGCCCACGTCATCGGAACATGCGCAGTGAAGAAACGGCCTCCGTGCTGTTTCTTCCCTGAGACTGTGCCGCGATTTGCAGCTCCCATGCCCATGCGCGGGAGTGACGTCACACGGCTCCAGCCAATCACAGAGCCGGAGTCCGCGGCCACCGGAAGGAAGAAGGGCGAAAATAGACACAGCCTGGAGCAGGGACAGCGTGGGCTTCCAATGCAGGTAAGTGTCACATAATAGGCTAGTATGCGATGCATACTAGTCTATTATGCTTTTACATTGCAGGGTAATGACGAGGAACAAAGAGGAAGTAAAACCCATCAGGGGTGGCGCGAGAGTGACGTCACGCGACTCTGGCCATTCACAGAGCCGGTGTCCAGAACCCCCGGAAGGAAGAAGGGCAGAAGATGGACGCTTCCTACTGTGGGGACAGCGTGGGACAGCACAGGCTTCCAATGCAGGTAAGTGCCACATAATGTGCTAATATGCGATGCATACTAGCCCATTATGTTTTTACATTGCAGGGTAATAAAGAGGAAGTAAAACCCAACAGGGTTTTCTTCCTCTTTAACAGACCATTTATTCAGATACACAGTCCAGCACCTTGCCCTTACTCCTTTTTACCCCAGTTAATTCTCTGTATAGATTTGTATATGATTTTTGGTCATTAGTACATGACTTATTTGTATGCCCAATTTAGTATTTTGCTAGTATTTTGTTTTCATAGCCATCCTTTTTTGCACTGGTCACCAAGTAAACTTTATCAATCTTTTCAGGTGCTTTTTTTCACATTCATAGATATTTATTCTTTTATACTCTACATGCCTACACTCATACCACCCTGAATATGCCCAATCTTGTCTGATCTTGGAAGCTTAACCAGGGTTGGGCTTGATTAGCACTTTCCAACAGAGATAAAAAAGAAACTGCGTTCATGCATAAGCCAAACATAAGTATGTCAATTGTTTGATTTGTAATAAGCAGCAGCTCTGTTGTGAGATATTTTACAGAGTAAATTCAAAAACATCATTTGGTCACTTGCAGATGGTAAGCTTGCATTTCTACTATTGAGGTGGTTGTTTTGGGCACAAATCCTTTGGTGATGGACATTCAGTTGGTTGATGTGATCCTATGAGCACATAGGAAGAGGATCTTTAATTCAATGGACTTTTTTTACCCAATTTTATATATGTTGTACACATTTGTATCTATATGGTAATATTATATGTATGCCGCAGTGGCGGCTGGTGAAGTTTTAGGATGGGGAGGGCGGGCCCTTCCTTTTTGATCCCTCCTACGTTGAATAAGCCCCACCCCTTATAGAATCCACCCACTCCGCCCCCTGTATTCCACATATTGTGTCAGGAGTACACAGCATCACATCACAGGACACAGTATACAGCTCAGCATCACAAGACACAGTTTACAGCTCAGCATCACAGGACACAGTAAACAGCTCAGCATCACAGGACACAGTACACAGCTCAGCATCACAGGAGACAGTATACAGCTCAGCATCACAGGACACAGTATACAGCTCAGCATCACAGGACACAGTATACAGCTCAGTATCACAGGTGGGGTAAATTGCAGTCAATATCACAGGTGGGGGTATATAGCAGCCAGTATCACAGGTGGGGTAAATTGCAGCCAGTAACACAGGTGGGGCACTTATGCAACCAATAAGGCAGGTGGGGGCACTTATGCAGCCAGTGATACAGGTGGGGGCAGCTATGCAGCCAGTATCACAGGTGGGGGCATTTATGCGGCCAGTGACACAGGTGGGGGTAGTTATGCAGCCAGTATCACAGGTGGGGGCAGTTATGCAGCCAGTAGACCG
>BLSH010214486.1:268216-283194 GCA_018402905.1 Glandirana rugosa | reverse complement strand
ATTGACGGGGGTGGACATTATGACCGACGTATTGGGTGGGGGCAGTTATGCAGCCAGTATCACAGGTGGGGGCAGTTATGCAGCCAGTATCACAGGTGGGGCAGTTATGCAGCCAGTATCACAGGTGGGGGCAGTTATGCAGCCAGTGACACAGGTGGGGTACATTGCAGAGACCCCCACCAGGTCGGGACAAGTCCCGCACTTACCCCATCCAATAGGCAGGCAGGAGTGTTGCAGAGTTCGGCATGCGGAGAAGCGGGCTGGGAGTCTGCAGAGATCGGCATGTGAAGAAGCGGGCGGTCCCTCATAGTTGGACGTTCATCGGGCAGTCAGGGTCTCTGTGGAGCAGGAGTCAATTTACCAGTGCCACCTGCAGGGGGGCCGGCTGACTTTTTTTTTTTCTTTGCTTTTTAGCCGGCGCCCAAGCACCCCTCATACACCAGCCGCCACTGGTATGCTGTTTATTAATTTGAGGTTGCACTTGAAATTTGGTATTTTATTTTTAGCACAGCTCAATATATTCTTTTTGGTTAGTACTTGGATGCGATACCGCCTGGGAATACCAGGTGCTGTAAGCAAGAACTATATAGTCACCTGTCCCCTTATGTGCACTGGGAACACAGCAATATCATTTTATTGTCCCTCTTTTATAGGTTTAACGACACATATTTCTTCATAGGGGTTGTCTTTAGTAGGTATGTTTGGTGAATATATCTCTATAACAGCTTCAACTCTATTGGGAAGGCTGTCCACAAGGTTTAGAAGTGTGTCTATGGGAATGTTCGACCATTCTTCCAGAAGCGCATTTCTGAGGTCAGGCACTGATGTGGTTGAGAAGGCCTGACTTGCAGTCTCCGCTCTAATTCAGCCCAAAGGTGTTCTATCAGGTTGAGGTCAGGACTCTGTGCAGAACAGTCAAGTTCCTCCACCCCAAACTCGCTCATCTATGTCTTTGTGAACCTTGCTTTGTGCACTGGTACAAAGTCATGTTGAAACAGGAAGCGACCATCCCCAAACTGTTTCCACAAAGTTCGGAGCATGAAAATGTCCAAAATGTCTTGGCATGCTGACACCTTAAGAGTTCCCTTCACTGGAACTAAGGGGCCAAGCCCAACCCCTGAAAAACAGCTCCACACCATAATCCCCCCTCCACCAAATAATTTGGAACAGTGCACAAAGCAAGGTCCATAAAGACATGGATGAGCAAGTTTGGGATGGAGGAACTTGACTGACCTGTCCTCAACTTCAAGCTCTCAGGTGCTGCCACCATCATTCCTTGTAAGGGAAACCGGCAGTGAAGCATTGCGGCTCCACAACTGGTTCCCTATTGTGCATGAACAAAGCGCGCTGTGCTTTGCAGCAGGGGAAGGAGGAGAGTAGCCGAACTCCTGGGGGACCTCACCGCTGTGAGGTCTCCTGGAAGTGGGGATGGGTACCTATCAAAACAAGTACCTGCTCTTCTCCAAAAGGTGCCAAATGTGGCAGTGGAGGGGGTAGGAAGCAAAAAAGCAGAGCTTCCCCTTTTGGGTGGAGCTCCACTTTAACTTTATAACATGACACAGTCTCTACCTGTTACCACCAGATCCAAAAGGAACACCTGGGGCACCAGTAGGGAGTTAGACAGAACACCACATAACAGCTGAGTAAGAAAATGAAGTAGATATGTATGACAATCTTTCTAGAAAATTTCAGCTTAAAGCTTTAAATAATGAAACACACCTATGGTGGGATATAGCCTTGCTGGAGCAAGGGGATTGAGGATAAAAAAATTCCTACTTTTTTTCAAGTCGTGGATGATGAGTTTAGGACAAATTCTCAATGAAGCCTCACATGAGGAGACTTATGTGAAAAATTGGATAACAAGAAGTGGAAGAGTCTATCACTGGAACCATTTGGGTCCCAAGGCTGTAAGGAAGGCTAATTCCAATAAGAATCAACATTCGATTCTGAGAGATTCTTCAACACCTATAAATTCTCAAAAGAGAGTGAACTTCTCTTTTTTTTTAAAGGGTACTTCCGTAAGCTTCTCTGATCCTTACGGAGACACTTCTGTTCCCTCCCCCTCCACAACTACCTCCAGTACTAGTCAAGACAGGAAAAGGAAACTGAGGGACACATTTCAGATAACAGTGACACACAACAGCCAAAAAAGTCAGGTGTTAGGAAATGACTGTGCCTTGAATCCCAGTCCGTGCGCGCCTGTGCCCGTGTGCGTGCACGTCTGTGCTGGCACTGGTGCCAAATGGCCCCATTTAAGCAGACAGCACAATGCAGCCAGTGCTGTCCATTCTACAGCGTTTGTGTGTTCCAGAATGACCTGTATACTGATTATCTGTTCCTGTGACCTGGCTTGTCTTTGACTTCGATTGCCTGCACTGACCCCCAGCTTGCCCATGACAACTCTTCTGCCTGATTCTTGTGTACCCTGTAGCCCACCTGTTGAAAACCCTGCCTGTACCCGACGACTCTTCTGCCTGCACCTTCTGTACCATTTTGCCAGCCAGTTGCTGACCCCAGCCTGTACCACTATTCTACTATCTGCACAAGCCTCTACCAGACCTCTCACACCACCACCAGTGAACCAGTCCAACCCTCTCGCCCCCATGTGCTCCCGAACTCCCTATCTGTCATACCAGGGGTTCCCGAACTAGGGCCGTAAGAATGGTTGCTTCCTGCATAAGAGAGACTCCACCATCAGGTGCGGGACATCAGGTTTCCCCAGAAGCAATTACAAAGGCTGCAGAAGAAAAAATTAAGGAAAGGCAAGAAATGTTGAACCTGCTATACCACCTTCTTACCTTGTCTATAATTTATTTAATCACACACTTCCACCTGAAGAAGAATGGGTTTCATCTAAAGGTTTAAACTTTGTCGAAACACGACACTTTGATTTATTTTATACCATTTGGTTTGCATATGTAGCACCCTCCTAGATCAGGTGCTAGAAGTGAGGCAATTTTATTGATAGCAATTTTAGTGAGCTGGCCCCAGATACAGCTTCAGCCAATCCCTGCTTGAAAAGAATGGCCAGCAGGGGACTGGCAGGTGTATATAAGGCAAAAATGAGAACAAAGAATAACAGGGTCTTTTTGCCTGCTGAGAGTGACCCGGCCTGGAAATGCTGTTAAACCTTCCACGGTCCACCTTAGGAGGAGCCTTATAGTGGTTGTCAACTCTTGACAACCACTTTAACCTACAGGTAAGCCTATAATAAGGCTTACCTGTAGGTTCCCTGCATATCTCCTAAGCCTGCACGGTTTAGAAGATATACACTGTACTCGCATGTGCCGACGTCATCGGGCACATGCGCAGTGAAGAAACGGCCTCTGTGGCGTTTCTTCACTGAGATCTTGCTTACACGGGGATTCGCGGGAGTGACGTCATGCGGCTCCGGCCAATCACAGAGTCGGAGTCCGAAGGAAGAGGGGGAAAAAAAAGAGAGGCAAAAATGGATGTGGCCTGGAGCGGGGACAGCGAGGGCTTCCAATGCAGGTTAGTGTCACATAATAGGCTAGTATGTGATGCATACTAGCCTATTATGCTTTTACATTGCAGGGTAATGATGAGGAATGAAGAGGAAGCAAAACCCATCAGGGTTTACTTCCTCTTTAAGAAGTTCTGAATGATTCTCGCTTAGTGAGGAGCCATTAGAGATCACCCCTAAAGTTCCAGGAATATTCAAGGCAACAGTCTAGGGAGGATCCATTTGGGATATCTTGTGCCAGAGTCAGCTGAAGTAAATGGGGCCTTCAGTCTACCTGGATCGCAGTGTGTAGGCTGCAGAGAATCCTGGGAAAATGACTGTTGCTTTTGCACTCTTTCTGGTACACGAGAATGTACCCCAAAAGTAAAATTTCTAGCGTCAGAGCACCCATACATAAGCCCTAGAGGCGAGGATTACAATAAGGTATTCCTACAACACGAATTAAAATGGATGTTTCGCCTACAGTAAGGTGACCAGATTTTTAAAATGAAATCCGGGGACATTTTTTTTTTTTTTTTTTATTGGCAAATGGTAAACTATTTTATAAGCATATTTTCCTCCAATGATATAAGCAGTGTATGTGCTTTGTGTTTATGGAATGATTGTATGATATATATATTATTTCTCACATTTCCTCCATGAGATAAAAAAATTATACTTAGAATTTTTTGGGCTATGACTACCAAATGTTAAGAAAAAACTTTTCAATGCATATCACTGTATACTATATTTCCCTCTCTCTGTATACTGTATCTCCCTCTCTCTGTATACTGTATCTCCCTACCCCTGTATACTGTATCTCCCTCTCTCTCTACATACTGTATCTTCCTCTATCTGTATACTGTATCTTCCTCTCTCTCTGTATACTGTATCTCCCTCTCTCTGTAAACTGTATCTCCCTCACTCTCTGTATACTGTATCTCCCTCTCCCTGTAAACTGTATCTTCCTCTCTCTCTGTATACTGTATCTTCCTCTCTCTCTGTATACTGTATCTCCCTCTCTCTGTATACTGTATCTCCCTCTCTCTGTATACTGTATCTCCCTCTCCCTGTAAACTGTATCTCCCTCACTCTCTGTATACTGTATCTCCCTCTCTCTCTGTGTATACTATATCTCCCTCTCTCTCTGTATACTGTATCTCCCTCTCTCTCTGTATACTGGATCTCCCTCTCTCTCTCTCTCTCTCTGTATCTCCCTCTCTCTCTGTATACTGGATCTCCCTTTCTCTGTATACTGTATCGCCCTCTCTCTGTATACTGCATCTCCCTCTCTCTGTATACTGTATCTCCCTCTCCCTGTAAACTGTATCTCCCTCTCTCTCTGTATACTGTATCTCCCTCTCTCTCTGTGTATACTGTATATCCCTCTCCCTGTATACTGTATCTCCCTCTCTCTCTGTATACTGTATCTCCCTCTCTCTCTGTATACTAGATATCCCTCTCTCTCTCCGTATACTGTATCTCCCTCTCTCTGTATACTGTATCTCCCTCTCTCTCTCTGTATACTGTATCTCCCTCTCTCTGTATACTGTATCTCCCTCTCTCTCTTTATACTGTATCTCCCTCTCTCTATGTATACTGTATCTCCCTCTCTCTGTATACTGTATCTCCCTCTCCCTGTATACTGTATCTCCTTCTCTCTCTGTATACTGTATCTCCTCCTCTCTCTGTATACTGCATTTCCCTTTCTCTCTCTGTATACTGTATCTCCCTCTCTCTCTGTATACTGTATCTCCCTCTCTCTCGCTGTATACTGTATCTCCCTCTCTCTATGTATACTGTATCTCCCTCTCTCTGTATACTGTATCTCCCTCTCCCTGTATACTGTATCTCCTTCTCTCTCTGTATACTGTATCTCCTCCTCTCTCTGTATACTGCATTTCCCTCTCTCTCTCTCTGTATACTGTATCCCCCTATCTTTGTATACTGTATTTCCTTCTCTCTCTGTATGCTGTACCCCCTCTCTCTCTTTACTGTATATCCCCCTCTGTATACTGTATCTCCCCCTCTCTCTGTATACTGTACCACCCCCCGTGTACTCTACCACCCCTCTGTATACTGTGCCCCTCCGTCGTACCTCAAGAATGTTGTTCTGGCCCCCGCCGGTCAGGTGTATTCCCTGGGTCGGTCATGCTGTGGTCCCGAGTGGCAATCTGGGCTCCTTCCTTCCATTCAGCAGAGCGGGCAACACAGCCGTGTGTATGCAATCAGCTGTGCGCTGCTCGGGGGATCGGGCTGAAGGGGCACTGCAGGGGGAGAAAAGCAGCAGTGGCGTCTCCAGCTTTCAAATTTAGGGGGGCACATGGGGGGGACAGGGACAAAAGTAGGGGGCCAACTATAAAACACCCTGGGCAAACACCCAGGCCGGTGCCCCTACCCCCCCATACTGTGACAATTCACATTCACTGCTTAGAGTGAAGATGCCAACCTGTGGATGGTGTCAGCAGGTCAGTGGATGGTGTCAGCAGGTAGTGTCAGCAGGTCAGTGGGTAGTGTCAGTTGGTAGTGTCAGCAGCTCAGTGGGTAGTGTCAGCAGGTCAGTGGGTAGTGTCAGTGGGTCAGTGAGTAGTGTCAGTGGGGGTCAGTGAGTAGTGTCACTGGGTAGTGTCAGTGGGTCAGTGGGTAGTGTTAGCTATCAGTACCACAGCATATCAGTGCCACCTAATGAGCGCCCATCAGTGAAGGAGATACATTATTTAATCATTTTCTTTTAAAATGTGATTGAATGGAGCTCGAGCAGTAACTCATCTTGTGCTTCTTGTCTTGGCCATTGCCCTCCTCTGGACTACATCTCCCACATTCCCAGATGCAGAGGAGGAGCAGCGGCGCCGCCACAAGCAGCACAGGCTGAAGCGAGCCGCTCCTCCTCTGAGTATCACTGTGACTGGATGGCAGCCCGCTCTTCTCATCTCCAGCCAGCCACGGCGGTACTTGATGGATAATAACAGATGCAGAGGAGGAGCGGCGCCACTACAAGCGGCACAGGCTGAAGCCGCTCCTCCTCTGCGCGACCCCCGCTCAAGCTGCCCGCCGGTGATCAGTCCTATAAAAGCAGGGACAAAAACGGGGACAAAGAGGGGGCGGGGACAAAGAGAGCAATCTGGGGACTGTCCCTGGAAAACAGGGACGTCTGGTCAGCTTAGCCTACAGGCCACTAGTTTCCCAGGTCTCAATTAAATGGTTAATTTCTTTCCATTTCCACCTGGTTTTGTAACTGGTATATGTGTAGCGCTACCCCCGAAGGAGCTGCTAATGAAATTTATATTTTACCCGAGTCTCCCTCTGAATATTCTGCAGCCAGTCACTATAGCATTTTCACACAGCCAGGTGCACACACAATCCTGTTTGTTTACAATGACCAGTCTAGGGGATGAACTTTTCATGCTTTATTATTGAACTTGGATGGGAGAAGGATAGGTATGAGATACTCCAAGTAACTGACTGTAACTGAGGACAAATTCTCCCTAGGTTCTGTACAACAGGCAGTCAGTGGCTTCACACAGCAGGCTGACTCTAGTGAAACAAGTCCATCTCTAAACAACAAAGGACACTCACCAGTGTCTCCTTTCTAACTAGCAGACTACCAATGCACTTTATGGCAGGCTGACTCTAGCAGAACAGGTCCCTTGTTAAACAGTAAGGACAGAAGCTGGACTCTGTTCTTCAAGACACTCTTAAGTGTCTCCTTTCTAGCTGGCACACCCAATTAAGCTGATATGAAGGCAGGGGTAATTCTAGCAAACAGTCTCAGGGATTCTCTCACAGATCTGTACTCACACCATGTCCTGGGACAGTCGGTAGCCCGTTCTGCCAACCTCCAAGCGACACTTTGCCACTGCAGTATCAGACCGAATCCAAGGACATCCTCCCTCTGTCAGTTTTGAAAGGACTGTGGGTTGCAGCTTCAGCATCCGGATAGGCCTCGACTAGGCCTAGCAGCCGGCAGCCTCCTGGATAGGCTTTCGGGCCTAGCAGCCAGGAGCTGGACATACACCTCACCCCTCAAGCTTGGGTGGGCTGGGACTCCTAACCTTGAGCCCATGTGCTCCTTTTTATATGAAGGTGTTCACCCAAGATGCAGTGGGTCACCACTCCCCTGCTAGCTGGTCAGAACCACCTCCAAATACACCTGCTGTTACTGGCTGAGGTTTTTTCCCTCTGTCCAATAGGAACCCATACTACTGGACAGGGTAAAATAGCTCCAGACCATATGAAACAGCACCAGAGCACACAGAGCAGACCTTACTGATAGGCAGACAGCATGTAAATTTACCTGTCAGCTCTTCTGTTAAGCAGATAGAGCCAAAAACTATATACACTCACTAGTACCCAAACTAGGAGGGCGCTACATATGCAAAAAAAAATTATAGACATGTACATCGTACTTGATAGAATTGTTCACTGATATGTGTATGATTGGATGTTTTTTTTCTCTCTGTTTCTGTAGGCATCTTTCATGATGGATTATATCCACAACACTTCCTTCCCTTTTCTGATAATTTTATGTTCCGCCACCAGAGGTCTCTGTTCCCATAGCCAGCCACTTCCTATATCCCATCCCTGCAAAGTGTATTGTTTCAAGTAGTGGTGGTTATGAATTCCTCACATAACTTGAGTGAAGCACTAAGACAATTATCAGACACTGACACATACTAACAACATACCTGGATTTAATGCTATTGCACAATACATACCCTTACATTGTATGACTCCTATCTATCAGCACCTACCCAAGATTTGCAAAATAGATAATCCAATGCAAAGCAGACTAATAGTAGCTAGTATAGGATCCTCTGGGTAACCTCATGGACACATTATTCCAACCTCTGATTGTTTGACTTCCATGTTAACTTTATGACACCAAATATGCCATAAGGAAATTAGAGAACTTACAGTGGAGCACTCACTATACGTCTATGGCCTGCAATGTTAGGTGAATATATTCTATCATTCCCCATCATTTGGGCATGAGAGCTCCAACAATATGGATTGAAGAATTTAATTCTGGAGTGAGTGTTTTTCCTTCTTAGCCACAAATCCTTGGATGGGAAGTGGTTCTTACAGAAAAGAAGAGACTCTATGAAGGCAAAGTTTGTACAAGCCTATATATGGGATGGTGGGAAGAGTTTAAAGGGGCTGTAAACCCCATACACTAAATATGAACAAAGCACATCCCTCTATAGTGTGTACTTGTCTCTATGCAGAGCACTAGGTGCCATTTTTGTCTGCTCCTGTTCTATTCCTTTCATACATATTCGCATGAGTCACTTCTGAGAAGTTTTTCTGACACTAAGAGTAAAAGGGTGACAGGGTGGGATTCATCCCACCATAGGGCTGCTGATAAAGCATACAGAAAACCCAGCTCTAAGGGCCGGTTCACACTTGCGCGGCGCGAAGTGGCGCGATGCGGCGCTCGAGGTGATCTCAACGCGGCTTGCGAGGAGACTTCTATCATAGAAGTCAATGCAAGCCACCTGAGATCGCCCTGAAAATAGTGCAGGGACCATTTTTCTAAGGCGGAGCGAAGCGATTCGCTCCTATTAGAACGGTTCCATTCGCACAGCATTGAGGCGAATTGTCAGGCGACTCAAGTCGCCTGACAATTCGCCTAGATGTGAACGGGCCGCAAAGTTGTGCCGCATCACACCGCGCAAGTGTGAACCGGCCCTAAGAATGCATTGCTACATGCTGTTAGCTGTCACCCCACCCATGTCATTAAGGCTATCACTAAAGGACCTACCAGGAAACTCCTCCCCTGAAAACGACAAGAATAACAATTGTTTACCCAAGGTAATATACTTTTACCTAGTCTCTTTTCATCCAATTTTCAGACCCGTACTTGGCTTTATAGAAGTAATGCCCCCAGATACTATAGCCGCGAGTGTATTGGCCATGCTCATGTGATAACCTCAGGGTCGCTGATAGGGGGTACCACTGGGTCTCCTGTAGGGGTCCCGGGCACACAGAGGGGCCTGGATAGCAGGGAGATTGGTGTGGCGGGACAGGGGGGAAAATTAGAGAAGGGTGCACTGTGTCTGTGTTTCTCCCTGCAGCAGCTGAAAGCCAATTTTTCTCCCTCTAGCCAGCGTTCAGCTCCTGGAGTGAGAGACACAGACATAGTGCATCGCTCTGTAATTGTCCCCGTTTTGCTGCACTGATCGCCCTCCCTGTGCTGTCCACATCTGATTCCCCTGTGCCCCCCCCCGTCCCCCTGCCAGCTGCTGTGGGTACACAGCCACTGTCTCCTGTTCATTCAAATTCAGAGCAGCTCAGGCTACAGAGAAAGGAATTAAAAAATCTGTGCTCTCAATTCTTTTTCACTGTTTATAAGGTTTAATTTCTATGAATAACTTTACCCCTCTCATGTAGTCATTTATACCATTCATTACCTCTCCCATGTCAATCCCACTGAGGTCTGTGTGCATCCCCCTGTAGCGCCCCCATAGTGTAGGTGCTTTTACTTTTGTCGATTTTTGGTAGGAAAGGAAAATCTAGTCAGCCTTGACTGTAAGTGCAGGCCTGAATGTTTTCATCTGGGCTTGGAGTGGCTCAAGGGAGGGGCTGGAGATGGAGGGAAGGGACACTTCTTGGAGATTTCCTCCCCTTGAGCTGGGAAAGCTCTAGAAGCAGGATGGGTGAGAAGGTGTCACTTCCTAATGT
This sequence comes from Glandirana rugosa, assembly GCA_018402905.1. Lineage (NCBI taxonomy): Eukaryota > Metazoa > Chordata > Amphibia > Anura > Ranidae > Glandirana > Glandirana rugosa. Next base: position 273,050 of record BLSH010214486.1, on the reverse strand, counting down.
ATGACAAGGAGCCCTGACCAATCCAGCGGCTGGATTGGCAGGGGGCAGGCCTCCTTAAATACAGCTATCTGCAAGCAGGTGTCAGGAGCGTTCGGGTGGAAGAGTGAGGTTGTAGTGAGGAGCTGCGGATCAGGCCTCGTCCGGGAGGGGAGCCCCCAGTCTGGGGGGGGTGGGGGTGACCTTGAGGCCTGGGGCTTGGGAGCAGCCAGGAGCTGGAGTCGGCTCCTGGAGTAGCACAGGAGAAACAGGAGAGAAGCTGAGGTCTACACAGAAGGAGACTCTGTAAAGAATCCACCATATAGTCAGTGAGTGGCAGTCCCTGGGAGTTGGATGAGAAGGCTGGGACAGTCTTGGAGTAGAGAGACCAGTCTGTGGAAGCCGGTAGGAGCCAAAAAAGGGGAAGGAAAGCCATTAGACCGCAGGACAGACTGGATGGGTCTGAAGGATTGATGGGTTGGGAGTTGTTGGTCATCCAAAGGCCCGGCTAGCACCAACGTACTTTGCTACACCAAAGAGATTGCATGGTTTCAGTGAAGGAAACCTGCAACTCTTACCCACAAAGGGTGGATCTGAGGCCTTGCCTGCGGCTGCAGCAGGCCTCACCATGCGCTAGCTGTGGTGAAGAAGTGTCATGGAGGTCTGACAAATTTCCGTTCGGACCAGGAGAACAGATGTAATGGTCAGCAAGTAGAGTGCTGGAAAGAAGTAAAGGAGAAGTGTAACCGTCAGAAAGTAGTGGGCTGGAGAAGTGTATATACCGGAGGTGTATATAGTAGGTCCCATGTTCAATCTTTGGGCATCCCACAGTCATCCCTAAGCCCTATCCAAGTTCAATCCCCTAAATAAAACTACAAAACATAGTACCGGCCTGTTCAGTGACTTTGGATGTGTGGAATTCGTGTGATTGAGGGCAGCGGGCAGGTGGACCACAACTATCAGCCACTCTTAAGGGAGCACATGGCTATACCCCTATTTTAATTCTCTCCTGCATGCACCACATGTTCATACCACAATATGATTTCTCTCTTATGCACCCATGACATATTTACTCCATAGCTTTAACGGTGTTCCATTGTATTCTATGTTATCTGGATTACTCTTTTTTTTTTTATTATTATTCTTTATTTCATGTTTTTAATCATTTCTAATAAACATTGTATTTTATTGGATCTAGTGTTCTGGTTATTCCACTGGGGCTTTTTGATTTATTTGGACTTTTTGTTTTGACTTCATTTCTTTCTCTCAGTGGATCCTGACATTTCTTACTTTCCCATGGCAGGTCAATGACCAAATGTTTATAATTCCATTACCAAGCAGTTTGCTTTGTGGACTTGTGGTGACGCTAACATGCCATTTTGATACATAAAGTACACTTTTGATCACATGTATGTAGCGGGGAGTGGTTGTCTGTTTGCAGATGGTCGCCATTTAGTTGAAGTCTACTAGAGCATGAAAAGCTGATCCTGTCTGCGCTGCACCAGTCTATTCACATACTGATCCTACTGGCACAGGTTTGCGGGGCGCATTCAAGCGGTACTATTTTCATTGTTTTGGGCTACATATGTAAGTATGTTTTGGTACTTGGTCTCTACATCTCTCTAAGTTTTCACCCTTACTTATGTTTACCTTTTAGTGTTAAATTACCCTTTTCCATTTTTTATTAGTTTTTTTCTATTTGTTGATTGTGTATGATCTGGCTCTGTAGCATCTAAGCAAGTCTGGATTGGATAGCTCTCTATTCTGAGTAGGATCTGGATAAAGCCATCTGTTTGTGTATACCTTTGTATCCAATTTATGTTTTGATGTATTGATTGTAAATTCTGGCCATTAACAGACCATGTATTTAGATACAGAGTCCAGCACTTTGCCAATTTCCCCTTTTACCCCAACTGATTCTCTGTTTAGATTTATATATGATTTTTGGTCGTTAGTAAATTACTTATTTGTATGCACAATTTAGTATTTTGTTTTCATAGCCGTCCTTTTTTGCACTGGTCACCAAGTAAACTTTATTAATCGTTTCAGGTGGTTTTTTTTTCACATTCTTATTTATTCTTTTACACTCTATGTGCCTACACTCATACCACCCTGAATATGCCCAATCTTGTCTAATCTTGGAAGCTTAACCAGGGTTGGGCTTGATTAGCACTTTCCAACAGAAATAAAGAAACTGCGCTGGTGCATAAGCCAAAAATAAATATATCAATTGCTTGATTTGTAATAAGCAGCAGCTCTGCTGTGATGGCCGTTTTGGGCACAAATCCTTTCATTTTTGGTGACTCTATTACCATTATATATATATATACACACACAGTATCTCACAAAAGTGAGGACACCCCTCACATTTTTGTAAATATTTTATTCAATCTTTTCATGTGACAACACTGAAGAAATGACACTTTGCTACAAAGTAGTGAGTGTACAGCTTGTATAAAAGTGTAAATTTGCTGTCCCCTCAATATAACTCAACACACAGCAATTAATGTCTAAACCGCTGGCAACAAAAGTGAGTACACCAAGTGAAAATGTCCAAATTGGGCCTAAAGTGTCAATGGTGGCCACCATTATTTTCTAACACTGCCTTAACCCTCTTGGGCACGGAGTTCACCAGCGCTTCACAGGTTGCCACTGGAGTCCTCTTCCACTCCGCCATGATGACATCACGGAGCTGGTGGATGTTAGAGACCTTGCGCTACTCCACCTTCCATTTGAGGATGCCCCACAGATGTTCAATAGGGCTTAGGTCGGTAGACATGCTTGGCCAGCCCGTCACCTTTACCCTCAGCTTCTTTAGCAAGGCAGTGGTAGTCTTGGAGGTGTGTTTAGGGTCGTTATCATGTTGGATTACTGCCCTGCGGCCCATTCTCCGAAGGGAGAGGATAATGCTCTACTTCAGTATGTCACAATACATGTTGGTATTCATGGTTCCCTCAATGAACTGTAGCTCCCCTGTGCTGGCAGCACTCATGCAGCCCCAGACCATGACACTCCCACCACCATGTTTGACTGTAGGCAAGACACACTTGTCTTTGTACTCCTCACCTGGTTGCCGCCACACACGCTTGACACCATCTGAACCAAATACGTTTATCTTGGTCTCATCAGACCACAGGATATGGTTCCAGCAATCCATGTCCTTAGTCTTTTTGTCTTCAGCAAACTGTGGGCTTTCTTGTGCATCATCTTTAGAAGAGGCTTCCTTCTGGAATGACAGCCATGCAGACCAATTTGATGCAGTGTGCAGCATATGGTCTGAGCACAGACAGGCTGACCACCCAACCACTTTAACCTCTGCAGCAATGCTGGCAGCACTCATATGTCTATTTCCCGAAGATAACCTCTGGATATGACGCTGAGCATGTGCACTCAACTTCTTTGGTTGACCATGGTGAGGCCTGTTCTGAGTGGAACCTGTCTTTTTAAACAGCTGTATGGTCTTGGCCACTGTACTGCAGCTCAGTTTCAGGGTACTGACAATCTTCTTATAGCCTAGGCCATCTTTATGTAGAGCAACAAATCCTTTTTTCTGATCCTCAGAGTTTTTTGCCATGAGGTGCCATGTTGAACTTCCAGTGACCAGTATGAGAGAGTGAGAGCGATAACACCAAATTTAGCACACCTGCTCCCCATTCACACCTGAGACTTTGAAATACTAACGAGTCACATGACATCGGGGAGGGAAAATGCCTAATTGGGCCCAATTTGGACATTTTCACTTAGGGATGTACTCACTTTTGTTGCCAGCGTTTTAGACATTAGTGGCTGTGTGTTAAGTTAATTTGAGAGGACAACAAATGTACACAGTTATACAAGCTGTACACTCACTACATTGTAGCAAAGTGTAATTTCTTCAGTGTTGTCACATGAAAATATATAAGAACATATTTACAAAAAATGTGAGGGGTGTACTCACTTTTGTGAGATACTGTATATATATTTACATCTGTATATATATTTACATTGTAGCAAAGTATCATCTCTTCAGTGTTGTCAGTTACATGAAAAGATAGAATAAAATATTTATAAAAATGTGGAGGGGTGTACTCACTTTTGTGAGATACTATAAATATGGTATATATCATTTTTTTCATTAATGATCCCAGTCCTATTATGATAATTTTTAGTGCACCTTTGCATCTGATTATTTATTAGTGTTCATTTACAAACAGATCTAACTACCACATTAGCACTATGCACCTTCATTGGTCATAGTAAGAGATTCCTCATTAACTTTATAACATGGCACAATCTCCACCAGATCAAAATGGAACACCCGGGGCACCAGTAGGGAGTAAGGGCCAGTTCACACTGCTGAGATGCGGGAACCCTGCGAATCCACTGCGGGTTCCCACATCGTATGTCTCCCGGCGGCAGTTCACATTGCTATATGCGAACTGCGGGGAGTGTCAATAGAAAGCTAATGACACCCCCAAATCAGTTTGCATAATGCACTGCGAGCTGCAAACTCGCACAGGAATTGGATCGCATGTAGTGAACATCCATGTGATCCGATTCTGCTGCTGGGGAAGAAAAGGGTTCTGTGTGAGTTTGCTCCGATTGCAATGCGAATTCAGCCATACTATCACTATGGCTGAATTTGCATCGCACAGAGATCGCATGTGATTCGCGCTGCAGTGCCGTGCGAATCACATCCAATCTGGCTGCACGCAGCAGTGTGAACTGGCCCTTAGACAGAACACCATGTAGCAGAGCCATATTTCCAGCTGAGTACGAAAATGAAGTAGATATGCATGACAATCTTTCTAGAAAGCTTCAGGAGCTTTAAATAAGGAAACACACCTATGGTGGGACATAACCTTACTGGAGCAGTATT
>BLSH010214486.1:255213-267199 GCA_018402905.1 Glandirana rugosa | reverse complement strand
CTAGACTCTTCGAGTGAGAGAAAACACTTAAATATCCACAATTTCCTACGGAATCTTAGATTACAACTAAGAATAACCTTAAACGAAAGGAATTGGTGAAGGAATGACCCGTGAATTTGGGGGGAGGACGGTTAAAAGTCAAAAGTCGCTACAGCGAGAAACTTACTGTTAACGAGCCAGGAAAAAAAGGGTGTTTATCTCGAAAGAAAACCACCATAAACTAACGGAGACACAGTGTTTGTAGGCGCTATAACTTTTGCGCAACCCAATCAATAACCACCGATTGCGATTTTTTTAACCAAAAATATGTAGAAGAATATATATCGGCCAAAACTGATGAATAAATTCGTTTTTTATTTTTTATTTTTTATTTTTGGATATTTATTATAGCAAAAAGTAAAAAATATTGTTTTTTTTTTCAAAATCGTTGCTCTTTTTTTGTTTATAGCGGCGATCAGAAATGACACAGAGGCAATCAAATACCACCAAAAGAAAGCTCTATTTGTGGGAAAAAAAGGACCGAGCAATTGTCATTCAAAGAGCGACATCGCTGAAAACTGAAAATTGGCAGGAGGGGGGTTTAAGTGCCCAGTAAGGAAGTGGTTAAGGAAAGCAAATTCCAATAAGAATCAACATTAGATTCTAAGGCATCCTTTAACACCTATAAATTCACAAAAGAGAGTGAGCTTCTCAGATCCTTATGGAGACATTTCTGTTCCCTCCCCCTCCGCAGCTACCTCCAGTACTAGTCAAGGCGCAAAAAAGGGAACTGTGTGACACATTTCAGATGACAGCAACACATGACAGCCAAAAAAGTCAGGTTTCCCCAGAAGCAATTACAAAGACTGCAGTAGAAAAAAATTAAGGAAAGGAAAGAAATGTTGATTCTGCCATGCCAAGTCAGTACCCTTTTTTACCTTTTCTGTAATTTATTTAATCACACTCTTTCACTTGAAGAAGAATGGGTTTTATCTAAACTTTGCTCCATCACGACACTTTGATATATTTTCTACCATTTTGGACATCAGTAAATTTGCACATGTAGCACCCGCCTAGATCAGGTGGTAGAAGTGAGTCAAATTTAGTTTTTGGCTCTGCTGTTAGATGTGGAGACTTGATTGTGTTTTGCCTACTCTGAGTTCTGCAGCTGCAGGTTTGTCCGTCTCCCCACTGTTTTTCCAGAATCTTCTGGAAACATAGCGAGAGGAGAGAGTCTGAGCTGGCCCTGGATACAACTTCAGCCAATCCCTGGTTGAGAAGAATGGCCAGCAGGGGGCTGACAGGTGTATCTAAGGCTGAGAGCAGAGGGTGGCAGGGTCATTTGCTTGCAGAGTGACCCAGCCTGGAAATACTGTTAAACCTTCCATCGCTTAGGAGGAGCCTTAAGAAGTTCTGGATGATTCTCGCTTAGTGAGGAGCCATGAGATCACCCCTAAAGTTGCAGGAATATTCAACTCTAGAGAGGATCCATCTGGGATACCTTGTGTCAGCTGGAGGCCTTCACAGTGAGTAGGCTGCGGAGAATCCTGAGAGAAGGACTGTTGCTTGTGCACTCTTTCTGGATAGAGGGACTGTTCTAAACCAAGCTGCAAGGGCTGTGCCTTAGAGAAGAGAAGGCCCCTTGTGGTACCTTTTTATGGAGGGGAACTCTACATTATTGTGCATGGCTGCTTCAAGATAATACTTCATTCAAGTTGTTTAGTTCTGGGCATCCGAAATCTCTTCCCAATCCCTATCCCAGTTCTACAAAACAATAAAAAACAAAGACATTTTCTGCCTGAGAACTGAGTGAGATTTTATGCATCTGGCTGAATATACCCTGTGCCTGGCTGCTTGCTCCATTAAAGGATCAGATCTGCAGTCAGGGGTCTGCCACACAAACAAACTCACTTTGAAGAAACACTTTTTAAGCAGTGATCTCACGTCTGATACACACCTCTATTCACCTGAAGGTTCCACTGTACATGCATCTGTACAGGAACCCACTCATTTTTCCCCTTCACAATTTTTGTTTAATGCATGATCTCACAAAGATGGATGAGTTGGGTTACAAAGGCCTAATCACTACAGCCAAAATAGTTGCTCCCCAAAGACTCCATGTCTCGATTAAACAGTAATCTGATTTCTACCCTATACACCAAAAAAAGTTGCAAAATGGACATACTGTATTTCAAAAACTTGTAGAACAAGACCTTATGAACTTAGCCGCGACGGTCAACAACACTGATTCGGGTTATGACAAATTCAGTCTAAGTAGAAGGCAGCTCCATATTTGGTAGTCCATAAAGAAAAACTCCAACATCACAATTAGGAATGCAGACAAGGATTGTGCAGTGGTGGTTTTGAATTCCTCACATTACTTGAGTGAAGCACTAAGACAATTATCAGACACTGAAACATACTAACAACTTACCTACAATTCTACTTCTAGCTACAGCAAAGAACTAGAAACTATCAAGGCCGAAGCAACGAGTATGGGCATGTTAGATGATAGTAATGCTAATGCACAACAATTGATAACCTTACATTGTATTACTGACCTGCCCAAGGTTCGCAAAATAGATAATCCAATACAAGGCAGACCAATAGTGGCTAGTATAGGATCCTCAGGGTAACCTCATGGACACTGTGAACTCCAACCTCTGGTTGGTTGGACTTCCACCTTAACTTCATGACACCAAATATGCCATAGGAAAATTAGAGAAGTTACAGTGGAGCACTCACTATACGTCTATGACCTGCGATGTTAGGTGAATATAATCTACCACTCCCCATCATTTGGGCATGAGAGCTCCAACACCATATGGATTGAAGAATTCAATTCTGGAGCGAGTGTTTTTCCTTCTTAGCCACAAATCCTTCGATGGGAAGTGGTTCTTACAGAAAAGCAAAGACTCGATGGGGACAAAGTTTGCTCCCACGTGTGAAAACCTATATATATGGGATGATGGGAAGCATTTAAAGTGGTTGTGAACCCAAGACACTAAATATGAACAAAGCATTCCCTCTATAGTGTGTCCTTGTCTCTATCCAGAATACTAATTGTAATTTCTGTCTGCTGCTCTGTTCCTCTGATATGTATCTGCATGAGTCACTTCTGACAAGTTTTCTTGACACCAAGAGTAAAAGGGCGACAGGGGAGGGAGTTCTATCAGATTGGCAGCCTCAGCACTTTTCCTGTGTGCTGTGTCAAGGGTGGTGTGTCTCTTCCCTCCAATCAGCTCTCAGAGCTCTCCTCACTGAGCTTTGCAGCATGTAATTTCAGCCCCTGTTTTCTGACAGCTCAGATAAGCTTTATAAAATCTGGACTTTGAACAGATGTAGAGAAGAGAGGACTGCAAATAAACAGTTACAACTTATGGAGGAGGATTTGTTTCACCTCTGCATAGGTACTTGAAACCAGTAACTTCACTGGGTATATGTAAAGGTTTACAAGCACTTTAACATCTATAGCAGTACCATATAAGAACCTAATCATTACTTTCTATCATTACATCAATGATCTAATTTTCATCACTCACAAAAATTAACCCTTGAAAGATTTTCTTATTTACTTAAATCATAACAGCTATAATCTCCCGTTCACTGGAGAGGAGAAACCCATGGAAATCAATTACTTGGATCTGATTTTTACTGTTTCATCCCACCATAGGGCTGCTGATAAAGCATAGGCTATCCCTAAAGAACAATTTACTAGAATCAGGCTTAACCATTCAAGTTTACATGATTTCAATAAGAAAGCTGGCCTGATGGAAGTGAGATTCTTGTAGAATGGATATAAGTCAGTCATGCAGAAGATATGTGAAAACATCAGGGGTACCCCTACCAGTGAGCTACCAGGAAACTCCTCCCCTAAAAACAACAAGAATAACAATTGTTTACGCTAGGTAATATACTTTTACCTAGTCTCTTTTCTTCCACTTTCCAGACCGGTATTAGGCTTTATAGATGTAATGCCCCCAGATGCTTCAGCTGCAAGTATATTGGCCATGCTCACGTGATAACATTAGGGCCGCTGATAGAGAGGTACCACTGGGTCTCCTGTAGGGGGCCCGGGCACACAGAGGGGCCTGAACAACAGGGAGATTGGTGTGACGGGGGGGCAATTAGAGAAGGGTGCACTGTGTCTATGTTTCTCCCTGCAGCAGCTGAAAGACAGTTTTTCCCCCTCTTCCTTTCGCCGGCTTTCAGCTGCAGGAGGGAGAGATACAGGCACAGTGCATCGCTCTGTAATTGTCCCCCTGTATTGCTACACTGATCGTCCTCCCTGTGCTGCCCACATCTGATTCCCACTTGTGTACTCCCTTCTTGTTCCCTTTCCCACCAGCTGCTGCGGGTACACAGGGTGATGGAGAGTGGGGGAAGGGGGCTGTAAATATGTCACTTACTTTCTTTTCTGAATTGGACACAGTGAGCAATTGGTTCCGATCACTCCTGTGTCCATTCATAACGGAAGCGTAGTAAATGTGTTTATTATGCTCCTGTTTATGAATAAACAGGAGCCCCTGTCTCCTGTTCATTCAAATTCAGTGCTGCTCAGGATACAGAGAAAGGAATTGTGAATAATCTGTGCCCTTAATTCTTTTCTCTGTCTCAAAGGTTTCATTTCTACGAATAACGAACCCCTCTCATGTAGTCATTTATATCATTCATCACTTCTCTCATGTCAATCCCCCTATTTTAATTCTCTCCCCCTCTTCTTCTTTTTTTTTATTATCGTTTTATTATTTCCCCTTATCATCATTACTTTTAGGTTACGTGGATGTGTGCCTTGCATATGATTTTCCTGCATGCACCACATGTTCATACCACAATATGATTTCTCTCTTGTGCACCCATGACTTATATTTACTCCATAGCTTTAATGGTGTTCCATTGTATTCTATGTTATCTGGATTACTCGTTATTTTTTATAACCCTTTTTTTCATGTTTTTAATCATTTCTAATAAACATTGTATTTTATTGGATCTAGTGTTCTGGTTATGGGAATGCATGCAGAATTCATTTATCTTAATAAAGACTATGAGATTACTATTCCAATTTCTGGTGTTAATTGGCTGCAGCCCTTTTTTATTATTGTTTATAATAAAACGATTTATAACGTTTATATACCATAAAACTTCAAAACCATACTTCTATAATTAGCTGCAGGCGCCATTCAGATATCACCATTCAAAGTCCAGGACGTCATATGTCATGACTGGGTGGGAAGTGGTTAAATAAGCACCTATTACCCCCACGAAAGAGGGTTAACTAATCCGGCAATAGCAGGGGCTGCTACATATGGGCGGGGTGGGAGGACTTTTCTTCACAGCTGCCCCTCCGCTTCTGCTGAATAACGGCTGTTTCTTCTTCTATTTATAGGCTCCCAGAAGAACTCTCCAGAAAGGGCTTGTGTTGACAGGTAAGGGCCAATCACAGACAACAAAATGTATTTAGTTATTTATTTTTTTTAAACTAACTTTAACCCCCTATTTATTTTATCTGCATCATTCCTATAAGATTTGCTTGGATTTTTTATTTTGACTTCATTTATTTTCTTTACATTTTATTTCTTTCAGTGGATCCTGACATTTCATATTTTCCCTTGGCAGGTCATTGACCAAATGTTTATAATTCCATTAACAAGCAGTTTGCTTTGTGGACTTATGGTGACACTAACATGCCATTTTGATACATATAGAGTACACTTTGGTTCTATTGACTTTGTATACTATTGCAAGTCTTGTAGGTTTTTCTTCCGAGCAGCAAGCGGAGCTGCTGCACTCACAAAAGATCTGTCCAGTTTCTGTTCATTTTTGGCTTATGATGCTATAGAATCAGCAACAGTCCTTGCTGCAGATTACCTCTATGATTAAACCCAAAAAGGTAAAAACATGTCTGGGGAGTTCTCTACGGGTGGAGGACAGCAGATATCTTTTACTCATTTCATTCACATTTATGCAACAGGGAGAAGGTCTCTGTGTGCAGACGGACACCATTTTGTTGAAGCCACTTAAACTTCTGCCACCAAAACAGCCCCGTTTGCCCCTGACTCATTGAGGCATGGACTCTTCTAGACCTCTGAAGGTATGCTGTGATATCTGGCACCAAGCTGTCAGAAGTGGATCCTTTAAATTCTATAAGTTGCAAGGTGAGGCCTCCATTGGTGGGACTAGTTTTTCCAACACATCCCAGAGATGCTTGATTCGATTAAGATCTAGAGAATTTAGAGCCCAAGTCAACACCTCAACCTTGTTGTTGGGTTCCTCAAACCATTTTTGAACTATTTTTGCAGTGTGGCAGGGCACATTATCCTGCTGAAAGAGGCCCCTGCCATCAGGGAATAGCATTTCCATGAATGTGTGTACTTGATCAGCAACAATGTTTAAGGTGTTAGGTAGGTGGTATGTGTCAATAACATGCACATGAATGGTAGGAACTAAGGTTTCCCAGCAGAGCATTGCCCAAAGTATAACACTACAATACACATACTGCATTCTAATGCAATTTCTTCCCCAGGTAAGTGACGCACACACACCCAGCCATCCACATGATGTAAAAGAAAGCGTGATTCGTCAGACCAGGCCACCTTCTTCCATTGCTTCCTGGTCCAGTTCTGATGCCCACGTGACCATTGTAGGTCATTTTGGCTGTAGACACAAGTTAGCATGGGTCTAGCTGTTCCAATTTGGCCTTTGTCAAAAGTGCTCAAACCTTATGCTTGGCCATTTTCTCTGCTTTCAACACATCAACTTCAGGGACAAAATGTTTACTTGATGCCTAATACATCCCACCCACTTTCAAATGCTATTGTAACAATCAATCAATGTTATTCACTTTGCCTGTTTGTCGTAATCGTAATGGTATGATTGATCGGTGTGTGTATATATATATATATAAAAAATATATATATTTAAAACTCCATTTCAATATATATTTTAATACACATATAATTCAGCTTGCAAAAAGTGTCTATAAGGTTATGTTCACACTGCTCCAACACGAAAGTAGTAAGACTTCCGATCCGACTTTGCCCTGGAACTTCAGTCCAGCTTTGATCCAACTTATTGTGACCTTTTAAACTCTATGGCATTGAGACATATCAAAGTCAGACCAAAGTAGTGCAGGAACCTTTTTTTAAAGTCGGACCGACTTGTGTTAGACCAGTTAAGAGGGCTCTCGTAGGGAACCATTGATTTATACACGTCATGCGACATGTGCTCCCAAAGTCGGAGCGTATTTTGTACCAGTGTGAACTGGGCCTTAACAGAAAGAAATACCACTCCAACAGCTGTACAAAAGGATGTTTCTATATATCCACAAATTCATGGCTTTCAGCAACACAAAAATGCACCTTGAGATTCTCATCAGGTATTGTTTTCACTGTGACACTCCCAGTAGTTAAAATACGTTTGTGCAGAGACTTGATTATACATAATTGCTGCAACAATTTTAAAACAAACATTTGGCTTCAGCAAGCATTGGTTTTTACAATGAGCACACCCTGTGACACAAGTAATTATAAAATCTTAGCTTTACTACAACAATTTTAAAGCACAAGTAAGGGCCTTTGTTAATGGACTCTGGGCTTATGTCGACATTAATTTGAGATCATTCAAAATGAATTAACAGGTGCATCTGACCTGAATTTGATCTGTTTCAAACGGGTTTTGTATACTCATATATTTGTATAGGGATGCAAAAACCATCTGATGCAAACAAAAGTCCATTGACATGGGCCACAATGAAGCTTGCAACAGGTGTCAGTTAATACCAACTAAAACATCACCTCTCCAGTAAGTACTGGGCACGTTTTAGGCAATGTTGTACAAGGATACACATTGATAAATTATTAAATGTATAAAATGTTGTTTTTTGATTGAAGTGGAGACAGAAAATAATTTGCAGAAATGCCAAAACTGTGGACAAGGGTGTCTCCAAACTTTTTAGTATGAGTGCCTGTCAGAAACCATGAATCAGAAGGAGACAGAAAATGCTGTAAAAATCACACCTTTTAATAAAATGTTAAAAATGGTACAAATAGTAAACATTGTCAAAACATAGCCAGGCATGGTAGCCAAAAGGTAGTCAGAACAAGCCAGTAAATAAGAAAGCCAGAGATCAGCATTGTCAGAAGCAGCAGACAGGATCAGGAACCAGAAGGGACATCAGCCAGGCAAGTCTTCAACAGGAACACAGCAGAGAGTCTCCAGATATGTTTGACCAAGGTGAAGGCACTGAAGGAATGAACCAGGCAATTTAAATAGCCAGAAGGGGCTGGCTGTGTGCCGGCAATTAACCAAGAGCTGATCAACCTAGCACTGAGAAGGGAGACCTGAGAGCCCAGCCCTGACAGCGCCACATTGCATATTTTACCAATATTTAAGGACAGAAAAAAAAATCAGTTTTCATTGCATTTAAGAGTGCCTTCTGATATTCAGGAGTTTTCAGCAGAGTTCTTCTTTACACTCATGTGTGCCCAGCAGAGTCCCCCCTTAAATCCATGTGTGCTCAGCATTGGCAGAACTACCAGTGTCGCAAGGGTTGCACTTGTGACCGGTCCCTGGAGTTCCACCACTGTGGGGGGGGGGGGGAGCAACAGCCCAGACTGTAGCTTCCCAGTGGCTACATGGCTCTGAGTAGGGATGGGCCCGATGTTCGAGTCAAACGCAAGTTCGACACGAACATCGGGCGTTCGCCTGTTTGCCAAGTAGTGAACATTATGGGGCGTTTGCAGGAAAATTTGAGCACCACGTAATGTGCATTAACATCTGATGATTGCCCAAAGCAGGCACCTGACCTGCATGCTTTGGCCAATCACAGCGCGCTCTGCTGTGAGAGCCATAATTGGCCAAAGGCAGGGTGCCTTTGGCCAACCATGGCTCAGAGGGCTAAGTCTACGCCCCACACTATATAAGGCTGCTTACACAGCAGCTATATGTAGTGGGTTGGAGTGGAGAATTGAGCTAGATTAGGCAGTTCAGTTAGTGGCGTGCAGGCAGTGAATTAGTATATATATATATATATATATATATATATATATATATATATATATATGAACACTGTAATATATATATATATATATACACACTCTGCATTCAGTGTAGACTATATACAGTGCATTCAGTGTAGACTATGGAAAATTGTTATCAAATACTTACCGTAATTTTCCTTTCCTGGCCTATCCTCACGTCAGCACACAATGGGTTAATGCCTCTTGCAGGCGCTCACATGACCACCTATAACTAGCTGAATAAAAGACATCCCCTCCCCCACCATGGTGTTAGATATCTTAGCCTGCGACAGGCCACTAGGGAGGGAGTCCTGTGCTGACGTGAGGATAGGCCAGGAAAGGAAAATTACAGTAAGTATTTCATAACAATTTTACATATTCCTGGCCATACCTCACGTCAGCACACAATGGGATTTAACTAGCTGAATAAATGGGCGGGAGAGAACACATGAAAAGGAACATTGACAATCAAGGAAACTGCCAAAGACAATAAATATTTATTGGTCTCATCCTACACCTTGCAGAACTTTGCATGCCCATAAAGTCGAGTGAAAGGCTAGCTGTCTCACATACATCTTCCACTGAATCCTGGCACAACTACCCCAAAGCTGCCACCCCTCAGGTCGAAGGAGCTTGCACCTGTTCCTGGTCAGAAAGGTCTAATTCCTGAATGCCAATCTATTCACCCTGGTAAAGCAACAGAAGAGGACTCAAGAACCTGACGGTGAAATGAAGATTATCCACTTTCCTTCGTCTTTGACCTTTACATGTACACTGGTAGCAAGTTGTGTAAGGACCTGAAGTCCTCCTGCTGTACTCAGTGACTCCGCGTGAATGCCTGGAGGGACTGTTCCCAGGTTTTCCTGAAAACTGCACATCACTTTAGAATTGAGCTTTGGAGATGAACGTAGTATCACGATTTCTGGTAAAGACACAAAAGGGATCTTTGCTGCAATCTCCAACCTCCTTCTGTCTGAAGCAACCGCTGTCAGAGGAATTAGTCTTACCACAAGGTTACCGCAATGGAAATGAAGCTACTGGAGCACGGGATGCCTGGTGCTTTCAGAGCCAAGCCCAAGTCCCATGAAATGGAACAAGGATTTCCCAGGTGTTTGTATATGGATTATGGCTTGCATGAAGTATTTGTTTGATGGCTCTTCCACCAGCCTGAAAAAGAGGATAAAGGCAGAGACTTGTACTATAAATGGATTTGTATGTCAGACCCACCTCAAGCGCCAATTGTAAAAAAAAGTCCAGGATATTGGCTACAGCTGGGGACACCGGAGAGAAAACTTGGCTAAGCAAACCGAACAAACTTCCTTCATATCCTCTTCTATATAGCGCTCATGGCCTTATGGTCTTCAAAGTCTGAACCACCTTGGATGAGAATCCCTGCACCACTAGTCTGGCTGATTCAATAGCCAGACTATTAAGAGTCTCACTGGATTTGGGTGCTGCCATTGACGTTGGCATAAAAGATCTTGTTTGACCAGGAATGAGATTGGTGGTGCTGATGACATCTGGGGAAGCAATGAAAATCAAGGTCCCCCCGACAGGTGAAAGCACCTGTATGGCATAAATGTGTTCTGTCCAAATCTTCAGAAGAATCTTCATAATCAAGGACACTGGAGGAAGACCGACACCAATGGAAAAAAATCCCCATGGTACTGTGAATCCACCTTTCTATCACTACACCTTTGTAACTTGTTACAGATACTGGAAGCTGTGTGTTCAGTGGACTCTCTATGAGAACTACTGATGGAATGCAGTATAGAGCCAATACTAGTTGAGATACCTATTGTTGTAAAATAATTTGCCTAACTGATCCGTTAGTGGATCCTGCCTTTCCAGTAAGTAAACTGCAGTTAACTGTAAGCGGCTCTCTGCCCAGTGAAAAGTTTATATTACAAAAAGTAACAGGAAAAGACAGACACTTGGTGCCCCCTTGGTGGGCAATGTAAGCTACTGCTGTCTTGGTGTCAATCACCAACTTCACTCAGACCTCTTGGAGAAAAGATCCTGAAAGGTTTGCAAGGCAAGAAAAACAAAACAGCCGTGATTTAAGTCAGTCACTAGGCTCCAATGCCCTTGCACTGGTCTCTTCAGACTGGAGGCAGACTGGCATCCGATGTCAGAATCATTCCATCTCCTGGGCTGAGAGGCACGCCACAAAAAGAGGCACACTGGTGTCCAAAACTTCCATTCTTGCCAATTTGGGCAGACACAAAGACCACCTGATTCATAGTCCGCCCATCCCATTGACTGAGGAAGGCAAATTGAAAAGCCCCCATGTGCCACCTGGGCCCAGGCAGCACTGGAATGGCCATTGTAAAATGTCCCAATGGGGACAATGCAATTCCTTGCTGATATAAATGCTGTCTCCATGACTCTTCATAGGCAGATTGTCATTTTGCAAATTTAGCAGTTTTGGAAAACCACTTGACATATTAAGGTATGATAATCTGTGAAGGATCTTGGAGTAGTTTAAGAAGGGCTTCACTGTTTTTCCTGTTGGTTCACTAGTCGACTGTAAAAGGATTTCTAGGACAAGATTGTGATGCTTTGCCAGCTCCTGGCTTACACCTGCGACAATCAAAAACAGTGTCCAAGTAGTGGTAGAGCCTTATTCCCAAAGACCAATTACTGCCAATACTGCCGACAAAATGTTCAAAAAGTTTCTTGGTGCTGACCGCTATCAAGTCGTACTTGTGGCCAATCTCAGTTAGCTGGACCGATGGTATATGAAGGTAATATGCATTGTGGTCTCTGTAAACCCTAAACGCCACTGACCGACAGTAAAGGTCAAGCCCACAAACGGTACAAATTTTAACCGTGTCGTGGTTCTTTGAAAAACTTGTAAAACAGCCGTCATAACCGTCATTAACCAGAAACCCTTATTCCGAGATGGTGATGAACCTGTGACAAAAACTAACAGCGTCCACATTCGGTCCTCGACCGTTTCGTAGTGTTAGAACAGGATCTTTAGGAAA
>BLSH010214486.1:210136-227588 GCA_018402905.1 Glandirana rugosa | reverse complement strand
CACAGTAACTAAGGATCCACTCGTGATTATCTCTTCTGCAGTCATTGGTTGCTCACCTAGGAATCAATGACACACAAATTCTGCTCATACAATGCATAGTGGGTGGTAAATAGCCCAAGAGTGACTCCATCTACCAGCTCCACCCCACCCAGCTCTCACAATTCCTTCCTTACTTGCAGTGGCTCACAGGTAAGGCAATCTGAAAGGATGTCTAAAGGGGACAGGGGGAGCTGATATGGGTCTCTCTGATCTCTGGAGGTCTCTAAGGAAGAAGGCACTCATATAAGGGGACTTTAAACTAATGGGGGATCCCTAAGAGGGGGTACTGACTGCTCATCTAATGGTTGGTGATCAACTATTAGATCGGCAGCATTCCCCTTAGAGACCCCCATTAGCTCACAGTCCCCTTATATCAGTGCCCCCCCCCTTTCTTATCAGTGCAGCCTATCAATGCCTATCAGTGCAGACTATCAATGCATATCAGTGCAGACTATCAATGCCCATCAGTGCAGTCTATCAGTGCCCATTAGTGACACCTATCAGTGCCCATCAATGCAGCCTATGAGTGCTCATCAGTGCCGCCTATCAGTGCCATCAATACAGCCCATCAGTGCTGCCTATCATTGCAGCCTATCAGTGTTGCCTATCTGTGCCCATCAATGCAGCCTATCAGTGCCACTTATCAGTGCCCATCAATGCAGCCTATCAGTGCCCATCAATGCAGCCCATCAGTGCCCATAAATGCAGCCTATCAGTGTCGCCTATCTGTACCCATAAATGCAGCCTATCAAGTGCCACTTATCAAGTGCCACTTCTCAGCGCCCATAAATGCAGCTTATCAGTGCCCATCAATTCAGCCTATCAGTGCCCATCAGTACCATCCATCAGTGCTGCATATTAGTGTCCATCAGTGCAGCCTATCAGTGCTGCCTATCAGTGCCCATCAATGCAGCTTATCAGTGCCCATCAATTCAGCATATCAGTGCCCATCAGTGCCACCTATCAGTGCCCACCAATGCAGCCTATCAGTGCCCATCAGTGCCACCTATCAGTGCCCATCAGTGCCGCCTATTAGTGCCCATCACTGCTGCCTATCAGTGCCCATCAGTGCTGCCTGTCAGTACTCATCAGTGCTCCTATCAGTGCTCAATAGTGCAGGCTATCAGTACTCATCAGTGCTCAACAGTGCAGACTATCAGTGCCCACAGAAAGCAAAAGTCAGTGTGGTAACCGAATCAGCAGGCGAAGCAAGCAAGCCAGGGTTGCTAATAACCAGGCAGCCTGGTAGCAGAATCAGAAGGCAAAGACAAGTCCAGTAAACAGACATTGACAAAAAGTTAAAAACATATACAATGTGCCTGAATGGCAAATCAATGCATTCCTTTAGAAGAGAAAATTAAAGCGATATACAGAATCTCACAAAAGTGAGTACACCCCCCCCCCCCCATTTTTGTAAATATTTTATTCTATCTTTTCATGTGACAACACTGAAGAAATGGCACTTTGCTACAATGTAAAGTGAGTGTACAGCTTGTATAACAGTGTAAATTTGCTGTCCCCTCAAAATTACTCAACACACAGCCATTAATGGCTAAAAGGCTGGCAACAAAAGTGAGTACACCCCTAAGTGAAAATGTCCAAATTGGGCCCAAAGTGTCAATGTTTTGTGTGGCCACCATTATTTTCCAGCACTGCCTTAACCCAATTGGGCATGGAGTTCACCAGAGCTTCACAGGTTGCCCCTGGAGTCCTTTTCCAGTCCTCCATGACAACATCACAGAGCTGGTGAATGTTAGAAACCTTGCGCTCCTTCACCTTCCATTTGAGGATGCCCCACAGATGCTCAATAGGGTTTAGGTCTGGAGACATGCTTGGCCAGTCCATCACCTTTACCCTCAGTTTCTTTAGCAAGGCAGTGGTTGTCTTGGAGGTGTGTTTGGGGACATTATCAGGTTGGAATACTGTCCTGCGGCCCAGTCTCCGAAGGGAGGGGATAATTCTCTGCTTCAGTATGTCACAGTAGATGTTGGCATTCATGGTTCCCTCAATGAACTGTAGCTCCCGAGTACCGGCAGCACTCATGCAGCCCCGGACTATGACACTCCCACCACCATGCTTAACTGTAGGCAAGACACTCTTGTCTTTGTACTCCTCACCTGGTTGCCTCCACACATGCTTGACACCATCTGAACCAAATAAGTTTATCTTGGTCTCATTAGACCATAGGACATGGTTCCTGTGATCCATGTCATTAGTCTGCTTGTCTTCAGCAAACTGTTTGCGGGCTTTCTTGTGCATCATCTTTAGAAGAGGCTTCCTTCTAGGACGACAGCCATGCAGACCAATTTGATGCAGTGTGCGGCATATGGTCTGAGCACTGACAGGTTGACCCCCCCACCCCTTCAACCTCTGCAGCAATTCTGGTATCACTCATACGTCTATTTCTATTTATGTGGGGTGTACTCACTTTTGTGAGATACTGTATATCTCTTTAATTAATCTGATCTCAGCGCATACATATACATGCCATGGTTTTTAGTCCCATTATTATTATGCCACTGATTTTCATATTGAACATATTATGTTATTGACTTCTATATGGAGGAAATTGTAATTTTTACTTTTTTAGCTTTTTCTAATGTTGTATTGGTCATCGGTTGTTTATTTTTATTTGTTATTTCTTATTCCATCCATCATTATTGTATGACTGCTGTAAATTTAGTTTATTACTAGCATTTTGCACATCCGCCACTAGATGGCGTCCCAATAGTACATTCACCAGAACTATAATTCAGCTACAGCCATTCCCAGTCATTTCCTGATTTACCCACTAGATAGTACCCTATATAAGGCATTTGTGCCCCTGCAGCCCCTAAGCCCCAGCCTGAGTAAGGAGCACACCTGTCCTTGTCATCACCAGTGTGCACACTCAGAAGAGCGTTGCTGTCATTTCCAGTGTGTCACGCACCTGCAGCTGCGGTCCATGTGCATTCCAGCCCTTCTTTCTGGTCCAATCAACACACAGAGGCAGCGGACGGCTCCTACAGGATACTCAGCAGGACACTGCCTGGACCAGCATGCACAGAGATTTTCACCTATATAGGACTACCCTGATGTGCCTGACTTTACTTACCTCAATATGAGTGTTTGTATACCCTTGTCCAATAAATACTATAAGTCTATACTTAGAAAGCGCCTCTATCTTCTTATTTTTTTAAATGTCCTGGAGTGTGCTTCTGCTTCCCTCAAAAGGCTTGCCCTGAGCTTTGGACTGTCCATTATCTCTGCAGGGTCTAGCCATCCACTTTACTCACTTCTCTCATCCGTCCATTGCCATGCCATATTAATTTACAGACTTATAGGTGCTGAGCATTGGTAATCACAAATTTGCCTCATAACCATCCCTGTTGGATTTTGGGCCTCTCTAGGCTAGGCTGTGAAAACATATCACACATGTAGTACTGCTGTACTCAAGTGGAGTAGCAGAATGTGTTTTGAGGTGTAATTCTATGATGTGTGCTAGTAATATCCTATTAATTGACATAAAATACAATCTCATTTTATTTTATGCATTTTCCAAAAACTTGTGGCAAAAAAATTACACTTTAAAAAGACTCATTATGCCTTTCAAAAAATACCTTTGGGAATTTGCTTTCCAAAATGGGGTAATTTTGTAGATGTTTCTCCTGCCCTGGCACTGTAGGAGCTCAAGAAATATAAGTAGTCAGGAAATTTGATGTGTAATTTATACTCCTTAAAAAACCCAAAGGTGCTCCTTGGTTTTTGGGCCACTCTATATGGCTAGACTGTGATAAAGTGTCACACATGTTGCATCCCCATACTCAGGATGAGTAACAGAATGTGTTTTGGAATGTAATTGTAAGTATGTCTATGCTATGTGTGAGAAATAACTAAAAAAAACTTTGTGAACAAAAAAAATGATTTTATTTAATTTCTTCATTTTACAAAAAAATGTGGCAAAAAAAATACAACTTTAAAAATTCACCATGTCTCTTACTAAATACCTTGGACAAAAGAGGAAGGTTTGGGACTTTAAATGAGACATGCAATTTGGAAAGCAAGAGAGGTAATGGTCTAAAGAGTATTGTATTGTATTGTAGCATCTGTCCATAGACAGAAGTCAAATAACCATACACATCAGAGGTGCATACAAATAAAAATATAGATTCCATGTATAAACATACATACATACATAATCCATGAAAAAAACACAACGTTGCATGGTAACTGTAGATTATATAGGTAATTTGTGGTAACTGGCAGCATACCCTTAGGATAGTCATGGTAAATAACATGAAAATGTTGTTCAAACAAACATGATAGTACATGTAAGTATATATATTATGATGCATGGTTGTACAGTCCAAGGCTCTACGCATTTCATGGCCATGCTGCCACTCATCAGGAGCCAGGTGTCAATAAAGTGTCTAAAAAAGGTATGCAAATAGAAATTGGATCATTCTAAGCCAAAAAGTAATGGGGGAGGGGGGTAATAAAACACCCACCCATACTTACAGATACCTATGACTGTGGGATGTGGCAGCAAGCGCTGGGGCAGGCTGAGGAGCATAAATACCTTGGACTGTCTACTTTCCAAAAAGGGGTCATTTGGGGGGTATTTGTACTGTCCTGACATTGTAGGTCCTCATGAAATGATATAGGCCATCAGTACATCAGAACTGATCAATTTTCAAATATATATCATAGTTTGTGGACTCTATAACTTTCACACAGACTAAATAATATACAATGATTTGTTTTTTTTCCACCAAAGAAATGTAGCAGAATACCTTTAATATACCCAGAACACCATTAGTATTTTTTTTCAAAATGTTTTTTTTTCTTTTTTTCCTTTATACAGCAAAAAGTAAAAACTCAGTGCCGATTAAAGTCCACAAAAAGAAGGCTCTATCAGTCTCAAAAAAATGACAGAAAAGTAATTTTGGTACAGTGTTGCATGACTGAGTAATTACCATTCAAAATGTGATGGTGCTGAGAACTGAAAAGTGGCCTGGGCTGTATACACAGCTCCCAACCCGCCCCTGCCCATTGGAATGCATGGGCAGCACTTTGGAAGTGCCTGAAAATAGTTTCGGAAGCACCGCAACACAGGAGCTTTTACCCCTTCTTGAGGGATAAATGCGCCCCTCTAGCGGCCGAAAAGCGGCGTGGAGGCGTCGCTAAAATAGTGGTAAAGCGCCGCTGCCCCAGTGAGAAAGCAGCCTTACAGCAATCAGTGCTGGTATGGTGTATGTAAGAACATCCCTAGCTACACCACTGAAAGAGCCGGGACATGCTGCTTTACACCAGCATGTGGCACAAGTAAATGAGAAAAAAACTCATCTGTGCCCATAAGTGCGGTCTCATCTGTGCCCACCAGTCCGGTTACATCTATGCCCATCAGTGCGGTGTTATCTATGCCCATCAGTGTGGTCTCAACAGTGCCCACTAGTGCAGCTTATCAGAGCCCATCAGTGTGGTCTCACCAGTGCAGCGTATCAGTGCCCATCAGTGCGGTCTCACCAGTGCCCACCAGTGCAGCTTATCAGTGCGGTCTTACCAATGCAGCTTATCAGTGCCCATGAGTGCGGTCTCACCAGTGCCCGCCAGTGCAGCTAATCAGTTCCCATCAGTGCGGTCACATCAGTGCAGCTTATCTGTGCCCATCAGTGCAATCACACCAGTGCCCACCAGTGCATCAAATCAGTGCCCATCAGTGCGGTCACACCAGTGCCCACCAGTGCAGCTTATCTGTGCCCATCAGCGTGGTAACAACAGTGCAGCTTATCTGGGCCCATCAGTGCGGTAACACCAGTGACCAGCAGTGCAGCTAATCAGTGCCCATCAGTGCGGTCACACCAGTGCAGCTTACCTGTGCCCATCAGTGTGGTCACACCAGTGCAGCTAATCAGTGGCCATAAGAGCGGTCACACCAGTGCAGCTTATCTGTGCCCATCAGTGTGGTCACACCAGAGCCCAACAGTGCAGCTTATCTGTGCCCATCAGTGCAGTCACACAAGTGCCCACCAGTGCAGCTTATCTGTACCCATCAGTGCGGTCACACTAGTGCCCACCAGTGCAACTAATCAGTGCCCATCAGTGCGGTCACACCAGTGCAGCTTATCTGTGCCCATCAGTGTGATCACACCAGTGCAGCTAATCAGTGCTTATCAATGTGGCCACACCAGTGCCTACCAGTGTATCTTATCTGTGCCTATCAGTGCGGTCACACCAGTGCCCACCAGTGCAGCTTATCTGTGCCCCTCAGTGTGGTCACACAAGTGCCCACCAGTGCAGCTTATCTGTGCCCCTCAGTGTGGTCACACAAGTGCCCACCAGTGCAACTAATCAGTGCCCATCAGTGCGGTAACACCAGTGCAGCTTATCTGTGCCCATTAGTGTGGTCACACCAGTGCAGCTAATCAGTGCTCATCAGTGCAGTCACACCAGTGCCCACCAGTGCAGCATATCTGTGCCAATCAGTGCAGTGACAACAGTGCCCACCAGTGCAGCTAATCAGTGCTCATCAGTGCGGTCACACCAGTGCCCACCAGTGCAGCTTATTTGTGCCCATCAGTGCAGTCACACTAGTGCAGCTAATCAGTGTCCATCAGTGTGGTCTCACCAGTGCAGCTTATCAGTGTAGAGCATGGATAGTTTCCAGAGATCATCTGCATGACAGGGAGGAGATATCGAGCTGACAGGTGCTGTATGTGAAAACACCGCTCACTGTAACTTCCTGAAACACGGTCGTAAAGAAGACCCACTAACCAATCCTCGACAAGCTGCTTTTATTTTGGAAGCAACCCAATTTTGCTTGACACACAATTTTTTTAACTTTGATGGTGAATTTTACCTACAAAAGCAAAGTACTGCGATGCGGGCAAATTTTGTGCAATCTTATGCAAATTTGGCTATGGGATTTTGGGAGACCAATTAAATCTGGCATCATAATCCCTTTTTGGCTAACATCGTCTTTTTCGGAAAATATATAGACAACATTATCATCATCTGGGATGGGTCTCCCAATCTCATTAGCCAATTCGTCCAACATTGTAATGATAATCCATATGGCCTATCATTTACACATGTTATGAATCCTAATTCTTTAGCCTTTTTAGATATGGAGCTCAGCCATGAAGGGGATAATACCATCTGTGCAAAAAATGACACCAAGCTGACTGCAGGCAATTCCTTTTTACACCATAAAAGCTGTCACTACCCAAAATGGATTCAGAATATCCCCAAAGGACAGTTCTGTCAGGAGCCTTGTGCCCCGTGGAATCAGGGTATAGGTCCTTCCTCTTCGGAGGAGGACCGTGTGTACACCTAGTGCACTTTTTGTGTCTTCACTTTTTTATGCACCGGGTGAGTCTGGAAGTGTGTTTAACACACCATGGGCTTAAAAAAAAAAAAAAAAACGGTGCTGATACCTCTGGTTGCTATGCACCAGTACCATAAAGCTCTGTGCAAGACCTGTAAATCCGTTCAGCATGGTAAAAAATCCTTCTGCACGAAAGGGAAAATTTACCAGCTGAATGAATTTTATAATTGCTCTTCTGATTTTGTGCTTTATGGGCTAACTTGTCTGTGTGGCTTAATCTACGTAGGCCGCACCATTCGAGCTCTCAGACAGAGGTTCGGCGAGCATAGAAGATTTATTGAGGAGGGCAAGGACCAGCATAGTGTCCCACGACACTTTGCTGAGGTCCATCAACGATCTACTGCTGGCCTTCAAGTATGGGAGATCGAACAGATACCCAGATCTCTGCCTGAAGCTGAACGTTTC
Organism: Glandirana rugosa; assembly: GCA_018402905.1. Taxonomy (NCBI): domain Eukaryota; kingdom Metazoa; phylum Chordata; class Amphibia; order Anura; family Ranidae; genus Glandirana; species Glandirana rugosa. The sequence continues at coordinate 219,778 of BLSH010214486.1, read as the reverse complement.
AAGAAACTTTGTGCCAGAGAAACATTCTGGATATATAACTCTCGCCAGGAGGCTTAAATGTAGGTATTGAAATTGCTACTATCCTTTAGTTCCAGTCTCCCTGTATAGTGTTTTTATACATAATATTACTACTCATTTTCATAATCAGTATATTGTTTATTCATTCATTTTTACTTATTTTCTCAGATGTCTATCCTATGGGGGTAGCGGGCACATCTTCTTTAGTAAGAATCGGTGGCATATTATACTGGTGATGCATCTGTTTTAGGGTTAGTCCCCTAGCCATAGGCATCCGCAGGTAGCTGCAAGGGGGGGCAATTGCCCACCCCCCGGAATCATGGATTGGATCGGGGGTTCCCTTATCCTCTTGAGCAATGTATGCAGTTTCTGAAAGTCTCTTGGGCCATGTATGCAGTCTCTGATCATCTCTTATGCCATGTCCACAGTCTCTGACCATCTCTTGTACTATGTCTGCAGTCTCTGACCATCTCCTGTACTATGTTCGCAGTCTCTGACCATCTCCTGTACTATGGTCGCAGTCTCTGACCGTCTCCTGTACCATGTCTGCAGTTTCTGACTGCCTCCTGTACTATGTCTGCTGTCTCTGACCATCTCCTTTACTACATCTGCAGTCTCTGACCATCTCCTGTACTATGTCTGCAGTCTCTGACCATCTCTTGTACTATGTCTTCAGTCTCTGACCATGATAATGTGATAATGACATTGTCCAAAAGGGACAGAGCATGGGTGACCTTAAAATGATGACCCCCCTGAAAAAAGTTCTGCGGACGCCCATGCCCCTAGCCAATGATATTTTAGGTTTTACAACAGAAGTAGTATCCTGCATGTATTGGTGTTCTAGTTACATCCACCCCTGCCCACTGGTCCTCTGATGATATGAGATTAGATATTGTTTATTCATTCACTTTTACTTTTTTTCTCAGATGTCTATCCTATGGGGGTGGCAGGCACACCTTCTTTAGTAAGTATCGGTAGCATATTATACTGGTGATGCATCTGTTTTAGGGTCCCTTAGCCCATGATATTTTAGGTTTTACAACAGAAGTAGTATCCTGCATGTATTGGTGTTCTAGTTACATCCACCCCTGCCCACTGGTTTGCTGATGATATGAGATTAGTCTCCAGTTTTGGTTTCATTTATCCACTTCACCCTTCTCCTGTATTGATTTTTCTCCTCCCCCATTATCCTGTACCCCCCTCGTCCTCTGCTGTTTTTTTTTCTAAATCCCCATGTTCTCCTTCAAGTTCACTATAACCCCATTTTTCTTAACTAAACAAATGAATTCCATTTCATTTCATAATATCCATTAAACATTGGATTTGCCATGCTGTTGCCAGGTCTTTTTACGTGTAGTACCTCACACGGTTTCATAGCACTTTTTACATAATTGCTCTATATGTGCTTTTATAATGTTTTTATAATATTGGTTTGAAATGTTTTTTATGCTGTATAATTGCAGTCTATTTATCCGTATATAATTGTATTGTGAGTTTAGTAAATCTATGTATAGGTTTTATGCATTCCCCCCTCCATGCTTCTGGCCTTTCCCCATACATATGGTTCATATTGTGATTACTACGGTTCCACATCCCAGCTTGACAAAGAAGCGCGGCTGCCATACCATACATGGTGCGCATGCTCAGGAAATGCATCGCTTCCCGATGATGTCATCTTTCTACGACCGTGTTCCATCTGCTGTTCAAGCCTCGTTTTGAGCCTCCCCAGCTCACGGCCGGCTCTCCATCCGGTGGGGATGGTTCCAGGAATACAGTGCCTACAGCTGACAGTCCGCCGATGACCCCTAGCGGGATCCACTTTATTGATGTGCCTGTAATTTACTGCTCAAATGTGAGTTGCCTATTGTGCCCAATAAATTGCTTTAATCCTGCACTTAGAGACGCCTCTCCCTTTGTCTATTCAGCTTTGCTGGAACCCAGCTTCTTTTCCCTAATGGTGGCACACCTTTGTGCATGGACTATATCTACCCATATGTACATACAGTACATATATACTGCTTAATTTTCAGTCATATGGACTCATTATGGACTTGATGATATTATGTGGGAATAGTTATATGTGCCTAAACTTGTATTTGTCTTTATATTGCTAAAAGCTGCTGTGCTGCACACTTAATATCATATATTCCTGTCCCACTGCTTCATCCTTGGTTGTTCCCTGATCTCTCCCCTCCCCACCTGTTTAACAGCATCTTTCTCTTCTGTCACCGATTCATTTGCCTTATGGATCTCATTCATTGTATAGAAGCCCATAACATGGAATATTAGATGACCTGCATATGGTACTACCTCCCAGGATTCCTTGCTCACAGGAAAAATCTGCCATACATTATGCGGAAAATTTAAACAGTTAGAAAGAATGATCCAAATCACAAATCAACAGTGGTGGGATACGTTTTTTCTACAGCCATACATTGACACTCAGATTTCACCCAGGGGTCTAAGAGTCATGAACAACTGCTTCTTTCTTGAACTAGATGATAGGAAAGAATGGGCAGGTATAGCCGAATTCTGTACCTCCAAATGGATGGGAGTATTGATTTCCCACAGAGAACACAGGTTTGAGAAACCTACCCATGAAGTCCAGTTACTAGCACAAGACATCCTTAATCTCAATAGACTTATCCCGTGTCCTGGCTTGATACACTTGAGGATAATCTGATCAAAATGAAACTTGCCAAATTTAAGCGTGATCTAGATGATTACAACCATGATAGAGTGTTCACTTGGAATAGAAATAAACATGGTCACAAGACTCCTGTTCACCACTCATTTCTGATTACCTCATCCTCCCTTACTCTCCTTCCCCAAGCCACCCCTACCTGTCCCTCTCCTTCCTCCTGCTCCCCCACCCACCAGCCTTTGCCTCGTCCACTCATAACACTAATAAGAACCATGAGCTATTAGATGCTCTTAATCGGTACTATAATAGACCTACATCAGTCCACAATGCCAATAACATTGGTAGTTGCACCTCCAAACGAAGCCGTTCTCAGTCTGCTTGCCCTCTACACTACCCCAACAGTAGCAAAATTCAATAGCTGAAAATCCTCCCAGTACTCATTTGCACTCTGTACATTCACCTGATACCTGTTCATCTGACGTGGTACCAGCTGCTCCCCTAGCAGGAGCTGTAAACCGTGACAGAACTTCCCCAGCCATCCCCACCCTCGATACTGGACCCTCTGGGGGTGCATCCCTATTCTATGGTGCCAGATTCTGGTCCTTCTGTATGTGGGGATTCCATGGATCCCCATCACATAGTGCCAGTCCCTCTAGACAATATAGACCTCTGTACCCCAGCATTACAAATTGTCTCCACTTCCACTTACACCGTGATCGCTAGGCCTGAGTGTGGCCCACCTTCAGCACTTCCTTCCGATGATCCATTTTTAGTGCACAGTCCTCCTCCAGCAATCTCCAAAAAAAGAAAACTCACAGGAGAGGCTGCAGAGGGGGGTGATCTAAGAATAAACTCCAATGCCCTGAAATTCCGAAAGCTGTAAAAATATTTAATCTATTGTCACATGCCCTCTCTACTGCAGATACCACTCTCCCTAGCCGAGGACTCAATTTCGTCCCCATCAATAAACCTAATCCTTTTCTCCTGTTTAAGGACCTAAATTGGTATATACGTAACCTTTTTTTTTTTTTTAACTACTTCAGCCCCGGAAGGATTTCCAGCTTTAAGACCGGAGCCCTTTTTGCGATTCGGCGCTGCGTCGCTTTAACTGACAATTGCGCGGTCGTGCGACGTTGTACCCAAACGAAATTTGCGTCCTTTTTTTCCCACAAATAGAGCTTTCTTTTGGTGGTATTTGATCACCGCTGCATCATTTCTGATCATCGCTATAAACAAAAGAAGAGCAACAATTTTGCAAAAAAACCCAAATTTCTTACTTTTTCCTAAAATACAAATCCAAAAAAAAAATATAAAAAAACATTTATTTTCACCGTTTTTGGCCGATTTATATTCTTCCTCATATTTGCGATAAAAAAAATCGCAATCTGCGTTTATTGATTGGTTTGCGCAAAAGTGGTCGCGTTTACGGATGATGAGAATTAATTTTTGGGGTTTTTATTTATTTATTTTTTTTTACTAGTAATGGCGGCGATCTGCGATTTTTAGCGGTACTGAGATATTTCAGCGGACATGTCGGAGCATTTTGACACTTTTTTGGGACCATTGGCATTTATACAGCGATCAGTGCTATAAAAATGCACTGATTACTGTGTAAATGCCATTGGCAGTGAAGGGGTTAACCTGCAGGGGGCGCTCTAAGGGTTAACTATGTTCCCTGGGCGTGTTCTAACTGTATGGGGGCTTGCCTAGCTGGGGAAGGGAAGTGGTCACAGCCTTCACGTACAGGAAGGCTGTGATCACAGCCCTTCCCCCTCACACAGAGCGGAGGTCCGTGTTTACATACACGGACCTCCGCTCCTTCGCTCCGGGGGGGCCATCGCGGGTAGCCAGCGGCAATCGAAGCCACCACACCCGCTCCCTGGCCCTCCCCGAACACAGTGAGCGCGCGGGCGCGCCTCCGTCGGCGCGCGCGTGCTCACTAAACTCGTTCCCGCAGCCGCCGTCGCATGACGGCGTTTTGCGGGAACAAGCCACTTTGCTGCCGTCAGATGCCGGTCGGCAAGTGGTTAATAATACTTTATTTTCATTTTTCATTATACAATACCATTTTTTCCATTATTTTTAATTACAAAAATAGCATTACAACAATATACCTCCCATTACCATTCCCCCCCCCCCAACCCGCTGGGTTATATCTTTAGATTGCCCATCTCACACACCCCATCCAAACCATCCTCGTCCTAACTCATTTGTTGAGTGCCTCCCTAAATAGCAGGCCCTCACTTCCTTTTTCAATAGCGTTTATTCAAGAAATAGATGATAACATATACAAGAATAATATATCATTCAGCGGTGTAGTTATCAGGCATTGTTGATAATGTTAACAATTCAGATTGATACAGTATGTAAAATAAGTAAACTATCAGTGTGGATAAGTCATTCCTATTAAATTCGTTAATGGGTGTTATTATAGTATTCACCTGTAAAGATTGTCAGAGAATCCTGGGGTTTCTTACACATAATACACAATTACCTTGAAATAGTACACAATTACCATGAAAAATTTGGTCAATTCTAAAAAGCTCCTAAATTAGTAGTTTCTCAGATTTGCAGATGTTAGGTTTTTCATTTTATGTTTATTAGTGTTTTGTATTCGTCAGAGAGTTTAAATGTTGACCAAGGGTTCCAGATTTTGTTGAAATGGTTGGGGTTTTCTCTTTTGATTGCTACCAGTTCTTCCATATCGTATATTTCATTTACTTTATTTAGCCATTCTTTGATGGATGGGGTTCTTGTGGATCTCCAGTTAAGGGGGATTAGTGCTTTGGCAGCATTGATCATGTGTCTCAATAGGGACCGTTTGTATCTCTTAAATGAAAGGTTAGTGATGTTTATCAGGCATAATGGTGCGTTTAGTTCTACTTTTGTGCCTGTGATTGCTTTGGTCCAGTCCGTGACCTCATTCCAGAACTTTTGTATTTTGCTACAAGACCACCAGATGTGGATGAATGTTCCTGTATCTTTATGGCATCTCCAGCACCTGTCCGATTCATTAGGAAACCATTTCTTAGATTTTACCGGTGTAATATACCATTGGGTATAGATCTTATAGGAGGTTTCTTGCATGCGGGAGCTTAGTGAACATTTGTGGTTAAATATACATGCCTTCTCCCATTGTTTTTCTGTGATTTGTATATTTAGATCTTTTTCCCATATGTGTTTGTACTTATCTGTCGAATCGGGGTTGGGGCCGGAGATCCATTTGTATGCCATAGAGGTGGCTCCTCTGGTTGGTGTTTGTTCTAAACACATTTTTTCCAAAATTGTAAGGGGTCTTGTCATTAGTTTTTTGAATTTGTTGTTCTGGATGAAGTCACAGATCTGAATATATGTCCAGTAGTTTAGATTATCTTTTCTTAAGTTTTTGTTAAGGGTATGAAATGGTAAGAAGTTATTTTTATCAATACAGTCTATGACTAGTAAGGGTTTAAGGTCGTTGGAGTAAAGCCGACTTATATACTCCATTCCTGGTGGGAATTCGGGGTTGCCAGCAATCGGTGTTAGGGGGCTTGTGGTTGATGAAAGTCTGTGTGTTTTAGCCATATTTGGATTGTTGTGTAGATTAAGGGGTGTGATCTAATTTTCTTGGGGAAATGTTGTGGGGAGATCCACGGTAGGAATTTCGTGATTACATTTGGGATTATTTGTTCTAGTTTGACCCAGTCTTTGTTGTTGGAATGGCAATGCCAGTCGATGAGTCTAGTAATATGTGTTGCGTAATAATAGTTTTTGAAATCTGGGATTCCCATGCCTCCTTTATGCTTGGGGTAATGTAGTTGTTTTAGTTGAATGCGGGGTTTCTTGTGGGCCCAAATGAAATTCCTTGTGGCTTTTGTTAATCTTTTGAAAAAAACATTGGGGATATTGATGGGAACTGCATGAAAGAGATATAAAAGTCTGGGTAGAACCGTCATTTTTATTATAGAGGCCCTACCGAACCATGAGAATTGTTTGATATTCCAGGCTTTGAGATCTGTTTCAATTTTTTTGAGGAGGGGAAGGAAGTTGTATAGGTAAAGATCTTTCAGGTTAGGTGTCAATTTTATTCCTAAGTATTTGAGGTTTGTGTTTACCCATTTATATGGGCAATTGCGCTTAGTGTTTTGTTCTGAGGTTTTTGACAGTGTTATGTTCATAGCTTCAGACTTGCTGCTATTTATTTTAAAGTTAGAGATGTATTTAAATCGTTGTAGTAACTTGTTCAGGTTGGGTATCGAGATATGTGGTTGGGAAACAAAGAACAGCAAGTCATCTGCGTAGGCTGCAAGTTTGTATTCCCTTTCGTCACATTGGAAGCCATGTATATTGGGGTTTAGGTTAATGGTTCTTATTAGGGGTTCAAGGGTTATTATAAATAATAAAGGGGAGAGTGGGCATCCCTGTCTAGTACCGTTTTTTATGTGGATGGGGTCAGATAGGAAATTGTTGATTTTTATTTTTGCTGTTGGGTTATCGTATAGAGAATTGATCCACTGCATCATTTTGTTACCCAGACCGATATATGCGCATGTGTTGAACATGTAGTCCCATGCTACTCTATCAAAAGCCTTCTCCGCGTCTGTTGACAGGAGAAGGCCTTCTGATTTATCATCTCGTAATATATGGATTAAATTTATTGCTTTGATGATGTTATCTTTAGCTTCCCTTCCTGGCATAAAGCCAACCTGTTCTGGGCCAATGATTTTTCCCAGTAGTGGTCTCAATCTCCCGGCTATAATTCCAGCCAGAAGCTTGAGATCTACATTTAAAAGTGAAATCGGTCTGTAATTTTGGCATTTATAGTGGTCTTTGTCTGGTTTTGGTATTACCGTAATTTGTGCTGTTAAAAATTCTTTAGAAGGTTTGGCCCCCTTGTTTAGAGAGTTAAGGGCATCAGTTAGGGGTCTAGTAAGGATGGATTCAAAGGTTTTATAGTATATAGAGGTGAGGCCATCGGGTCCCGGGCTTTTGCCGTTTTTGAGATTCTTGATAGCGTTTGATATTTCTGTTGGAGTAATATCTTCCTCCAGTTTTTTAACATCGTTCTGGGATAATTTGGGTAGTTTACTCTTAAGTAGAAATTCTTGGATTGTTTTTTCTCTCGAATTTGGGTTATCCTCATTATTTTTTTGTGGGGGTATGTTGTATAGTTCGGAATAATATTCTTGGAAAGTCTTTGCTATTTTTGTTGTATCCATGATTTCTGTGCCTTTTTTGTCATGTATACAACGTATGTTGTTTGCAATTTTGGTGTCTTTCAGGGTTCTTGCTAGGTATTTGCTACCTTTATCTCCGTGTTCGTAATATATGTTTTTTTTTAGGAACAGTGCTCTTTTGGTTTTTTTATCTAAGAGTGATTGGAGTTCTTTCCTGGTTTCCAGAAGTTCTTGTTCGTTTTGGATCGATATGGATTGTTTGTGAGTGTTTTCTAAAAGGGTTATTTTTGTGAGTAGGTTATTTATAATTGAGTCTTTTTCTTTCTTTCTTTTTGCTCCCCATTTTATGAGGGTGCCTCTGATGACGCATTTATGTGCCTCCCAAACAGTTAAGCACGAGGTGTCTTTGGAATCGTTAATTTGAAAGTATGTGGATAATTCTTGTCGCAGGTGTGATTGGATCTCTTGATCTGTGATCAGTACTGGATTTAATCTCCAATTGAAGGATCTTGGCTCTCTAATTTTGGGTTTTAGTTGGATTGAAATTGAAGCATGGTCCGAAAGAATTATGTTACCAATTTTCGCGTTTTGAAGGTCTGGGATATCCCTTTGTGTGATGAATATATAATCGATCCTTGTGTATCTTTTATGAGGATTTGAAAAAAAGGTAAAGTCTTTATCTTTTGGGTTTAACAGTCTCCATGTGTCAGTCAGGGTTAGAGAATGAAGGAGCATCTTGATTTTTTTCAAGATCTTATATGTTATGCTGGTTTTGCCTGATGATGTGTCTAGTTGAGGGTTCAGGGGTATATTGAAGTCCCCACCAAGAATTATGCATCCCTCGGCAAAGCTTTTGAGTTCATCTATCACAGATTGACAGAAGGAGACATGTGCTTTATTTGGAAAATATACATTCGCCAGGGTAGTAGGTGTACCTGCTAGTGTGCCCTTTAGGAATATATATCTTCCCTCTGGATCTGCAAGAGTTTTTTCTGTTGTGAATGCTGAATGTTTGCTTATTAAAATTGATACCCCTTTGGTTCTGGCATGGGGGTTGGTCGAGTGGTAGGCTTTGTTAAAAAAGTTATCTGTGAGCTTGGGGATTTGTGAACCTTTAAAATGTGTTTCTTGAAGGAATACTATCTGTGGTTTAAATTTTTTGATTTCCCTGAGTATTTTTTGTCTTTTTTCTGGTGTACTAAGTCTGTTTACATTATGTGAAATGACCGTGGGGTTGTTACCTAGGTTTGAGTATGTCATGGTAGTAAAGTGTATTGTGTAGAGATGTGATTGATTCTCTTGTTAGATATGATGGTAGAGTTAGATTATGTTTCGGATTTTAAATTTCACTCTGTATTTGCTTCCTCTGATTCTGTCCCGCAGTGTCAGGGGGAGCTAGTGTTTTAGACTTCGGGTGCTATTCAGAAAAGCTTCTTTTTAATAAAGTTGTGTTCTTTTCTATTGGGGGGTTGTGGAGGTGGGTTTTATGGCGGAGGTATTAGTGTTTTTAACTTTGTGTTGTGTGGGAGGGTGAGGTTTTATTTATTTGTTTGTATATTGGTGAATCACCACTTATCCCATATGCTTTTGTTTAAGTGATAGTTAATAGGCATGTATCAAAAAGTAATTTCTACAAATCTATACAAGACAACAAGTTTGTAAAGAGAACTGGGAGATAAAAACATTGATCTGATGTCACCCAATGCTCTTCATCTGTCAGTGGTCAACTGGCTTTGGTGAACGAGCCAGTTAAGTATGCTAAGGCTGTGTGGTGAGACCCGAGGGGGGGCAGACGCCAAAAAAAAAAAAAAAAAAAAAAAAAAA
>BLSH010214486.1:172186-196345 GCA_018402905.1 Glandirana rugosa | reverse complement strand
ACTTTTATCCAATTAGTTACATCCACAATCCTCCACCCTAAAAATTCCAATCAATGTGAATTCGACTTTAAGGTGAAATTAGACAGACGTGACTATCAGTCACCATCACAATAGGGAGTGGTAATCACAACTCGCTTGGGCCTGACATTGCAAGCCCAGGCATGGCTTGAAATCCCACAGGCACCGTGCTTGGACCTGGGCCTGTAAAGTTTTTAGCAAGCCCAAGCCAGGCCCCAAGACGATAAAATGAGGTGCACAACTCTTCGACGTCCCGTCGGTTAGTTGTTCGCAAAGTGACCAAACGGGAATCTTCGGTAGTGTCTGTACGGATGATTACCGTACAACCAGTGAAACGCTTGTTGATTGGCTGCCCTGCAGCTTCTCAACACGTGGAGTAAAATAGCAGAACCCCGGACCGAACCCGAACGATTTTTGAAATGTCCGGGTCCAGGTTCGTGCCACGGACACCCTAAAGTTCGGTACGGACCCGAACGTTACAGTCCGGGTTCGCTCAACACTAATGGTGAGGGATAACACTACCACTGACTATCAGTGCAGACAGATTAAAGTGGAATTTCAGCTTAAGTGTAACTAACCTTAAAAATCCCACCTCCTAACACCTACATTGATTAACCTATTTTCAAGCTTATCCTTTGCAGTCACATGATCTCCCATGTCAGCTAGAAGCATACACAGGGGAGAGGGGGGAGCACCGACAACAGCTGGAACATGGGAACCCATGGGTGATGTCATCACTCCAGGCTTTACCAGCCATTATCAGCGCTCTCTTCTCTCCCCTGCAGCTGCCACTGACTTACACAGGAGTGGACTGGAGCAACCTGACAATAGGTAAGTATATACTTCTTTTCTACACAGGTTAGCCAGCGTAGGTGTGAGGAGGAGAGAGGGGGCATGTTTAAGTCTAGTTAGGTTTAAGCTGAAATTCAGGGGTTTAGGTAGCATGACACCACTGACCACCAATGCTGGGGGTTATTAAGCTGCTACTGACACCAATGTTGGGGGTTATTATTGTGGAAACTGGCACCTTTGCTGGGGGGTTTAATTGCGAAACTGGCACCTATGCTGGGAGTTATACTGTGAAACTGACACCAATGCTGTGGGTTATTATTGCTGCCATTGACACCAATGCTGGGGTTACTATTGCGTAAACTGGCACTGATGCTGGGGGTTATTACTAAAACTTCAATCTATGCTGAAGAAATGGGGGGGCGCAGTTTGCCATTTTCACCCTGGGCACCAAATTACCTTGTCCCAGCACTGATTATACCCCCCCCCCCCCCATCCCCAGGTTGGCCTTTACCAGTATAATATGAAAGGTTCACACTTGACATCTTTGCCCTCTCATTTTGCACTGTACATTCCCTATTTAACATTACCACATTCTGCTCTGTAAGTCATCTAAATTCTATTTAACCACACTCAATATCTAGTGCAATTTAAACTATGCCCACTCCCCAGTGCGCAACCCCCTTCCCCCATGCCCAGGGCCCACTTTTGATCACACATGGAGGAGACAAGTGTCAGCTGCTGAGCCGAGTCCTGTTTCTGCAGATGTCTGCCTCCTATCACACAATCTGTTACACTCACACAGATCCTCCGTTTCTAGGAACTGCAGCTGCTGTCTGAGGGAGAGGCGCTGAAGTCATTCTAACCAGCAGGAGCCCGGGGGGGAGGACATCTCCCATGCTGTTGAGATGAGGTTAGAAAACTTATTAGGGAGGGAGGATTGTGCCAAAACTGACCTGGTGGGTGTAATGATTGTGCTAGGGGACAGACTGCTGCTCCCCCATGTAATGTGCTCTCTTGTGCCCAGTGCCCACCATGTCATGTGCTGTGCCATGCAGTGCCCACCATGTCATGTGCAGTGCCCACCATGTCATGTGCTGTGCCATGCAGTGCCCACCATGTCATGTGCAGTGCCCACCATGTCATGTGCTGTGCCATGAAGTGCCCATTATGTAATGTGTAGTGCCCACCACGTCGTGCTGTGCTAAGCAGTGCCCACCATGTAATGTGCAGAGCCCACCATGTCATGTGCTGTGCCATGCAGTCCCCACCATGTCATGTGATGTGCCATGCGGTGTCCACCATGTAATGTGCTGTGCCATGCAGTTCCCACCATGTAATGTGCTGTGCAATGCAGTGCCCACCATCTAATGTGCATTGCCCACAATGTATTGTGCTGTGCCATGCAGTGCCCACCATGTAATGTGCATTTCCCACCATGTCATGTGCTGTGCCATGCAGTGCCCACCATGTCATGTGCAGTGTCCACCATGCCATGCGCTGTGCCATGCAGTGCCCACCATGTAATGTGCAGTGCCCTCTGTGTAATGTACTGTGCTTTGCCCCCTCCCCCATGTAACATACTCTGCTGTGCCACTCATGTAATGTACTGTGCTATTACTCCACATGGAATGTACTATGCTGTGCCCCCACACAGACTCTCTTTCACCCCTCTCCCTCTTTTACCCCTTTCTGTCTCGCTCACCCCACTTTCTCTCTCTCACCCCCTTGACCTCCTTTCTTTCTCTCACCCCCTTCACCCCCTCTCTCCTACCACCCTCTCTCGCCCTCTCTCTATTCCCCTTTTTCTCGCCCCCTCTCTCGCTTACCCCCCCTCTCTCTCTCTCTCTCTCTCGCTCACCCATTTCTCTCATCGCCTCTCTTTCAGCCCCCTCTCTTTCTATCGCCCCCCTCTTTTTCTACCACCTCCCCTCTCTCTCTCAACCCCTCTCTCACCCCCCTTTCTCTATTTAATTTAATTTGTTTTAAGAAAAAATTGTTTGTGTTTTAATTTTATTTATTTTCATAAAAAGGCCCACCAAAATCCTTAGCACTTAATCCGGCCCTGAATACAGTGCCTACAGTGATGGACCCACGGATGACAGTCCGCCGATGACCTATAGTGGGATCCACTGTATTGATGTGCCTGTAATGTACTGCTCAAATGTTAGTTGCCTATTGTGTGCCCAATAAATTGCTTTTAATCCTGCACATAGATGCACCTCTCCCTGTGCTACAGAGGAACTACAGAGCTCAGAAGAAGATGGATGGCATAGTTGGTGAAGGTAGGAGATCTGCAACAGGGACATGGAAAAAAGTTTTTCCCTGGAGTTCTGCTTTAATTCAACTTTACATTACATGTCAGAATTGACAGAAACGATAAGGATATGCTGGATTGGGGCACATTCCTCTTATGTAATGGCAGATCTTACAAGAGAAATTTACCTCTGCTGATAGTCTGGAGCTGTGCACTTATGCAACAGTTTCCGTCAGCTTTAGATGTTTTTTGGCTTGGCCAAAGGTGTGCTTCTGTTTGGCATGAATCTTGGATTAAGCATGTAGCTACAAAAACATGTTCTTCTGGAATAGTTCCCTGAGGTTGTATCTATTGATATTTGCGGTTGTCATTTTTGCAACAAAATGATCTTGCTGCACACGGTCAATAAGGGTGTTTTGTATTTGGTTAATTGCTTATCCTCCAAGACCCTTCCTGTTTTCAGGTTACTTTGTCATTTGGTTTTGTGCTGTTTGCAATTCAATATTTGGCCAAAGGCCTTTTACCTTCCTGGCAGTTCTAACTCTAATTGCTGATGCTGTATCTTGCCAACAATTTTCAGCTTTCAGGAACCTGGCTAGATTATTTGTGGCACCTGACTGGTCTGTGGTGTCTTCTTTTATTGACTTTTCAGTCTCCAAATCTGTTTATACACTGCTCAAATAAATTAAAGGAACACTTTGTAAACACATCAGATCTCAATGGATCAATATGGCCTGTGTTAGGAACGAAAGGATGCCACATCATTTGATGGAAATGAAAACCAACAGAGGGCTGAATTCAAAGACACCCCAAAAATAATCATCTTTTCTGACTGTTTCTCACTAGTTTTGCATTTGGCTAAGGTCAGTGTCACTACTGGTAGCATGAGACGATACCTGGACCCTATAGAGGTTGCACAGACAGTCCAACTCCTCCAGTATGGCACATCAATATGCCAGAAGGTTTGCTGTCTCCTAGCACTGTCTAAAGAGCATGGAGTAGATTCCAGGAGACAGGCAGTTAGTCCAGGAGAGTTGGACAGGGATGTAAAAGGTCCTTAACCCATCAGCAGGACTGGTATCTGCTCCTTTGTGCAAGGGGGAACAGGATGAGCACTGCCAGAGCCCTACAAAATTACCTCCAGCAGGCCACTGGTGTGAATGTCTCTGACCATACAATCAGAAACAGACTTCATGAGGGTGGCCTGTGGGCCCGATGTCCTCTAGTTGGACCTGAGATCACTGCCTGTCACCCAGTAGCTCGATTGGCATTTGCCACTGAACACTAGAATTGGTATGTCTGCCACATTGGTCCGTTACTGGCACCTCTTTTCACAGATAAAATAAAATTTGCCCTGAGCACATGTGACAGACATGCAAAGGTCTAGAGAAGAATGTTATGCTGCCTGTAACATCGTTCAGCATGACTGGTTTGGTGGTGGGTCAGTGATGGTCTGGGGAGGCAAATCCATGGAGGGAAACACAGACCTCTACAGGCTAGACAATGGCCCCCTGACTGCCAGTAGGTATCAAAATGAAATGCTTGGACCCATTGTCAGACCCTACGCTGGTGCAGTGGGTCCGGGTTCCTCCTGGTGCACGACAATGCTCGGCCTCATGTGGCGAGAGTATGCAGCCAGTTCCTGGAGGATAAAGGAATTAATACCATTGAATTGACTCCATGCTTGCCTGACCTAAATCCAATAGAACACCTCTGGGACATTATGTTTTCAGTCGATCCGACGCTGCCAGGTTGCACCTTCGTCTGTTCAGGAGCTCAGTGATGTCAGGTTGATAATTGTAATTTCCATCAAACGATGTGGCATCCTTTTGTTCCTAACACATTACCCAGTGCATATCAGAATAGATATCCAGTTTGACATTTTTCCCCATTGAGATCTGATGTGTTTTCAAAGTGTTCCTTTTGTGTTCATTTTTTTGAACAGTGTAGCTTGTCTTCTTCTTCCTATTTTTCTTCACCTTTTGCTGCTTTACCTGAACTAGCATCTACCTCTACTTGTCACTGTCTGCAAAGTGATTGCTCATACTCACATTACACAAATGCGTGCCTGGTCCTTTTTCAGAAAAATGCACTCAGCCCTCTACTTGGTTTATTATGTAGCTGTCCAATCCATTAGATCCTTAAAGGAGTTGTAAAGGCAGAAGGTTTTTTATCTTAGCGAATTCTATGCATTAAGATAAAAAATCTTCTGTGTGTAACAGCCTCCGCAGCACCCCCTAATACTTACCCTGAGACCCACCTCTCTCCACCAATGTCCATGATCCCCTCAGCCATCCAGAACACTGCGGCTGTCAAAGTATGTCAGCCAATCAGGGGAGAGAGGGGGCAGGGCCAGGTCGGGGCTCTGTGTCTGAATGGATACCCAGAGGTCTGACTCTTGGACTTGGGTGTCCCCATAGAAAGCTGTGGGCTGTGGGGGCACTCGAAGAAGAGAGGGGCCAGGAGAGCCGAAGAGGGCCCCGAGAAGAGGACGATCCAGGCTGCTCTGTGCAAAACCACTGCACAGAGGAGGTAAGTATAAGATATTTGTTTGTTTGTTTTTTATTTTAAAAAGCGAGCCTTTACAATCACTTTAACCACTTCACCCCAGAAGGATTTCCCACTGTAGGACCAGAACACTTTTTTCGGCACTGCGTCGCTTTAACTGACAATTGCGTGGTCGTGCGACGTTGTACCCAAATTAAATTTGCGTCCTTTTTTCCCACAAATAGAGCTTTCTTTTAGTGGTATTTGGTCACCTCTGCGTCATTTCTGATCACTGCTATAAACTATTTTACAAAAAAAAAATTTCTTACTTTTTGCTAAAATACAAATCCAAAAAAAAATATAAAAAAAACAAATGTATTCATAGGTTTTGGCTGATTTATATTCTTCCTCATATTTTTGGTAAAAAAAAATCAATGCATGAGAATTCATTTCTGTCATTTTGACTTTTTTTTTTTTTTTTTTACTGGTAATGGCGGCGATCTGCGATTTTTGTCGGGACTTTGATATTGGGGACATGTCGGACATTTTTGACACTTTTTTGTGACCAATGTCATTTATACAGCAATCAGAAATTTAAATATCCACTGATTACTGTGTAAATGTCATTGGCAGTGAAGGGGTTAACTTGGGGGGGGGCGATCTAGGGGGTCAACTGTGTTCCCTAGGCGTGTTCTAACTGTGAGGGGGCTGGGCAGCCAGGGGCACCAGAGATCTAACTCCTCCCAGTGACAGGGATCAGTAGATCTCTTACTTGCCGCCTGACGGAACGGGGAACCGCCGCGTTTACTTCAGCAGTTCCCTGTTCTTTCCCTCTGGCAGGTCATCGCGGCTCGCCAGCGGACACTGGGTCCTCCCAAACCGCGGAAACACTCCTCTAGAGTGCGGCGGGCACGAGAGCTCGCCCCCTAACTGTGCGTCTGCGAATTGCTGCTTATTTACGGCGATTCGCGAGACAGCGCCACATTGCCGCAGTAAAAATGCGGTAGCTGGTCGGGAACCAGTTATAGTAAGGGGTATTTCACTTTTTCAGAACAAATGAAAAGGTGAACTAACACTGTACACCTGCTTTGTCCCCACTGCACTTATCTCTATGATTGCTGAGCTGTCAGTGCCCACACAGCAAGTTCAGCAGGCCGGGGAGTCCTCACTCTTCTCGCTCTTATTTCTGCAGGGCTTCCAAGACCGATCAGAGCAATGAACTGTCCCATCACTGATCACCCCTTTTTTACACAAAGAGATTTTTTATCTAATTGATAATTTATACTTTATGGCATTTATACAAGGGGGTGGGTCTGTGCAGTCCCATTAGAAAGAGACACTGACAGTAATTAAAATCTCGTTAGCAAAATCAATGTTAAACACTGCGTTCACAAGTCACTCCAACCTACTGATAATAACATGTGAACATACCACTCTAAAACGTGCAGGGTAAAGGGAGATGAGCAATAGTCCCAAAACGTCCATGTATATGGTGTAAGAGATGGTATGCAGCAGGAGGCAGCCAGCTGGAACGGGCAGGAAGACTCTGTGAAGCAAGAACATAAAGGCCGCAGCGCCTCTAAGTGCAGTATACACCTTTAATGGGACCGAGAAAAACAATGGTACACTCACAAGAGAAGATGGTGAAATCACAAAAAGGGATCATCCGTGGGTGACAGGAAGATGGGCGATGATGTGGCAGCCGTAGACCAGGGGCCTGGACCTGACACACTGGTGGCTTCCAGCACAAACGGGACACAGGGAGCCGGCTCCGACCATTCGCACACACAAACGCTGCGTCACTTCCGGGTCAGTCCAGCGGGTGGTGCGCGCGTTCGGATCATTCGCGATCCCTCATCAGGCGAGACAAAGGCAAATCTTTTTCTTTTTTTAACTTTTGGACAGCATGGAGAGCAATTAGCAAGCGTGTCAATATTTGTCTTGTTTACCATTATGATTGAAAAGTGAAAGTAAAAGAAAAACACAAATTTTGGGTTGTCCCCAGAAAAGTAAAAGATGGAAAATCCTCCAGTGAGGATACTAGTTCTGGTGAGTTGGGGGTCCCCAAGAAATCCCTTTACTTTGCAGAGATTTCCTCTCACTTCCTGTTTGGTTATGGGACAGGGAGTGAAGGGGAAATCTCTGCAATGGGACACAGTTGGCAAAAAAAAAAATCTGACAGGGTTTATAACCACATCTTGCTCTATCCATTTTGAAAAAAAAAGTTTTGCCCATAGTTCTACTTTTAGATAAAAAGCCTTCTGTGTGCAGGAGCCCACCTCAGTCCCCCTAATACTTACCTGAGGTCCCTCTCTGTCCAGCGATGTCCACGAGTGTCTCAGCCCTTCGAGATTCTCCCTCCTGATTGGCTGAGACACAGCAGTGGCGTCATTGTCTGCCGCTGCTGTCAATCAAAGTATGCAAGCCAATCAGGAGAGAGAGGGGGCAGGGCGGGGCTCCATGTCTGAATGGACACAGGGAGCTGTAACTCGGCACGGGTGCCCCCATAGCAAGCTGCTTGCTGTGGGGGCACTGAACAGGAGTGAGGGGCCAGGATCACAGAAGAGGGAGCTGAGAGGAGAAGGATCGGGGCTGCTCTGTGCAAATCCTCTGCAACAGAGCAGGTAAGTATAACAAGTTTGTTATTTTTATAGGAAAAAAACTGAGACTTTACAATCACTTTAAAATCAAGGTATATCAAAGCACTATGTTTTTGCATTGTCATGAATTTATATGCATATTGAGTAAACAGTTCATTTTATTTTATTTTATGTTGTAGACACACACATAAGATGATCCACAATTTCCTGATGAAGCAGGTGGAAAACCTATGAAAAGCATAGCAAATGACCACACCCTCACCCAAGAGCTGGATCTGGCAAATGTACAGGGGAGGATTAAATGTTCATTCCATTAGGGATGTATCTGATTACACTCTGGGGTAACGTGGAATTTGTTTATGGATTATCTATATTAATTAATTGGATTATATGAATTCATTGCATTTTATATATATATATATATATATATATATATATATATACAGTATCTCACAAAAGTTAGTACACCCCTCACATTTTTGTAAAGATTTTATTATATCTTTTCATGTAAAAACACTGCATGTAAAGTAGTGAGTGTACATCTTGTATGACAGTGTAAATTTGCTGTCCCCTCAAAATAACTCAACGCACAGCCATTAATGTCTAAACCCCTGGCAACAAAAGTGAGTACACCCTCAAGTGAAAATGTCTAGATTGGGCCCAAAGTGTCAATATTTTGTGTGGCCACCATTATTTTCCAGCACTGCCTTAACCCTCTTGGGCATGGAGTACACCAGAGCTACACAGGTCTCCACTGGAGTCATCTTCCACTCCTCCATGACGACATCATGGAGCTGGTGGATGTTAGAGACCTTGCACTCCTTCTCCTTCCGTTTGAGAATGCCCCACAGATGCTCAATAGGGTTTAGGTTTGGAGACATGCTTGGCCAGTCCATCACCTTTACCCTCACCTTCTTTAGTAAGGCAGTGGTCATCTTGGAGGTGTGTTTGGAGTTGTTATCATGTTGGAATACTGCCCTGCGGCCCAGTCTACGAATGAAGGGGATCATGCTCTGCTTCAGTATGTTGTAGTACATGTTAGCATTCATGGTTCCCTTTATGAAGTGCCATGCAGCCCCAGACCATGACACTCCCACCACCATGCTTGACTGTAGGCAAAACATACTTGTCTTTGTACCCCTCACCTGGTTGCCGCCTAGGGTTGCCACCTCATCCCTTTAAGCCCGAACACATATGAATTACACAGGTTCTGAGGCCAATTAAATGCAGATAAGGCACTAAGTTTGTTTAATTACCACCTTAATCATCCACAGAACCTGTGTAATTAATATGTTTTCGGGCTTAAAGGGATGAGGTGGCAACCCTATTGCCGCCGCACACACTTGACACCATCTGAACCAAATAAATTTATCTTGGTCTCATCAGGCCACAGGACATGGTTCCAGTAATCCATGTCCTTAGTCTGCTTGTCTTCAGCAAACTGTTTGCGGGCTTTCTTGTGCATCATCTTTAGAAGAGGCTTCCTGAAGAAGAGGCTTGGGATGACAGCCATGCAGACCAATTTGATGCAGTGTGTGGTGTATGGTCTGAGCACTGACAGGCTGACCTCCCACCCCTTCAACCTCTGCAGCAATGCTGGCAGCACTCATACGTCTATTTCCCAAAGACAACCTCTGGATATGATGCTGAGCATGTGCACTCAACTTCTTTGTTCGCCCATGGTGAGGCCTGTTCTGAGTGGAACCTGTTCTGTTTAGCCACTGTATGGTCTTGGCCACCGTGCTGCAGCTCAGTTACAGGGTCTTGGCAATCTTCTTATAGCCTAGACCATCTTTATGTAGAGCAACAATTCTTTTTTTTAGATCCTCAGAGAGTTCTTTTTAATGAGACGCCATGTTGAACTTCCAGTGACCAGTATGAGAGAGTGAGAGCGATAACACCAAATTTAACACACCTGCTCCCCATTCACACTTGAGACCTTGTAACACTAATGAGACAAATGACACCAGGGAGGGAAAATGGCTAATTGGACCCAATTTGGACATTTTCATTTAAGGGTGTATTCACTTTTGTTGTCAGAGGTTAAGACATTAATGGCTGTGTGTTGATTTATTTTGAGGGGACAGCAAATTTACACTGTTATACAAGCTGTACACTCACTACTTTACATTGTAGCAAAGTGAAATTTCTTCAGTGTTGTCCCATGAAAAGATAGAATAAAATATTTACAAAAATGTGAGGGGTGTACTCACCTTTGTGAGATACTGTGTATATATATATATATATATATATTTATTTACTGATGTGAATAAACATCATAATAATATGTTTTGTGATATAGGATTCATACACATGTTGAAATGTTAAGGGTTTTATGAATTTATTTACAATTGTATGTTATGGACTGAAAAGTTCCATATTTTCTTTGCTTACCAAATATACTTTAGAATTGAAGATGTAGTGCATACACAGTATAGTCTCCCTTTGTAGTTCTATAACTAAAAAAAGGTTTGAGTATGTATATATATATATATATATATATATATATATATCAACTTTAAAAAAAAAAAACATCAGTACAGATTATAATTTGCTTTATTAATATCAAAATTCTAATGAAATAATTTGGGTTGTGTGAAAGATGCAAAAAAAATCCCCCAAAAATCCACTATGCACTAAACATTCTAGACAGCGAAGCTGATATTAAAGCTAACATTCTAGTAAGTTATAGAAAATATAAGAATTCTAACTTTCTAGTTATCAAGCATTGATCCTATTAATATATTACAAAAAAGTCTCAATTTAGTGGGACTATTCTAAATGCATTCACAATGATTGTGAGTACAAAATATAGAAGTTAGGCAAAACACATAGTATAATGCTCAAAATATTCCTCTGCTTTAGACCAATCCCTCTGAAAGACTGCGCCCATAAGACCCACCAGTTGACAAGACTATTCTTGCGTGGAAAAATAGTGTGCAAGGTATTTGCTAAAAGGGAACAATTTGCTCTAAATACATGACAACTCAACCAGTGGCTCTAAAATACTTCAAACAAGGTCCATATTTTTACTTTTCATCTCAGCAGGTTCTTCTCCTTTGAAACTCCAAAGTCGTTTGATACATTAGCCATTCAGGTTGTTGTATATAAAAAAGTCTTGTGTTTCAGACAGCAGAAAATATTGTAGACCTTCTAGGCCATGCTATATAGTTCCAGCAGACTGGCAGCAGCGTGCATCCGGTAAAAAATTCCAAAGGGAAGGCAAATATTGGTAATTATGGCCCACATAGAAAATCCATAGAAATTCACTTCCAGTCCTGTGTCAAACCTGATCCGAGCTCCAAAGGCTGGCATTATCCAGAACTGTTGGAATAGGATAGGTATGAGAAAGGGTGAACAACAAGAGGCTAAAATGGCACCACATCTATATGTTTAATAAATTGAAAAGAAATTTGTTGAACCCAAGGTTCAAGGACTTTAAAAGTGCCACAATCAACAACCAAAATACATTTTATAAAAATTCCATATACCATATTTTATTAATGCAACATTAAAAACATAGAAAAAAAGACATTTTCATTTTGAAAAGGGTGTATCATACAAATCTCCAGCTACCCATGCTCAACATGTTTCACCCTTTTAGGGCTTCTTCAGGAGACTTATAGGAGCTGTGTAGAGTAAATACTATAAATAGGATAAGAATACAATACAATAAGATATAATATATAAGTACATTTATAAAATGTATTTTGGTTGTTTAATGTGGCACCTTTAAAGTCCTTGAACCTTGGGTTCAACAAATTTATTTTCAATAGGATAGGTATGTCAATAAATAACTCTATAGGTAATGCCTGCTATAAAAGTCATATATATTTATTCAGGATTTTTTCCCTCACTTCTTGTCCCTGTGACACCTGCAAAAAATGGGGGAAAACCAAGACATCAATTAAAACATTTTGAAAAGCTCTAATCCTTCCCGCTCTACTAAAAGAGTGATTTTGTCACTGTCCTCATTAGAGAGATTTTCTATCACAGTGATGAAAATACTAAAGTTTTAATCCTTCCCTGCTATACCAAAAAAATTGTCTAGAGCTTGGATTTAAAGTGTTACTAAACCCAGTAATATGAAAATAGCTCCTCACAGTGCCCACAGCTTATAAATCTTCTATATACCTTTGTGGATGATCTGTATACCACATTTACATGATATACTGCACAGTTTGTCCAGTGCTGAGAGTTCAGGTAGGAAGAGATTTCCACTACAGCCTGTATACCCGCCCACATGTGTGATGTCAATATCATGTGACCTGGCTTGTTCTGAGAACAAGTAACTGTTCTCTCCAGCATAAAAGACACAACTAAAAGTCCCGTAATGTCTCCCATTGTCAGTCGGGAGCCACCGGGAAAGAGAATTTGCTTCCTATACTTTTGATATTTATACGACTTATCTTTGTTATTTTCAAATGTCCTTATTGTATATGAGAAAACATTGTACTACCTATATTGTTCTGTTTTGATGGATAAACTACTCTGTCTATATAAATAAAGAATTTGAAAAGAAAAAAAGACACAACTGAGCATGTGCAGGTTGGCTACCCTGCCTGTGTGAAGCTGACCTTCCCCAGATAGACAGTGCAGGAGGGAAGGTTCTATTGCATACAAGATAAAACTGCCTATTTACACAATGCAGAGGATTACGCTCAGGTCGTCTTTAGATCTTAACCCGGTGGAATCCATTTTTGCATGGGCCCAACCACCCCGGAGAACCATCTCTCTATGTTACCAAGCTATCCAAGCTTTACAACCGGGCCATTGGCCATCATTTCTACTGAATTGGGAAGTGGATCTGAAGCTTCCACTAACGGATAAACAACAATCAGATATCCTACTGCTGTCTAATGTGTCATCTATCTCCTCAAAAATTTCCGAATCCAATTATAAACTTTTGTCTAGATGGCACTACTCTCCAATAAATCTTAATAGGTTTGTCTCGGAAGTATCACCACTTTGTTGGAGGGGGTGTGGGGAGAGAGCCACCCATGCCCACATCTGGTGGCTTTGTCCGCTTATACAGCCATTCTGGTCAGAAATTCGAAGGTGGATTGAAATTATTCAGGGTAGGCCCATACAGTATGACCCATGGGTAATGCTCTTTCACTGTACGTCTGAACCAGCAGGACGATACAAAAAATCGATTACCCCTCACCTACTTAACGCAGCTAAATCTTTAATACCTAAATTTTGGAAGCAGCCTACTATTCCCTCGATTAAACAATGGTTTAAGGTAATTGATAATGTCTACTGTATGGAAGACCTAACTTATGATTTGAGCGGGAAATCTGACATATCCTCGAAAATATGGTCCTGCTGGTTCGCGTTTAAGTGCTCATCTAACTATGCAGAAGTCATGTCATTGGTATAAATGGATGTAATGGTATAGAAGGAATTTTATCTATTGGTACATGACTGAGCCGGGACGGGAATTACTTCCCCCCCTCTCCCCCCTGTACCCGTTTCCCTCTCCCTTGAGCTTTTCTATATTTCTTTGTTTATTTTCTTCTCCTTTTCTCTTACTTTCCTGTTCCTTTCCTTATTTCATCATACTCCATCACACGGTGCAATAAGTCGAGGTTACGGGTAAACATGATGTGACCTTAGGCGTGTATAGGAAGGGGGCTACCCTCGTGGTAGCTACCCTCAGTGGGACCTGCCGATGACTCCATGTGCGGATGGTGGGATAACAATATCAGAATGTAGCCTATATTGTGTATTTACCCATGTTTTTAATGACCAGTGTGCACTGTATTTTGTTTTGTATTGCTTAAACTCGTTTGTATTGTCTTTGTCTTCCTGAATAAACACATATACCCAAAAAAAAAAAAAAAAAAAACACATGCATTTTCATATCTTTAAAAACAGTACATATACAGCATAGTTGCCTGCATGTTGTATTCAAATTTGTAGTTGGTGGCACAATATGATGGTGTCTATCCTACATGTTTCACCTACTTAGGCTTCATCAGGGATTTTTTGAACCACCAGTAGAGTTTTATACTGGGCAAGAGGAAAAAAAGGAGAATGTTTCAAATCCTTATACATTTTTACATGTTAACAACAGCTTTAACATCAATGCACAAAGGCAATAAAATTGTCCATACAGTTCAACTTACATTGTGCCCATTCACCATATACCCATCAAGGCCCTACAGACCCGCACACGTCACACCGGGGGAGGGGGCACTGTGTGTCCACAGGGGACTTTAACAGGTAGCCATCTAAAAAGTACATCTATATAAGAGTTTAATTGATCCAAACAGAAAAGCCAAAATAATTACTTATATAAGTGGGAGTGAAATAGTTCATCTCCCCAAAAGTGTGGCATGATAGCCTACAGATTCACTTACGTGTTGGCAAGCAACGGATCAACTGAGTAAGGAGGGTGCCTGGGTGGGACCGCAACCAAAGCCAAAGGGCAATGAATGTGTAATTAAAAAATAAATGTATATCTCTGGAGTGCGCATGCGCGGGATACCTGAGAGGACGCACTGACAGGGAGCTCCGTTCCACTCCGGCTATAGGGGACCCCACTCTTTTGAACAAACTGACAGGGACACTCCATCTGGCTCCTAACCAGGAGGCGATAACCTCACCCCTTCCAAAGTGTGTTGGACAAACCCTTTTGACAGGCCTGGAACTCGGTTGGATCTTATTTGTACCACATTCGCATCCAACCCCACACCACCTGAAGGGGCATGAACTTTCCTTATTTTCCCGGGCATAATGAGTGAGCTCGCTGTTGATTCCCCTCCTATCCCATCAGTGAAACGGTGGTCAAGCCTATATGAGGCTTCGGGGGGGGTTTATCCTTTAACTTCCCTTTTTCTTGTTTCTCCTCCCCCCTTAGGGAAAGGCTTGTGACTATGGGTGCTGACCTGGGTTCCCTCATCTGGACACTGACCTCTAGGGTTGTATAGCTGGAACTAAAATGTTCAGGTTTCATTTAATGTTATCTGAAATATTTATGTTTTCATCAATATAGGTGCAAGACTATATTTATGGTTTGATAGATAGGCTGATAGATGGGCTGGCGGACTTCCCAGCCAGAGCGGAGTAACATGCTGCTCCCCCCGCCGCCGTTAGGAGACAGACTCGCTTCAGACTACTCTGGGGCATCAACCTAGTTGTAGGTCGCCTGAACACCAGAGCCTCAACTTGGGAGTCACAGTGGGGCTTGGCCGGTCCAGCCCTACTCATACGGAACTCAGACAGAAAAACATTTCTGTCTGATTTCTCCCATTCCTTTTTCAACAAGATATTTTCTTTCCACTTCTGCTACCTGCTCCTATTCTCCCTTGATCCCATACTCCCTATCCCTCCCTCTTTTATCACCTCTTTTATTATCCCAGCTTGATACAAGCCCCATGCGGGGAAAGCGCATGGTGTGGCAAAGCCCCACCTTCCCCAGGGAAAATAGGAGACCTGATTGGGCCCCGAGCTGGTGTGCTCAGGGCTACAAGCTAGATGGAATAAATTCAGGTGGTATGAGTGAGGGACAGGCACCGGAATGCAGCCAGGCGGCGCTTTGAGCGCTGCCTAGTAAGCAACAGCGACCCGATCCATATGGGCACACAAGCGCCACCTCACCCCCGGAGCTGCACAGGCCAAGGGGACTATGCATGGGCAAGGATGCAGGACAAATGTTCAGAATACACGTCTGTACTGTTGAACTGGATGGAATAAACAAAATTACAGATTACAAATTAAACTACAGGTTATACAGTAGGTTAACCACACTTTGGATAATAGTATTGTAGACAGTATGTACAATATCATGCAATAAATCCGTATTCTACAGAGTTGTTGTAGTGAGCATGGCAGATGTCAGTCCCAATAATAGGGCTTTGTAGCAATGTAGGACAATGTTTGGGGGACAGTTGGAAGTCACCTAGTCAGGGCCAGGCAACCAAGAGAGCCAAGAAACTACAAACACGGCATGAAACTAAGGCTTTCATTCAATCCGAGATATTTGGTTGCTTGAAGGGTATATATCCATCGTGACTCTAACTGTAAGAGTGCTTGATCGATACTACCACCTCGATCATGTGTGGGTATGTGTTCTAATGCCACAAATTTGACCATGCCGGCTTTCAGACACAGTCGAAGCACTCACACTGGAGGGTTGCCTGCAGGACTGCTGATAAGGTCTGTATAATGAATTAATGTTTGACTGAGCACAACATTGAGGCATTAGGTCTAACAATTGAGGCATTAATCTGTTTATGGTTGGATCAGAACAGGCTGACCCTTCATTCTGTTTTATCATATGGTCAGTTTTCTATGTGCAGAGTCCCTGCTCTATGGATCTGACAATTTCTTTCCCCCTTTCTCCCCCCCCCCCCCCAGGAAACTTTTGTTTATTGCTGAGGGGTGTGTGATTGCATATTCCATATGTATACTTCCATGTCCATATTGATCAAATATTTCAAAGCCTCAATGATACTTAGATGCATCTAATCAATAACTCATAACTCCCCCCCTTTTTTCACAGAGATATACATTTTGTTTATTTTTTAGTTACACACTCATTGCCCTTTGCTTTGGTTGCGGTCCCATCCAGGCACCCTCCTTGCTCAGTTGATCCGTTGCTGGCCAACACGCAAGTGAATCTGTAGGCTATCATGCCACACTTTTGGGGAGATGAACTATTTCACTCCCACTTATATAAGTAATTATTTTGGCTTTTCTGTTTGGATCAATTAAACTCTTATATAGATGTACTTTTTAGCTGGCTACCTGTTAAAGTCCCCTGTGGACACACATCGCCCCCTTCCCCCGGTGTGACGTGTGCGGGTCTGTAGGGCCTTGATGGGTATATGGTGAATGGACACAATGTAAGTTGAACTTTATGGACAATTTTATTGCCTTTGCGCATTGATGTTAAAGCTGTTGTTAACATGTAAAAATGTATAAGGTTTTTGAAACATTCTCCTTTTTTCCTTTTGCCCAGTAGGTCTGTAGGGCCTTGGTGGGTATATGGTGAATGGACACAATGTAAGTTGAACTTTATGGACAATTTCTTGTTCAATATTTTTATTGAAAAGTAAAGGAGATAATACAGAGCATGTGAGCGTTTTACCCCTTGGCTGTACATGAAAGGTGAGTAGATGAGATACATATCTTCCATAGTTAATTAGGATACAGTGCGGTCATGACAGGTGTGTATCCTCATTATTAGGTCATGCCCATGCTGCACCCTCAGGCCCTGAGACACCCCGCTGGGATCACACTGTGCCACAGGGGTGAGGGAGCAGCAATAAAAGCTAGAGCGCTACTGTGTAGAAATATTGTAATTTGTACACTGAATATAGAAAACACAGGCTTACTTTAAAGGTGTTACAAAACGCATTAAAACTCTATCTCAAATGTATCAGATGTGTTGGAAAGAACTAGATATTGAAACAGTGGAGTCTCATATAAATGCAAAGCAGTGTAAAGAAGGGTAGATGCAATGGAATTGAATTGAGTTTAGAGCTGGAAGGGGATATAGGGAAAGAAAAGACTGAAAGAGGAAGAGTGGGGGTGAGGGATAGAGAAGAGAACGGCAGCGGCAAAAACAATTAGATGTGAGAAAGGAGGGGGTGAGTAGGACCAGATTTCCCGGATCAGTGGCTCATGATTCGAATAGGAGGCCAAAGTATCAAATGTTTAACGGTGGTGGCTATGGCATTAAGAGATTCCATTTAAAATCAGGTGGTAGGCAGTTTCTAACCCAGGGGTCCCAAATTTTCTCCGATTTGCGTATCTTGTTACTGTCTATGGCTTCCATTTTAGCAACGTAGGGGACTTCCAAACCTTGGCGATTGTCTGCTTAGCAGCAGCCGTGATGCAGGCTAGCAGCTTAAACTGAGAGGAAGTCAACTGGCTCGGTTTCAGATTGAGCAGAGCAATCAATGGGTCAGGAGCAATATTCATCTCTAAGGCTTTGGAGGCGATAAGGAAGATTTTTGTTTCCAGAATTCCCGTACTAAAGGGCAGTCCCACTAGATGTGATAATATATACCGGGCTCGCTACAGCCTCGAAAACAGCCTACCGGGTATGATGGGAGATATTTTGCTATTCTGGCTGGTACTAAGTACCATCGGGTGATGACCTTGATGTTGGTTTCCTTAGCTAGTATATTGGGGTAGGAAGAGTTAATAGCTGACCAGATATTAGACCATTCAGCTGTGTCGATCGTACGCCCCAGGTCAGATGTCCATTTGTCTGCATAGGAGGGCATAGGGTTGTTCAGATCAGTGATTAGTAATTGATAGAGTAAAGAGATAGTGCCTCTGGCATGAGGATCGGACTTGTAGATCTGCTTGTAAGGGGATAGATGAGTCAAAGGTGTATCAGTATGAAGGGAGGGTGTGTAAAAGTTCTTTATTTGTAAATATCGCAACAATTCGGAGCTGGGTAAACATTAAGCTTCACAAAGGGTAGGGAAGGTGCAGAAAGAGTTGTTAGAGATAAAGTTGTGCAATTGAAGTAGCTTGAAGGAGGTCCAGATTCTAAAGGCCCCGGGGAGTCCCAAGCGGGGTGAAAGGCCTGATTTCCGAAAAAGGAAAGAAGGGGGTTATGGGGAGATTGGAAGTTGCGAGAAATCTTGTGTTTATCCCAGACGGAATAGGAATGTTTTATAATAGGATTGAGCAAGCTAATTCGATCCACGGGTCTGAACCATAGGATGTTAGCAACGGAGATAGGATCGACTTCGGCGGATTCAATAGCTACCCATAGTGGGATTTCTTTGGTCGCATGATACTTAGTAAGTTGAGGGATCTGTGCCTCTTGGAAGTAAGAAGAAAATTTGGGTACACCAAGACACCCACTGTATCTTGATGCATAAAGTGTCTTTTGGAGGATACAGGGTCTAATCGATTCCCATATGTAGGATAGGGTCCTGCGTTGAAGGAGGCACAGGAAGTAGGCTGGGATGGATATGGGGAGCGTATGAAAGAGATAGAGGAACTTAGGGAGGATAGACATCTTAACCACATTGATTCTGCCAAGCCATGAAATGGGTAAGGAGGACCATTGGGACATCAGGCTAGAAACCTTCCTTAATAAAGGGAGATAATTAGCCGCAAATAGGTCTTCGTAGGATGCAGTTAGCTGGACACTAAGGTATGGCAGCTGGTGGGAGGCCCAATCAAAGGGCAAAGATGTCTTAGTAAGTTGTGTGTCAGGAGGAGTCAAGGATATATTCAAAATTTTAGACGTGCAGGTTAATGTGTAGGCCAGAAATGTTGGAGAACCTTTGTAGAAGAGAGAGGAGGTTAGGGGCTGAAATGTGCGGTGAAGATAAGTATATCAAGATATTGTCCGCGGAAAGGCAGACTTTATGTTGATGGCCTCCTAACTCAATCCCTCTAATGTTGGGGTCGGATCTAATTAGCTGTGCAAGCGGTTCGGTTCGTAATGTGAATAACAGTGGGGAAAGGGGACACCCCTGCCTTGTGCCACAATGCACATCAAGGATTGTAGACTTGTATCCTGAGTATTTGATATATGCCTTAGGGCCATTGTAGAGCGCCAAGATCCCGGACCAGAAGTGACTCCCAAAGCCCCACTTTTGAAGTGTGTACTGCATGTAAGACCAGGAGACGGAATCGAATGCTTTCCTAACGTCCAAGGACAGGAAGAACTTTATGACAATTTTATTGCCTTTGCGCATTTATGTTAAAGTTGTTATTAACATGTAAAAATGTATAAGGATTTGAATCATTCTCTTTTTTCCTCCTGCACAGTATAAAACTCTACTGGTGGTTCAAAAAATCCCTGATGAAGCCTAAGTAGGCGAAACATGTAGGATAGACACCATCATATTGTGCCACCAACTACGAATTTGAATACACCATGCAGGTAATTATGCCGTATATGTATTGTTTTTAACAATTGTCATTGTCTTGGGCACCGTCATAATCCCTAAGCCCTGTTTCCCTTTCCCCCATTCCAAACCTGACATAATATTCAGAGATGAGCTGATAACTGGAGTGCCACCATACCAATACACCTAAAACCATAGTCTTTTAAATGTTATGCTTAATATGCCTTTAAATTGGTTGTAAAGCCACAAGGTTTTTCACTTCCATGCATTGTATGCATGAAGGTAAAAAAGCCTTCTGTGTGAAGCAACCCACCCAGCCCCTCCTAATACTTACCTGAGCCCCCTCTCAATCCAACGATGACCACAAGAGCCTTGGCTCTCTGGGGACTCACACTCCTGATTGGCTTTTGGCAGCAGCAGGAGCCACTGGCTCCCACTGCTTTCAATCCCAGCCAGTGAGCCAATCAAGAGATGGAGGGGGCGGGGCAGAGCCATGGCTCCATGTATGAATGGACACACAGAGCTGTGGCTCAGGAGCACGCCTGCTTGGGTGCCACCACAGCAAGCCCAGCAGGAGGGAGGGGCCAGGAGCGCCGGCATGGAACCCGAGAAAAGGAGAATCTTGTGGAGTGAGAGGGGAAGGTGTAAAGCTAGGAACGAGGCATGCATGCATGCCTTCTTCCGCTAACAGGAATGCATGAGGTGCTGCTCCCATCAAGCTATATGGTGCATATGTGTCTCATCATGTATGCGGTATCCAAATGACTGGTAGTTTTATCATGATTGATACGTTGCAGGTAGAGACTGCAAACACCAATGCTACCTTCGGCAACAGGTGCGTTAAAAAAAGGTCCAGACTGCTGAGCTATATGAAGCAGCCTTGGGTATGGCAGAGGCCTGCATTTCCTCCCTAACTTTCCTCCCCTCTAATCTGTGGCACCCAGGTATGGTCTGCCACCTCATCACCCCCTTTATCTCTCAAGCAGACTTGGCAGTGAACAGCAGGAGCATAGTAGTCAATTGCTGCTCCCTGCATGATGTGCCCTCTCTCTAGGCTCCTAACGCTCTCTTACTCAAAAATTTAAAAAATACTAAATATAAAAATGTGAAACAAAAAAACAATAAAAACTACAAGATGGGCCCAGCAATAACTAAAGTTCTGACACACACAAAAAGCTAGTCCAAAAAGGACTGTTCGTTCTATGCACTGTAAACATAGGGAGTTAAACAGTAATATGAAGCACGCAACACTACAATTTAAGGTAACATAGCACAATGCAGCACTTTGTATACACTATATACCATTTTATAGCATAACTATATATCCATGATCACACATTCTCAGCTCTCCCTATTTATTCTGACACACAGAATCAAAGGCTGCTGGAAACCTTGCCTTTTTTAAAAGCGTTACTAAACCCACAACAGTAAAATCACTCTGTATATGCAGTAAGGCATGCTTGTTATACTCACTGTGGAACCTAAGGGGTTAATCCTCTGCACTGTGTCTTCCGTAGTCCCCAATTAATCTCCTTGGAGGCACTCTACACATGTTCAGTTTGGTGTGTATTGCTAGAGAGTTTTTATTTATTTATTTTTTATCTTGGGAGAGTGCATGTGATCAGCTCAGGACCAATCAGCACTGTCCAGAGAGATGGTCAGGGGTCCTGCAGCCTCATAAGACAGTCAGAGTAGAATGAAAACTTCCCCTACAAGCTTTAACCAGTCATAAGATTGCTATATACTGCTGATGAGAAAAGGTCTTTAGCAGTTTATATTTACTAAAATAATTGCATTCCAATGTTCTGTGTACTACAGGAGACCAGATATAGAGAATGTAGGGTCCTGGGTTTAGTATCATTATTATTATACATCATTTATATAGCGGTAACAATTTGTGCAGCCCTTTACAACGTTAGGGCAAACAGTAACACTTTAAGGGAGGAGACTTGAGGGTGGCAGTAAAAGAAATTTGGACTGGGGTTGCAAAATGTAAAATCTGATATTTCCTAAAGGAGTAGAGCAGGGGTAGGCAACCTACGGCCCTCCAGCTGTTGTGGAACTACATTTCCCATGAGGCATTACAAGGCTGGCAGTTACAATTACTCTCAGAGGCATGATGGGACTTGTAGTTCTGCTGGAGCTGGAGGGCCGCAGGTTGCCTAACCCTGGAGTAGAGGATGTTCACTTAGTAAAGTTCATACTGAATACCCAATCAAGCAAGAAAACGGAATTTTTGCATTGCACATGATTGGATGAATAAATCTTCACCTTGCACCAAGCTAAGTGAACATTCAGTTTGCTAAGTGAAAGTTCTCTATTCCCTTAGTAAATCAGTTTCTGTGGTTTTAGCAGGAAATATTTTCAAATAATATCTGTACTATTGAATGAAATGAGACGGATTATGTCTAGGATACAAATACATGAATGAATTACTTACAATAAGGTTACAGAGGAAGAGGAACAAGTAAACGTCCTTCATTGTTTTTCTTTTCTTCAGATGGCTCTTAATGTGCTGAGTCAGGGTAACTCTTCTCGACACGCTCGGTTGTTCTGGAGGACTCGTTAGGGACAATCTGCTTTCTTTCTCTGGCACACTTCTACCTCTCATAGAATCATGTTCTTCCATAGGCCTGTGGTGACTTGTTCCCTGATGAGCATTAAGTAAGTTGGGAGGGGGAAGACGGTGCAGGCCTTCTATTATAAAAGCATTTTGAAGAGAGTGTTGAATAATCATCAGTACAGAATAGGAAAGGGTTAAACCACACAGGAGGATAAAGGGAACGGTGGATGCCATGGCTATAATAGAATAGTAAGAAATTGCATATTGGCCTAATGTTGCCAACAAGAGTAGAACGGTATCTAAGGTCCGACTTGGGTTCTTCTCATTGTCCATGTTTCTCTTATCCAGCCTGAAAATGACAATTCCCACCACATTAGCCAGGCACATGAGAGCAAGGCTGATCACATGAAAGTAGTAGAAAGCAGTCAATGATAGCCAGTTTCTTTGAGGATTCCCTCTACCCAGTTCATATAAGACAAACATTACTAAACCTGTAATAAGAATGCCCAAACCAGAAAAGAGACCTAGAAGCGGGATGTGCTGACGAACCCCTGGTCCCATTCCATGGTGAAAAGGAGCATGTTCATCAATATGGCGTCCAACATTCTTCCACATTATATAGATCATTGCTGCAGCAAAAAGGTTGTACTCAATATTAAAGGGGTACAGGTAAATATAAACCGTTTTGTCAACTCCACATTTGTACGCACATTCACATCTGTCCGCATTTTCATTTACATCTGTTGAGAAAAGGAGCAAGAAAACATATGTCCAGTTTCATAGAGAAAACCTTGTATTCAAAATTAGAGAAAAGTCTTAATATATAGAGAATTCACCTCATTTCTTGGCCCTGTGACAACAGGACAGGAAATTAACAGTGATTGTCACTAGCATAGGAAAATAGAGACAGAAATTATAACCTGATGGAGTAGTGTTCTGTTACATCATTTGCATGTAACATAAATATGCAGCTATAGTAATGTTTTTATAGTTGGTTATTATAATGCCATCTTGTGGTTCTTTTGGATATTACACCTTTCTATTGTATTTTCTAAGTGTGTACCTCCCATCCTCTGTGAGCTAATTTCCTCTTCCTAGTTCACTCTACTTTGTAACTTCCTGTTCCTGGTGCACTCTGCTATTCTACTCCCTCTTCCTGTGTCCTCTCTCTCTTGAGGTAAAGAATATGGCCACATGCTAGAAGGCCTCACTCAATCTACTCGCATCCTAGGACACATTACTATGTTTTGACCTGCAGTTACCATCTTTCGACCATCTGTCACATTTGTTGTATGCTGTACCTGCTATTCCAATGAATAAACGCTCATGGAAGAAATCGGTAATTGGTGAGTCACTATCTGATAAGAACTGTCTGCGGTGATCATATCTGCTTATACAAGCCAGGCATAGAGGTCTCAACAAGGGATAAGTCGCCATTACAACAGTTAGGAGTCAGAATAGTCAAAACATAATAGAAGTCCTTCAGCCTGCTATGTGGATGTGTAGTCAAAACATAGTAGAAGTCCTTCAGCCTGCTATGTGGATGTGTAGTCAAACCATAGTGGAATTCCTACAGCCTGCTGTGTGGATGGGAAGTCAAACGTGCTAGTATTC
>BLSH010214486.1:145383-158843 GCA_018402905.1 Glandirana rugosa | reverse complement strand
TCATTGAAGTCTAGTCCGTCTTCGTTTCAAAGATTTGAAATGAACTTATTATGTCGTATTATTTGTAGTATTTATTGGCAAGTTTTATATCGTGTCAGGAAAGGATTGTAGGGACTCGAGATTGATGTCCGAACATCGACGGGTCGTATGGACATTTCCTTTCTCAGGTAAGAACCGTTTCAGGGGTAATCTATAGAAGTGCCTCCTCTCGTTCAGGGACGTTAAGGGGATGTACACATTCGTCCCGGCCGGGATGGTACCCTGGTTCACCCTGATACCCAGGGTCCGCCGTCAAGTTCTCCTC
The DNA here is from genome assembly GCA_018402905.1 of Glandirana rugosa. NCBI lineage: Eukaryota > Metazoa > Chordata > Amphibia > Anura > Ranidae > Glandirana > Glandirana rugosa. Next base: position 158,539 of record BLSH010214486.1, on the reverse strand, counting down.
GCCGTGAAACGGCGGGGCGCAGTGTCTGTGTGATAAGCGGCAACCCGCCCCTTCCCCATAGTAAGATAAAGGGGAGAGGAGCGGGGCGGCAAAGTGCCGCTCCTCTTGAACTGCCGCCTGGGACCCATAGTCCCACTTGGTCCCATGGTAGGGCCGGCCCTGCTTACACATGTAGGGGAATTGCAGGGACTTGCTCTCCTCCGTGAAGATATCTAATGGGGACTTTGCCAAGAATGGACTCTTTCCTTTACAGGTATGCTGGGCAGCTACAAGCCTGTAGTTAGAGCTCAGGGATGTTAGGAAAGGACTGTGCTATATTTTGAACGGTTATTTATGATGTTTATTATGCTGTATTATTCAAGTAAAGTTTAGAAACTTTGCTTCTGCCTGATCTGAAGTTACTAAAGGGGTGAAATGCAAGTAACCAGTACACATAGTCTACAGTTGGGTCACTAGCAGAGTGAGTTATGAAGACATCAGTATAAAGAGTTAATCCAGTGTGAAGCTACAGTAGTTACCAAGGGTAACTGAGGTCTGGCAAGTGAACTGTTAGGAGTGTTCATGTGGCAGGCTGGTTAGCCTCTTGCAGCGAGGGAGATGTTGTTGGCACTCCTTTTGCAGCGATCCATCTCCCAAAACAACCAGAGCAGATCTGCACTGCTGGGGCCCTCAGCCTGTGCACAGTATGAAAGAGGTAATCTACTGCATGCATGGAGCACGGTTTATTTGTTCAAGTGTATACGAAGCTCGGCACAAGTAAAGGTGCCTCCTGTGCCAGGCAAGTAACCCTGTTCTAGGTGTCCAGTGTAGCACCTACCCATCCTACAAGCTTTCTCTATACATCTTGGCATTTGGTCACATAAGCTCTCAGAGATGCAAAGAAAGCTGGTGCTGGCACATCTCCCTCTGTCCCTTTGACAAACTCTGTGTTCAAAGATCTGGACAGACAACTATATAATGGCTAGCACTGACTGTAGGGCCTATTCTGGCTGATGTCTGAATGATAAAATATATCTAGTCATTACCACCAGCCCAACATATTTTGTTATAGCGGTAGTAAAGGATTAAAAATCAAAACAAACCCTACAAGGTAAAGGCATATAATATCAATATAACATTTTATAACATATTGCAGGTCCCTTGTTCCTTTGATCCTTTTATCCTAAGTGGGTTGTATTTTTATGTTTGAATATTGGATTTAAATATTATTTAGTATATATGAGGGACTATTTGGTCAATACATAACCCCCCCAGTTCCCTTGTTGTAGATCAAATGTCAAACACTTCTATATACATGCAGTCCCCGAGTTACGAACATCCGAGTTACAAAGGACTCCTACTTACGAACCGAGCTGAGCAGTGCCAGACACATCCCACAGTGCTGTATAGCATAGCCACAAGAGCCCCAAATAACACAACTGCACATTGAGTGCCTGTTCACATATGTCCGGTGTATCGGGAGTGTTTCAGGAGGCCAGATGCATGGAATCCAATGCTGGGTGGGTGTTTTTTTAAGCACCTTATTAGAGCCAGAGGCTGTAATAGGCTTCAAAATAGGGTGGACTCAGGCACAGAGAATGCATCCGGAGCCCACCCAGGTGTGTGACAACAGCGAATGAATATTCGCTATTGTAACACTGAACCTCACCCCAGCCAATCAGGAGGCGGGTTTTGAAACCCGTTGCCCAATTGGCTGAAATGACAGGCGATCCTATTAGATGCCTAAGAGAAGGAGAGGAGTCGCATGCTGGAAGCCGCCAATGGAGGAGAGGACACAGAGTTGCTGCACACTGCCCGCTACCCGCCTGGGATAAGTGCCAGACCGACCGGCAAACAGTGGGGGGGTGCCGGCCGCTCGGGGGGGTGGTTGTTTGCTGCCCCCCCAAAAAAACACCAGCCGCCACTGTTGTAGTCTATTGATCAAATGGGTTTCTCCTAAACCTGGTGTTAACTGTGATTTCTCATTTTTGTCCATAGGTGGCGCTGCTGTGTGACAAACTACAGTGGATTCAGGTTAAGAATGGATATACCTCTTCCAGCCAATCAGCAGGAGTTTCTTTGGCCACTGAGAATGCTGGGAGAGGGTATTTATTCGGAGAGAGTCAGGTGTTCGGTGTTCTTTCCACCCAGGCCTTGTGTGGAGCAGCAGCCGAGGTGTAGGCCTGAAGCCTGGGGCCTTGCCACGTGTGTCCGGGGCTCTGTCAGAGAGAGTCTGATCATTGCCGGGAAGTATGGGAGAGGAATTTGCCAGAGGGTCAACCACTCTTGTTGTCTGAGGCAGGTGTAAAGGGATAGCTGTGAGGTGAGCTTGAGGATCTACAGTGGGATACTGTGAGTAAAGTTGTTGCTATAGGAGACAGCAGTTGCTACGAAAATACAGATTGCTTAATTCAGCTTAAAGGCCCCTTTTCTGTATTGCTGTGTGCCTAATTCTATTTTTGTCCAAGGTGTCTGTCAAGTTGCCATTGGGTTTGCCTGAGGGTGTCCTGTGTCCTGTGCCCTATCCCTCTCTCCCGCATTCCTGCTAAGAAAAATAAAACTCTCTTTGTTCACTTTAAAAGTGACTGGCGCCAATTTTTCCACCTTGCTCTACACCCACCATGCCTAGCAACCTGCACCCTGAGAAGGAATGTCAACCCTCCCTGATCCTGGGGGTCACCACCAGGCCTCTGGAGGTCAGGGAGAGCGCTACATATGAATACTATGTAAATTGATATATGAACAGTATGTAAATGCTATTATCTTTTCTAGCAGAGTGCTATATGGTTTTCATAGTTCTGATGAAGCAAATCTTTGTGAAACTCGTTGGCATATGAAGACCTTTTTCTATAAATATTTAAAAAAGGGTCAAGCACTTCTTTTGAGTGTTTTTCTTGTGTAGTGCAGCCCGTGGAAATTGGAATCCACATAAACATGCGAAAATGTGTGTATGTGTGTGCTGTCAGACCTGCATACGTGTTGGCGGAGTCATGTCCTTGGGATGTCCCAATGAGTCGGCCTGTAATGCTGGACCACAGGTCCCAGCAGCTCTCACAAATGCCCTCTCTTTAATCCCAGCTTTTCCTTTTTTCTTTTTCCCTCTGGAATCCGGACCTTGTCCTTTTTTATACAACATGGGAGGGAGGCTGGACCCCAGCAAAAACCCACAAACACACAGGGAAGGCAGTAAAATGTTACGCCTGCCCTCCACCTGGGCAGCTAGGCTAACTAAACCCACAGTAGGCCACCTGCCTACACACATGTGAATGGAACCTGGGAGTTAACAGCTTCTGCTGTGCTCTCTCTTTAGAAAACCCATGGTGCTCTGTGAATCCTGTGTCACTGTGTACCCTATATTAAAGGTTTAGCTGTCAAATAAATATTTTAAGTAAATAAAATGAAACAAAACATCCATGTATAAAACTAAAAAATAAATAATTAACCGAAAAGCTGTAGTTTCTGTTTAATGTGGCAGTGAATGCTACTCCCTGTTTTACATTTGACACTGGAATGCTAGATCTCAGTGTTTGATAATTTAATTATTTAAAGCCTTTTCATGTAGTTAAATCGCTATGCTGTCATAAGCAGAATAAAGTATACTGTGGAATAAGAATTAAGTATGTACAGACTAAATATAAACCTGTTTAATTAATATAGAGTCCAACGAATTAATTACATTTTCATGGAATTACGTGGTTTAGGTCTATGAAATGCTTTACAATAAATTTCAGACAAAGATTAAAGCTCTGTAAACCAGTTTACATGATTTACATATGGCAGCATTTATCCATAAGCATTATTCAAAACAACTGGAGCCGTGATCACTCGCCAGCCCAGCCCCCATACAGTTAGAACACACTCAGGGAACACATTTAACCCTCAGAGCGCCCCCTCCAAGTTAACCCCTTTACTGCCAATGGCATTTACACAGTAATCAGTGCATTTTCATAGCACTGATCGCTATAAAAATGCCAATGGTCCTAAAAAAGTGTTAAAATGGTCCGACATGTCTGCTGTAATATCGCAGTACCGCTAAAATTCGCAGATCGCCGCCATTACTAGTAAAATATTTAAAAACATAAGAAACCACATAAATGAATTCTCATAATTCGTAAACGTGGCAACTTTTGCGTAAACCAATCAATAAATGCCGATTGTGATTTTTATTACCAAAAATATGAGGAAGAATATAAATCAGCCAAAAATGATGAAAAAAAAAATGTTTTTTTATATTTATATTTGTATTTTAGCAAAATTGTTGCTCTTTATTTGTTTATAGCAGCGATCATAAATGACACAGAGGTGATCAAATACCACCAAAAGAAAGCTCTATTTGTGGGGAAAAAAGGGACGTCAATTTCATTTGGGTACAACGTCGCACGATTGCGCAATTGTCAGTTAAAGCGGCGCAGTGCCGAATCGCAAAAAGTGCTCTGGTCCTAAACCGGGAAATCCTTCCGGGGCTGAAGTGGTTAATTGATTAAAGAGAAGCTCCAGGCCCCCCCCCCCCCCAAAAAAAAATGAAAAGTCAGCAGCTACAAATACTATAGCTGCTGACTCTTAATATTAGGGCACTTACCTGTCCAGGCATCCAGTGGTGTCCTCACCTGAGCCAATTCTTGGCACCACCATCCTGATTAAGGAAAACCTGGCAGTGAAGTCTTGCGGCTTCACAGCCAGTTACCTTCTGCACATGCGCGCTTTGTGAATAGGCTATAGTTTTCCGAGACCTGTGAAGTGTCCCAGAAGGCTGCAGGGGAAGTATGGGGAGGGGGGGCGAACTTTTGGGGGCAAACTTCCGGCTGTCAAAACCAGGTATCCGCCCCCCCAAAAGGTGCTAAATGTAGCAGCGGAGGAGGGGGAGGAGGCAGACAAGTGGAGCTTCCCCTTTTGGGTGGAGCTCCACTTTAAGAATCCCATATGTAATACAATTGGACTTGTGATCTATAGGCAAGCTTAGATATGTGCATGGAGAAATATGCCTCCTTTGGGGATTTCTGTTTATTCAGAGCACTATTAATGGCCAAGTGGCTAACTATTCAATTTGCAACGTTAGTAGGTGTCCTCACAAAAGGGAATCCAATATTGAAGGGACAATGACCAAGTCCCCTGCTCCATCATTAGAACTTTCCAAGTCTTTGGAGTAGTCTTCCCTGACTCCAGTGCTGGGTTGGAAACCCATAATGGAGTGAAACAGCAACCATGAGATCCAAGACCCTCACACAGGCACAAAGTGCTGCTCATGCCTGTCCTACAGCCTTTTACAGGCTCCCTGCATGCACTGTCTACAATCATAACAGGATGAATGTGGGTTTTTTTTCGTAATTGTAAAAATAGTGCAATATTCCAGGATAATGTGCATCAGAACAGAAGTGTATTTTTCCTTTGAGAAGGCATTTGACTGGATGATTTGTAGACAGGAAATTATTGGAGACAGGCTTTGACACTGTCATCTCATCACACAAAGTACCCAAACAAGGGCCTTTGTATCGACATCACGGGTTGTTAAAGCTTATATGATATTTTATTATTCGGCTTACATCTACTTTAAATGAGAGGTTCTGCTTTTTTTCTTTTCTAGAATCATACTTACCTAGGTGGATGCAGCATCAGTCTGAGAGCTGGTGACTGTCAGTACTGCTCTCTGCTCTGCCCCCCCCCTGGCTGGCTTAGGCTTTCAGTGGCTCACTGAGAGGCTGAGCCAAGTGCCAGTTCAGAGTTGTGGGTAGATCGCAACTAGAGTTGAGCGAACCCGTGGATGTTCGGGTTCGGCCGAACTTCGGAAAAACTTTACCCCGAACCCCATTGAATTCAATGGGGACCCGAACTTTTCGGCACAAAAATGACTGTAAAAGAGTCCTGGAAAGTGCTAGAGGGCTGCAAAATGATTTTAGAACAATAATCTGTCCCTTACAGCAACAGCAGGAACCTGACCCTATAGAACTAGGAGATGATTTTAGAACAATAATCTGTCCCTCTAAGCAGTAGACTCTACCTAGTCCAGTCAGATCTTTCTGTAATGCAGGATGAGATCTGCAATCTGTCCCTAAAAGCAGTATTAGTAGTAATCTCTACCTATCTATCTATCTGCAATCTGTCCCTAAAAGCAGTAGTAGTAGTAATCTCTACCTGTCTATCTATCTGCAATCTGTCCCTCACAGCACCGGCAGCATCCTCTCCCTACACTACCCAGAGAGCATGTGACATGCAGCACTGTGACTCTAGCCTCATATAGAGTCTGGGTCACATGATGCACTGGCCAATCACAGCCATGCCATTAGTAGGCATGGCTGTGATGGCTTCTAGGGAAAACCAGTGAAACGCTTTTTGATTGGCTGCCCTGCAGCTATTCAACATGTGTGATCAAATACCCGAACCCAGAACTCGAACCCAAACTTTTTTCAAATGTCCGGGTTCGGGTTCGGTACACAGACACCCGAAAGTTCGGTACGTACCCGAACTTTACAGTTCGGGTTCGCTCAACTCTAGTCGCAACCTTGCCCCAGCCTGGACTGGCTCTGTCACGTCAGCCAACAGCAGATAGCAGAGAAAAAAGAAAAAAAGGAGAAAAAGGAGGAGGACTTTAAAGGCTGCCACTATAATCCCAAACAGGAAGAAAAATAAGGCTTACATACATTAAAAAAACATATTTATTGAATATCATTAAAATGTTGCAATAAAAGAAAATGTAGAATATGAAAATGCATTAGTACATGGAATGGATACAATTCCAAATGAAAACACATGGAGCGCTGAACATGAGAAACCAAACAACCAACAGCAGGCTTCAGCTGTCTGCTCAAAACGGGTCACGGGAGTGCAAAACAACCTGCACACCTGTGATCCACAGGAGAAGTAGAGCCAAATGAGCTTTGGCTCTACTTCTCCCTTAACAAACTATGTTTGGGTTCTTTGAGTTGCAATGTTGTGTACATATTAACTATGTTACCTAGACCCTGTCTATGTGCACCCAAAGATCCTTTTTATCCCTTGACAAAAACTGATTGATAGGTCTTCAACTGTCAACCCTTGAGCTACATTCATAGGCGTGCGCACATAGGGTGGCAGGTATGCCTGGGCACACCCTAATCATCCTGTACCGTGCATATTCCCCCTGCTGCCTGGCTGCAGAGAAAGGGACTGGGGAATCTCTGTCCTCAGTCTCTTTCTCTGTCTCGAAAGTGAGACAGCAGGGCTCCTAAAAATAAAATGAAAAAAAAAAAATAAAATATAATATTGTAAAAAATAATAAAAAAACTAAATTGTAACAATAAACTACTGACACCTATCTTTTGGTGGGGCACACCCTTATGCAATAGGCTGTGCACACCTATGGCTACATTATTTGCATAATTGTTTTTAAGCACTTCAGCCCTGGAAGGATTTCACACTTTAGGACCAGAGCACTTTTTGCGATTCGGCGCTGTGGCGCTTTAACTGACAATTGCGCGGTCGTGCAATGTTATACCCTAACGGAATTTGCGTCCTTTTTTCCCCACAAATAGAGCTTTCTTTTGGTGGTATTTGATCCCCTCTGCGTCATTTCTGATCCCCGCTATAAACAAAAAAAGCCACAATTTTGCAAAAAAACAATTTTTCTTACTTTTTGCTAAAATACCAATCCAAAAAAATATATATAATTTTTTTTTCATTGCTTTTGGACGATTTATATTCTTCCTCATATTTTTGGTAAAAAAAAATCGCAATCTGCGTTTATTGGTTGGTTTGCGGAAAAGTTGCCGCAGCGTTTAAGAATAATGAGAATTCATTTCTGGGGTTTTTTTTTAGTAATGGCGGCGATCTGCGATTTTTAGCGGTACTGCGATATTGCGGCGGACATGTCGGACCATTTTGACACTTTTTTGAGACCATTGGCATTTATACAGCCATCAGTGCTATGAAATTGCACTGATTACTGTGTAAATGCCATTGGCAGTGAAGGGGTTAACCTGGAGGGGGCGCTCTAAGGGTTAACTGTATTCCCTCACTGTGTTCTAACTGTATTGGTGCTGGGCTGGCAGGGGGAGGGGAGTGATCATGGCTTCCATATACAGGGAGCCTGTGATCACATCCCTTCCCCCTCTAACAAACGGAGATCCGTGTTTACATACACAGATCTCCGTTCCCTCACTGCGGGGGGGCCATCGCGGGTAGCCGGCGGTGATCGAGTCCACCCTACCCGCTCCCCGCCCCCCCAACACAATGAGCGCACCTGCGGTGGCACGTGTGCGCTCACAATACTCGTTATCGCGGCCGCCATCCTGTTACAGCGTTTCGCGATAACGAACCACCTTGCCGCCGTCACACTGCGGCGGGCGGTCAGCAAGTGCTTGAAGATTATAATGTTATGCTTTGGGTGATTAGAGCACATCAGGCAGTTGTTGCTGACATTCCACCCAAGAGCCTATTTGTTTCATCCTTAACCACTTGTTTACTGGGCACTTAAATCCCCCTCCTGCCCGGACCAATTTTCAGTTTTCAGCGCTGTCGCTATTTGAATGACAATTGCGCGTTCGTGCGACATTGTACCCAAACAAAATTGGCGTCCTTTTTTTCCCACAAATAGAGCTTTCTTTTGGTGATATTTGATCACCTCTGCGGTTTTTATTTTTTGCGCTATAAACGAATAAAGAGTGATGATTTTGAAAAAAGAACAATATTTTTTACTTTTTGCTATAATAAATATTCAAAAATAAGAAATAAAAAACAAATTTATTCATCAGTTTAGACCGATATATATTCTTCTACATAAAAAAAAATCGCAATCGGCGTATATTGATTGGGTTGCGCAAAAGTTATAGCGCCTACAAACTATGGACATTGGTTTATGGCGTTTTTATTTATTTATTTATTTTTTACTAGTAATGGCGGCGATCTGCGATTTTTATCGGGCGGACATATCGGACGTTTTTGACACTTTTTTGGGACCAATGACATTTATACAGCGATCAGACCTAAAAATAGACACTGATTACTGTATAAATGTCATTGGCAGTGAAATGGTTAACCTGCAGGGGGCAGTGAAGGGTTAAATGTGTTACCTGGGTGTGTTCTAACTGTGGGGGGGGGGGGCGGGGTTTGCAGGGGCATGACAAATCTAACTGATCCCAGTGACAGGGATCAGTAGATCTGGCATGCCCCCCCTCACAGAACAGGGAACCGCTGTGTTTACAGCTGTGGTTCCCCGTTCTGGCTCTCTGTGAGGAGATCGTGGGTCTCTGGCGGACATCGGGTCTGCCCGACCTGCGGGCACGCTCACGCGGCATGCGGCGGCAGGAGTGCGCCCAGCACGAGCCAAAGGGCAGGACGTATATTGACGGCCTCCCGGCATTTTAGAGCCATCATTCGGCTATGGCACGGACGCAAAGTGGTTAAAAAAAAAAATGAAGCGCAAAAACAGCCTGCATATAAACCCCCTCACATCACACACACATTTACTGCACCCCTCTGTCCCCACAGATAAAATAAAAGTTAGGCATATTCTGGATAGGCATATTATCCTGTTCTGCTTCTGGCAAATTTTACACAGCTGTATCCTCTGTTGCATGTTTATTAATATTTAAACTCTTTATGCATTTCTAATAGGTAAATGAAAATAGTCAGTATAACGTACATATTATATAGGGTCACAATTTTAAATATTATATTAATTTGGACATTTCCCAAAAAATTACACTTAGCTGGGAGTAGCACTTTTTTTTAACGCACTGATATTTACAAATGGATAATGTTTTAAATTGCCAGAATATATAATTTCCCTCCAGCCGCCATCATTATACTGCAGCAGATAGGCTCTCCTGCTCGAACCGGCATCCAGCGGCTCGCGCATCGAGTGCCCGTCCGTCCGGTAGACTCAATGTCTGCCGGCGACCTGCGATTGCTGTGTACAGAGGCAGAACGGGATCTGTGATCGGGAACAGTGATCTGTGTCATGTCCCTGGCAGCCCATCCCCCCTATAGTTAGAACGCACCCAGGGAACACACTTAACCCCTTGATCGCCCCTAGTGTTAACCCCTTCCCTGCCAGTGTCAATTTTACATGGATCAGTGCATTTTTATAGCACTGATCAATGTAATAATGTCACTGGTTCCCAAAAAGTGCCATTTGGGGTCAAATTTGTCCGCTGCAATGTCGCAGTCCCGCTAAAAATCGCAGGTGACCGCCATTACCAGTAAAAACAATTTTAAAAAGTAGTAAAAGTCTTTAAATCTATCCCATCGTTTGTAGATGCGATAACTTTTGCGCAAACCAATCAATAAACGCTTATTGGGATTTTTTTTACCAAAACATGTAGAATATATATTGGCCTAAACTGATGAATAATTTATTTTTTTTTGCATATGTATTATAGCAAAGAGAAAAAAAAATGTTTTTTTTTTTTAAATTGTCGCTCTTTTTTTGTTTAAAGCGCAAAAAATAAAAACTGCAGAGGTGATCGAATACCACCAAAAGAAATCTCTATTTGTGGAAAAAAGGACGTCAATTTTGCTTGGGTACAATGTCGCATGACCGCGCAATTGTCAGTTAAAGCGATGCAGTGCCGTATCACAAAAAATGGCCAGATCAGGAAGTAGGTAAATCCTTCCGGGGCTGAAGTGGTTAAAAAAAAAAAATTTACACAGACCCCTCTAAGGGTCCCCCAAAGCAGACACTTAGGGTCTCTAAGTATCTTTTTTTTTTTTTTTTTTTGGAATAATCTAGTTCTATTCCTAGTCAGTTGTTACCGACCCAGGTATTTCTGAGAGCCGCAACCTGGTACACCCACCATTAAAGCCATCACTCCTTGCAGGGTATTCTAGTGAAGATCTGGTATCTGTGCTCAGATTCTGCACCAAGGCTATTTTATACACTCACCCCTTTTCTAACAGATACCACAGAGGGTCCAATATACATTTTTTCCATGACTATATGTTTCAGAAATGGCTTTTTTTTAACATTTAGACACATTCTTTACTCTTTACTTCACCTACTATTCCTTGTTGCTAATGCCATCACCTCTGCCAGTGGAGTCTCATTATTTTTCTTTTTTAAATTATTTTTGTTGCAGGGCAATTGACTTTGGACAGTTTAATTATATTTAACTGAATCTTCCATGTTGCTGCTTTCTGGCAGTTTGCGACTCAGCTGACCTTTCAGTCCCTTCTCTTCCTGATTGGCTGCTATAAAATCATCAACATTTTGATTTTTATTGCTCCACTGTGCAATATTCTTTAATAATTTAACACTGTTATTAAGTGTTATTTATTATTTCCTGTTCTCTTTCATTGGGTTCCTTGAGTAAAGCCTCGTACACACGGGACGACGATCGTATACAACAGGTCGTATGAACGACTGTTGTATGTGAAATCGATCGTTCGTATGCGCAATTAGAACAGCCGACATACAACGGTTGTACAAGGGGAGTTGTATGAGCAAACTAGAAAACTTGGTCGTACCAACAAGCTCTCATACGACCGTTGTATCGTGTGTACAGAGAAGTTTGTCCAACAAGTTGTATTGTCCAAAACACGCATGCTCAGAAGTCAGGAACGGCCGGATGCTAATTACATGCACCTGAACGTTCTTTCTTTGGTCGTACGATCGTGTAGTGCTGTCAGTATACAAGTTACATTATCCAACATACTATTTGAGACGATCGTACGTACGATCGTCGTCCTGTGTGTACGAGGCTTTAGACTTTCAATTCCTTTGAACTGTCAGTGTCCACCTTTTTAAGCTTTGCTCTAAATACCATCCACATTGTCCGAAAAACCTTGAGATATAATTAAGGCTAACTTGGGATGCAGTTTTGCATCAAAGAACTATAGGCAGATAATGCCAAGAGTACTTCTTGTGGCTGTCATCCCCTCTGCGAGGCCATTGTCTGACCTAATGGCCCTTATCGTGCTATTTTATTTTTGCTCAGAGAAAAGGGGGTGTTTAGGCCTAAGTTTTTTGTTTTTTTTAACCGCTTCAGCCCCGGAAGGATTTCCCAGTTTAGGACCAGAGCACTTTTTGCGATTCAGCACTGCGTCGCTTTAACTGACAATTGCGCACTCGTGCGACGTTGTACCCAAATTAAATTTGTTTCCTTTTTTCCCACAAAAAGAGCTTTCTTTTGGTGGTACTTGATCACCTCTGCGTCACTTCTGATCACCGCTATTAACAAAAAAAGAGCGATAATTTTACAAAAAAAACAATATTTCTTACTTTTTGCTAAAATACAAACCCAAAAAAAATTGATACAAAAAAAACATTTTTTTCCATCGGTTTTGGCTGATTTATATTCTTCCTCATATTTTTGGTAAAAAAAATCGCAATCGGCGTTTATTGATTGGTTTGCGCAAAAGTTGCCGCGTTTACGAATGATGAGAATTAATTTATGTTTTTTTTTTTATATTTTTCTAGTAATGGCAGCAATCTGCGATTTTTAGCGGTACTGCGATATTGCGGCGGACATGCCGGACAATTTTCACACTTTTTTGGGCCATTGGCACTTATACAGCGATCAGTGATATGAAAATGCACTGATTGCAGTGTAAATGCCATTGGCAGTGAAGAGGTTAACCTGGAGGGGGCGCTCTAAGGGTTAACTGTGTTCCTTCAGTGTGTTCTAACTGTATTGGTGCCGGGCTGGCAGGGGGAGGGGAGTGATCACGGCTTCCATATACAGGGAGCCTGTGATCACCGCCCTTCCATCTCTGTCAGAACGGAAATCCGTGTTTACATACACGGACCTCCATTCTCTCACTGCGGGGGGCCATCACGGGTATCCGGCAGAGATCGAGTCCGCCCTATCCGCTCCCTGGCCCCCCGGAACACAGTGAGCGTGTGAGCGCGCCACCAGTGGCACGCGCACGCTCATAATACTCGTTTTCACGACCGCCGTCAAGTGACGGCATTTCGCGATAACGAACCATGTTGCCACCGTCAAGCCACGGCGGGCAGTCAGCAGTTGGTTAAGGTAGTACCCCAGTTGTACTGCTGTCCCTGGACATGTTTGCTTCAACAGGGCAGGGGCAGCCTTACAAAACAAACACATGCTGTATATATATTTAAAAAATAAATCTGTAAATACAAAATACTGTTAAAAAAAAAACATTAAAAAACGACTTTCTCAGCATGCAAAACCTCTGCCTCTGTTTGGAAGTGTGTGTGTGTGTGCGTGTTATATATATGTCGTACACAAACAAAACA
>BLSH010214486.1:129023-145373 GCA_018402905.1 Glandirana rugosa | reverse complement strand
CTTGTCCCCAGGCAAGCCGGGTAGGGATGAAGACTCGTAAAGGTTGGTGTCCTCTGTCGGGGTATCTTCAGATACCCTTTGGTGACACGAGATCCAAAGAAAACATGTCTGCAAGAAAAGCACAACTTGCTTAAAGAATACAGCAACATTTATTTAAAACGTTTACAATGTAAAATAAATAAAATAATTTACACTTAAAGAATAAGTGTACTTTCAAGGTTCATTAATCCTTTTTTTCTCCTCCCTCCTGACCTAAACCATGCTCTCTTGACATGCGTATTAAACTATATTCTGCAGTCACAGCCTTCCACAGTATTTATACCCATCGTGGAAATTTTTCATTGTGCACAGTGGTTTCCCATAGACTTCTATGGGGCTGTCTCCTGTGGTTGGAAATGCTCAGAAGTAGGGATGGGCCGAACGGACCCCTGTTCGGTTCGCACCAGAACTTTCGAACACCATGAAAGTTCGGACCCGAATAACGAACCCCATTAAGGTCAATGGGACCCGAACGTCAAAAATCAAAAGTGCCCATTTTGAAGGCTCATATGCAAGTAATTGGGCATACAATGGTTATGGGGGTCCGGGTCCTGCCCAGGGGGACATGTATCAATGAAAAAAAAGTTTGTAAAAAACGTCATTTTTAAATGAGCAGTGATTTCTTGATTTTTAAAGTGAAAGCATAATATAGTGCCTGGGGGGTCCCCTTAGTCTACCTGTAAAGTGGCAGATCTGTACCATGTCTAGAATCTGCTGCAGCAATAATTGCATTTATAAAGCCAAAAAAATCATATTTTCCCTGCAAGCTGCCTTTATTTTGCTCAGAAACAGCTAGGGATCCAGTGTGTATGATGAGGCCACAATGTAGTGCACTGGGAACAAGATCAGAGATTTTTTGGATAAATTCTGTTGTCACTTTGACTTTGGATAGAAGTAACGGGTGAGGAAAAATTGGGCTTTGAGTGTCGGTGGTGCCTTCACACCATAACCCTATAGAGGTGCTCTTCATGAAGGCAAGAATTGGCCTTTCTGTAAAAAAAATTGCAATGATATGCACCTGCCAAACAGGTGCAGAAAAATTGGTCTTTGGGTGTCGGTGGCGCATTCCCATCATAACCCTATACAGGTACTCTTAATGAAAGCAAGAATTGGCCTTGCTATAAAAAATTGCAATGATAGGCACCTGTCAAACAGGTGCAGAAAAATTACTCTTTGGGTGTCAGTGGCGTCTTTCCACTCTAACCCTATAGAGGTGCTCTTGATGAAGGCAAAAAAGAATAGCAATGAAATGCACCTGTCAAACAGGTGCAGAAAAAGTACTCTTTGGGTGTCAGTGGCACATTCCCACCATAACCCTATAGAGGTGATCTTGATGAAGGCAAAAAAAAATTGCAATGATATGCACCTGTCAAACAGGTGCTGAAAAATTGGTCTTTGTGTGTTAATTGTGCCCATGAAACCTATACCAAAAACATTCTTCCAGATGAAATGATTGAACACTAGAGTTGAGCGAACCGAACTTTGGGGTGTCCGTGACCCGAACCCGAACCCGGACATTTGAAAAAAAGTTTGGGTTCGGGTTCTGGGTTCTGGTAGTTGATCACGCATGTTGAATAGCTGCAGGGCAGCCAATCAAAAAGTGTTTCACTGGTTTGCCCTTAGAAGCCATCACAGCCATGCCTACTAATGGCATGGCTGTGATTGGCCAGTGCAACATGTGACCCAGCCTCTTTATAAGCTGGAGTCACTTAGTGCTGCATGTCACATGCTCTCTGGCTAGTGTAGGGAGAGGATGCTGCCGGCGCTGTGAGGGACAAATTGCAGATATAATAACATTGCATCGATCTGATTGTGGACTAGGTAGAGATTACTACTACTACTGCTTTGGGGGACAGATTGCAGATCTCATCCTGCATTACAGAACGATCTGATTGTGGACTAGGTAGAGATTAATACTACTACTGCTTTTAGGGACAGATTGCAGATCTAATAACATCTCATCCTGCATTACAGAATGATCTGACTGGACTAGGTAGAGTCTACTGCTTTGAGGGACAGATTATTGTTCTAAAATCATCTCCTAGTTCCATAGGGTCAGGTTCCTGCTGTTGCTGTAAGGGACAGATTATTGTTCTAAAATCATCGCCTACTCCTATAGGGTCAGGTTTCTGCTGTTGCTGTAAGGGACAGATTATTGTTCTAAAATCATCACCTACACTGCCACGGTCACGGCCTAGTCAACCTCTAGGCTCCTACTCCACATCCACCCCCCTTCCCATTTTTATTTTTTTTATTTGATTTTAAGTTATTTTCCTTAACCCCATTTTTTTGTAGGGCACTTGTCCTACTCATACCCCCATTTTACTTCCATTTGCAGCCCTCTAGCACTTGCCAGGACTTTTTTACAGCCATTTTCGTGCAGAAAAGTTTGGGTCCCCATTGACTTCAATGGGGTTTGGGGTCCGGGGTCAAGTTCGGGTCAAGTTCGGTACCGAATCAAAATTTTTTTGCAAAGTTCGGCCGGACACGCCGAACCCGAACATCCAGGTGTTCGCTCAACTCTATTGAACACCCTCAAAGCAAGGCAGCCTCGAAATCCTGCAGAGATTGCACATCCCAAAAACATTTAATCAGTGACATCGGCATTAGAGGCTTCATAGCTTGTAATCCAGGATTGATTCATTTTTTATAAAAGTCAAACCACAATGGTGCGGGCCGCTGCACCTCCCCCTCCAGGTGCAGAGGGAGCGGAGAGCTCACGCACTTGTTCTTTCAGCCGGGTATAGCCATCTTGCAGGTTCTTCACCGCTTGCGTGAACATGGCCAAGTGGACGCACAGTTCGTCCATAGCAGAGGGTGCTCCCTGCGCAGACTCGGACATGGCTGTCCTTTACTGTCACAATCCTGGTGGTGGAGTCTGGCTTGTGCAGGGAACAACCACTCCTGGGCACCCGATTCAGGGACCCCTGGTAGAGCAGACAGGGAGTCCAAGAGAGCGGGATGGCACTAGGGCTGGATGGTCACTGGTGGTGCTGTGATATTCCAGGTGGTCGTGCTGATCAGAAGGGTGGTCGTACAGGTTGGGTCGGCAACTGGATGGTGGTGAAGTACAAGGGGTCAGGCAAGAGAATGGTCAAGTCCAAGCTGAATTCGTTAATGGGCTGGCAGCAGAAGTACAGAATGATCAGACAATCGGATGGTCGTGGATAGCCGGGGTCAGTGCAGGCAGAAAGCAGCAGGTCAGGTCAAGCCGGGTTGAACAGGAAACAGTAAGTAACACAGGAACTGGAAAACAGGATCAGAGCTGGGGCTCACAGGTACTCAGACTTTGTAGAACGGACAGCACTTGCTGCCAGGCACAGGGGGTTTAAATATCACCGTTTGGCGCAGTTTCTGGTGCGTGCATGCAAAACAGACATG
The DNA here is from genome assembly GCA_018402905.1 of Glandirana rugosa. NCBI lineage: Eukaryota > Metazoa > Chordata > Amphibia > Anura > Ranidae > Glandirana > Glandirana rugosa. The sequence goes on along the minus strand of BLSH010214486.1, from coordinate 141,953 downwards.
GAGAGCTTTCCAATTGACGATCCACTGGGTTACTGGGTTATGAGAATAGACGACTGGTCAGAACTTGCCCAGTATGCAATTGAGCTTCTGGGGTGCCCTGCATCCAGCGTGCTTTCTGAATAGGCATTCAGTGCTGCCGGAGGTTTTGTGACAGATAAGAGAGCGTGCCTGTCCACAGACTTCGTGGACCAGCTAACATTTATCAAAATGAATCAGTCCTGGATTAGCAGCAGCTATCAAACCCCTGATGCCAATGTTGCGGATTAAGTGTTTTTGGGATGTGCAATCTGTGCAAGATTGTCTTTGTGGGTGTTGATTTTATCGTAAATAAACTTTTTGTTATAGGTTTCATGGGCTCAATTAACACCCAAAGACCAATTTTTCCACACCTGCTTGACAGGTGCATATCATTTCAATTTTTGACAGCAAGGCCAATTGCTTTCATCTAGAGTATCACTATAGGGTTACAGTGTGAAGGCACCACCGACACTTAAAGACCAATTTTTCTGCACCTGTTAGTTCTATCCTAAGTCTGCGAATGAGACACGAGGTCCTGAGAGGGCTCCCCTTGTGGCTAAGTGCAGCGCGTCCCTGTGGATGGAACAGGGAACGCAGTGCCCAAAGAAGCATGGATTGCCAGGTGCTTGTTTGTAGTCAGGAAAGCTGATCACCCAGGGATGACTGTAGTAGGCCAGAGTCACTGGAAACCTGGAAGTACTAAGGTGCTTGACAGAGGGGAGGCCGGGAGCCGAGCTAGGAGTCATATACGGTAAGATCAGTCCAGAAACATAAACAGGGGCAAGCCGGGGTCATACACAGGAGACAGGAAGAGCAGGGTCGCAGAGCCAGGCTGGGAGAGAAGCAGTAACAAAGCCCAGATGCAAGCCAGAGGTCAGAACCAAGAGATCAGAGAGCAGAGTCAGGGCAAGCCGGGTCGGTAACTGGAAGTCCACAGATCAAGGGTACGGAGGCACAGGAAAGACGGGTGAGCTGAAGATAATCCATCAACATCCTGTTCTCAGCAGCAGGTTTAACCACTTTAGCCCCGGAAGGATTTCCCCCTTTAGGACCGGAGCCCTTTTTGCGATTCGGCACTGCGTCGCTTTAACTGACAATTGTGCGGTCGTGCGACGTTGTACCCAAACTAAATTTGTGTCCTTTTTTTTCCACAAATAGAGCTTTCTTTTGGTGGTATTTGATCACCGCTGCGTCATTTCTGATCGCCGATATAAACAAAAGAAGAGCGACAATTTTGCAAAAAAACACAAATTTCTTACTTTTTGCTAAAATACAAATCCAAAAAAATATATAAAAAAACATTTTTTTCATCGGTTTTGGCCAATTTATATTCTTCCTCATATTTGCGATAAAAAAAAAATGCAATCAGCGTTTATTGATTGGTTTGCGCAAAAGTGGTCGCGTTTACGGATGATGAGAATTAATTTCTGGGGTTTTTATTTTTTTTTATTTTTTACTAGTAATGGCGGCGATCTGTGATTTTTAGCGGTACTGCGATATTTCAGCGGACATGTCGGAACATTTTGACACTTTTTTGGGACCATTGGCATTTATACAGCGATCAGTGCTATAAAAATGCACTGATTACTGTGTAAATGCCATTGACAGTGAAGGGGTTAACCTGCAGGGGGCGCTCTAAGGGTTAACTATGTTCCCTGGGTGTGTTCTAACTGTATGGGGATTGCCCTAGCTGGGGAAGGGAAGTGATCACACCTTCCGTGTAGAGGAAGGCTGTGATCACAGCCCTTCCCCCTTCACAGAACGGATGTCCGTGTTTACTTACACGGACCTCCGTTCTTTCACTCCGGGGGGGCATCGCGGGTGGCCGGCGGCAATCGAAGCTGCCGCACCCGCTCCCTGGCCCTCCCCGGACACAGTGAGTGCGTGGGCGCGCCTCCGGCGGCGCGCACGCTCACTGGGCGCGATCTCGCAGCCGCTGTCATATGACGCCGATTTGCGCAGGAGCGCCACCTTGTCGCCGTCAGATGCCGATCGGCGGTCGGCAAGAGGTTAAATAGGCAGTTTTGGCACCAGCATCTGTCACGCCACTCACGCGCACCTGTTCGCGCCAACGTGCATGAGTGTGCGCTGATCCATGGTGAGTGCACCCGCGTGCCCGGGAGTTCTCTGTAAGCATCCATGTTGGGTATGGCCAGCATTGCCAGTCCTGACACGAACATCTCCCTGATAGTGCCCCCCTAAGGGGCAGCCTCTAGATGTCCAAATAAGCCCATCTTTCAGGTTATCGGTTGCGGAAGTTTTGTAACAGTCTAGGGGCATGTAAGTTTCCTGCCGGTTCCCAGGAATTTTCTTCTGAGGAATATCCTTCCCATTTAACGAGGAACTGAATTTGCCTACCTCTCTTCCGGCAGTGCAGAATAGCTTCCACTTCGTAATCCGTGTCATTCCCTATAATGACTGGTGGAGGTGGCAACTCTTCTCTCCCCAGTAATGGGCTTGGTACAGCTGGTTTCAACAAAGAGACATGGAACACCGGGTGGATCCTGTAGGAATCTGGCAGAGTAAGTTCAAAAGCCACAGGGTTCACTTCTCTTTTCATCTCGAACGGCCCACAAACTTTGGCCCCAGCTTCCTGGAACAGAGGGCAGCCATACCTTGGCTCCCACCTTATAGATGGGATTCCCTCTTCTCCTTTTATCATACTGTTTCTTGAAATCTTGTTCAGCCTTGAGCATAGTTTCCTGGAGGACTTGATCATTTGTTTGGATCCTGTCTTGCACCGCTGGTACCGGAGACTCAGGAATGGTGTTAGGCAGGAATGAAGGATGAAATCCGTAATTGGTCCAGAAGGGTGACTGATTGGTGTTTGCATACATTGAGTTACTGTATGTGAATTCCTCGCACGGCAGCAAAGAGACCCAGTCATCTTGGAAGGAAGAGCAGAAACAGCGTAGATATTGTTCCAGAGTCTGGTTTGTCCTCTTTGTTTGGCCATTACTCTGAGGATGATAGGCAGAGGAGAGACATACTTCAATTGGCAAGATCTTGAAGAGGTTTTTCCAAAGACCAGACGTGAACTGTGCCCCTCTATCGGAGACAATGTTATTCAGTAGTCTAACTACTTCTTTGATAAAGATCTTTGCTGTGTCCATGGCAGAGGATGTGCCTAACATGGGAAGGAAGTGTGCCATCTTGGATAGCTGGTACACTACCACCAAGATGGTTGTGAAACTCTCTGATGGGGGTAGATCAACTATAAAGTCCATATATATATATTCTTCCAGGGTTGCTCTGGAACTGGTAGTGGCCTTAGCAAACCCCAAGACTTGGTATTAGCACCTTTTTTTGCTCTGGCATTTAATACATGAGTTCACGTATTTCCTGCAATCTGATTTTAAGGAGGGCCACCATAGGTATCACTGGACGAGGTCAATCGTTTTCTAAAGAATAAAATAAAAGTACTGGAAAACATATTAAATGCAAACATACATCATAAATACATATGTATCAAAGTGCAAGTGCTGAAAAGTGCAAAGAATGCTAAAACTTAAATTGCATAGTGAAAGTGACCAATATAAATGTCCACAAAAAGTGCTACTGCCATGCTATCGCAGCTAATAGCATAGCATCCAAACTGAAATGACTCCTTAATAGGTATAGTCCAAAAACAGTGATGTCTCCAAGACTGTGCAAAACAAATATTCAAAGTGCCGTGTGCTTTCCACCACCGGTCTCTCAAACTGTTCACCTCAAGGCAAATTAAAACCATCAGTAATCCCTACCATGGGATAAAACAAGTGACTTGCCAGATCTCATAAAATTTTGAGTAGATAGGATGGTACCTGGAATGGTTTCTTCTGGAGTGTCTTGGAACATCCGAGAAAGGGCATTGCCCTAAGCGGTAAGTAATATAAAAAATTGAACCTAGAAAAGAACAGTGCCCATCGAGCTTGTCAAGGTTTCAACCGTCTGCCGCTTATAAGATATTCTAGGTTCTTGTGATCTGTAAAGATCATAATGGGATGTGCCGCACCCTCGAGCAGGTATCTCCATCCTTCCAAGGCTGTTTTAATAGCCAAAAGCTCTCGATCCTGGACATCATAGTTTCTTTCTGGCTGCCTCATTTTCCGTGAGGAAAAATCTACGGGTTGTAGTAGTGATTTGGGACTCTGTCGTTGGGACAGAATGGCTCCTGTAGCCACCTCTGAAGCATCAACTTCCAAGACATAGGGCAACGTAGGGTCAGAATGCTGGAGGACTGGTGCTGAAACAAATACAGTCTTAAGTCTGTCGAAGGCTGCCTGGGCATCACAGGACCATTGAAATTGGGAATGCTGGCGAGTTCGTTGGGTAATGGGTGCAATAATGGCAGAAAAGTTGTTGACAAAAAGTTGATACTGATAAAAGTTGCAAACCCGATGAATCTTTGAACACCCTTCTTATACAATGGAGCTGGACATTCCAGTATAGCTTTCACCTTTTGGGGGTCCATGGCAATTCCCTCCGTGGAGATAATAAGTTCCAGGAATTGAAATGACCCCTTTTCAAAATCACATTTCTCAGCTTTCACATGCAATCCATGTATCCTTAGGGTAGATAATACTTTCTTCATTTGTTCTGTATGGATCTCCAGAGTAACTGAGAAAACGAGGTTATCGTCCAAATACACAATGATCAAGGAAATCATATATATGACTCTATTGTTATTCATTTATTTATTTTTTTATAGTTACATTGTCTGTGAGGTTGAAAAAAGACACAAGTCCATCAAGTCCAACCTATGTGTGTGTTTTTATGTCAGTATTACATTGTATATCCCTCAATGTTGTGGTCCCTTAGGTGTTCATCTAATAGCTTTTTGAAATTATCTATACTTCCAGCAGAAACTACTGCTTGTGGGAGAGAATTCCATATTCTCACTGCTCTTACCGTAAAGAAACCTCTACACATTTTAAGGTTAAACCGCCTTTCTTCTATTCTTAGTGAATGGCCGCGTGTCTTTGTGTACCCCCTTGCGCTGAATAGTTTTGTCCCTAAAGTGGGGTCACCAGTACAGTATTTGTACATTGAAATCATATCCCCCCTCAAGCGTCTTTTCTCCAGAGAATAAGTTCAGTGCTTGTAATCTTTCCTCATAACTAAGGTCCTCCAATCCCTTAATTAGCTTTGTTGCCCTTCTCTGAACCCTTTCCAATACCTGGACATCCTTCCTGAGGACTGGTGCCCAGAATTGGACGGCATACTCCAGGTGCGGCCTCACCAGAGACTTGTATAGTGGGAGAATTATTGATTTATCCCTGAATTTAATCCCTTTCTTGATGCATGCCAACACTTTGTTAGCTTTGCTTGCAGCAGCTTGGCATTGCATGCCACTGCTGAGCTTGTTCTCTACTAGGACCCCTAGGTCTTTTTCCATCCTAGATTCCCCCAGAGGCTCTCCCTCTAGTGAGTAGTTTGCGTTTATGTTCTTGGTACCCAAATGCATTATCTTACATTTTTCTACATTAAATTTCATTTGCCACTTGTCTGCCCACCCCATTAATTTATTCAGATCTTCTTGCAAGGTTTTGACATCCTGTGGAGAATGTATTGCCCTGCTTAGATTGGTATCATCCACAAATATTGAGATTGAGCTGGTCACCCCGTTCTCCAAATCATTACTATTATTCATTTTAACCAGTTTTATATCTCACGTCAGGGACGAGGTCCCACACCTATCCTTGCAGAATGTTTTATCACATTGCTTAGATGCATGTCCAATGTACCTACCTATTTACTTTTATGCAATACTGTTGACCTTTTGTGGTTTGTACTTTTATCCATTGGTACTCACCATGTCCTCCATGACCAGGATGGACAAATAAAGATGTTTAGTACAATCCTTGTTTGCTGGCGTCTGACTATACTCCTCATTTAAAGTCCCAATTCCCCCCTTTTTTTCAATGAACAGGGATGGAGACGCGGACTTCCCCTGCGCCTCATCTAAAGTCCCATATACCCCCCTTTTTTTGGAAATAGCACTGTATGGGTAGAGGCGGTGCATTCCTGGGCAGCGGTAGTGGCAGAAGAGCTAGTAGAAGGAGGTTCTGGATTAGGAGAAGCAGGTCCCACAGACAGATGTTAAAGCGACCCTCCAACTGGAAGTAGCCTTCTTGTAGCCTTTGCACTGCTTGGGTTAATGCTTGGGTTAATGTGGTGACCTGCTGGCTCAGAGCCTCCATTTGGGAAGCACCTCCGTCGGCCTCTGACATGGCTGGATTATACTGTCAAGTTCTGGTATGGAGGCTGAGATGCTGAGAGGGCTCCCCTTGCGGCTAAGTGCAGCGCGTCCCTGGAGGTGGAACAGGGAACGCAGTGCCCAAAGAAGCATGGATTGCCAGGTCTTGTTTGTAATCAGAAAAGCTGATCACACAGGGATGACTGTAGTAGGCTGGAGTCACTGCAAGACTGGCAGTACTAAGGTGCTTGACAGAGGGGAAGCCGGGAGCAGAGCCAGGAGTCATATACGTCTGGATCAGTCCAAAAGCATAAACAGGGGCAAGCCGGGGTCATACAGAGGAGACAGGAAGAGCAGGGACGCAGAGCCAGGCTGGGGTCAAAAACTTGAGAGAAGCAGTAACAAAGTCCAGATGCGAGCCAGAGATCAGAACCGGGAGATCAGAGAGCAGAGTCAGGGCAAGCCTGGTCGGTAACCGGAAGTCCACAGATCAAGGGTAAGGAGGCACAGGAAACACGGGAGAGCTGATTATAATCCAGCGACATCCTGTTCTCATCAGCAGGTTTAAGTAGGCAATTTTGGGGACAGCATCTGTCACACCACTCGCGTGTGTGTGCCCGGCAGTTCTCTGTAAGCGCCCATGTTGGGTATGGGGCAGCATTGCCAGTCCTGGCACGAACATCTCCCTGACAACTAAATTGTGGCCTCATCATAAAGCCATTGTTTACAAAATAAAAAAAGCTTGCAGGGAAAATGTCATTTTTTTGCTTTATATATGTCATTATTGTGCTACTTTACAGCAGACTAAGGGGCACTATATTTAAAGAAATTTTTCATTTTTATCAGTATTTCTCATTTTGATGGTTTTAAGTATCAGTAAACCATTGCTTATTTAAAAATGATATTTTTTACAAACTTTTTTTATCATTGATACATGTACCCCAGGGCAGTACCTGGACCCCTATAACTATTGTATGCCCAATTACTTGCATATAAGCCTTGAAAATTATTTTTCCAGTTTAGGTCCCATAGATTTCAAAGGGGTTTGTTATTTGACTCTGAACTTTTGCGGTGTACGTCTATTCTGCCGTGAACTGAACCGGGGGTCATTCAGCCCATGTCTAGTGCTTATATGTGGCGTAAGATGATCATCAAGGCACAGATCATCCTGCAAGTGGATCAGTGGGCCATCATTTATAGTGATTAATGTTGGATCCATATCACTGGATGACGTGATTGATGTTAGATTTACATAATGGGACTTTTTTTTTTTTAAATAAAGGACATTTACTACAGTGCAGGAGTGGTACTATGTACCCTGCATTCATTCACATGGGGGAAGGTGGGATATCTGGGGCCCCCTAATTTTTAAGCGGGCTTCTGGATTCTGAGAAAACCCCCACCTCCACAGACCCCACATCCACTGAGCCAGGGATCTGATCATATATTATATTATTAATTACATTCTCAGGATCCTCTCCAATGTGAAACAAGCCAGCCAGCTGGTAGCTGTCTTTTAGTAGTGGTAGTGATGGTGTTACTAAATGAATTACTTCTGACTGCAGCAGCTGGAGTTTCGGGCAGGCTGGTGAACTAGCCATATCTGTCCATTTAGTTCACTCATTCAGTGAACAACCTTGGTTTGGATTGAACTTTTGGTCGATCCAGAACCAGAGCTCTTTCCTAATGGCAATGAAAGTTCTGCTGCAATATGTTTTTGTGAGTTGAGCCTATACTGCAAAATTAAAGATTTTCTCATACCTGAACAATGATGAAGAGGGCCTGTATGACAGGTTGCATCATTTTCATGGGTGTTGCACAGTCCTTGTACTCAACTGTGTATGCAATCTTAAAAGAGGTCATAATAAGTGCACCAACGCCAAAGAGAATGATTCCCACTGCAAGGATAATAAATAATGAGTAACACTTAAAACGCAAGTTACAAGGTAAGTGAACATATATATATATATATATATATATATATATATATATATATATACATACACACACACAGTATCTCACAAAAGTGAGTACACCCCTCACATTTTTGTACATATTTTATTCTATCTTTTCATGTGACAACACTGAAGAAATGACACTTTGCTACAATGTAAGGTAGTGAGTGTACAGCTTGTATAACAGTGTAAATTTGCTGTCCCCTAAAAATAACTCAACACACAGCCATTAAACCGCTGGCAACAAAAGTGAGTACAACTAACCTAACTGAAAATGTCCAAATTGGGACCAAAGTGTCAATATTTTGTGTGGCCACCATGATTTTTCAGCACTGCTTTAACCCTCTTGGGCATGGAATTCACCAGAGCTTCACAGGTTGCCAATGAAGTCCTCAGGGAGGGGATCATGCTCTGCTTCAGTATGTCACAGTACATGTTGGAATTCATGGTTCCCTCAATGAACTGTAGCTCCCCCAGTGCCGGCAGCAGGCATGCAGCCCCAGACCATGACACTCCCACCACCATGCTTGACTGTAGACAAGACACACTTGTCTTTGTACTCCTCACCTGGTTGCCACGACATGCACTTCACACCATCTGAACCAAATAAGTTTATCTTGGTCTCATCAGACCACAGGACATGGTTCTTGTAATCCAGGTCCTTAGTTGGTTGTCTTTAGCAACTGTTTGTGGGCTTTCTTGTGCATCATCTTTAGAAGCAGGGCCGGCTCTACCACTAGGCGGAGTAGGCGGCTGCCTAGGGCGCACTGCCACCTAGGGCGCCTGGCCGCTGTTGATCCATCACTGGCTGCTCTGCATGCATCGGCATGTCATCAAAGAGGAGCAGCACCCCGCCCCAGGACCACTCTGCCTGTCAGTGTGAAGTGGAGAGCTCTGGCTGGCAGTATTGATTGGCGCTGGTGAAGCTGTATTTGATGGACACAGGTGAGGTTGCATTGATTAGCGCTGGTGAAGCTGTATTTGATGGGCACAGGAGAGGCTATGGTGATTGGCGCTGGTGAAGCTGCATTTGATGGGTGCAGGTCAAGCTGCATTTGATGGGCGCAAGTCAGGCTGCATTTGATGGGCGCAAGCCAGGCTGCATTTGATGGGCGCAAGTCAGGTTGAGGTAAGGGGGGTGGCAAAATGAGGTTTCGCCTAGGGTGTCAAAAATCCTTGCACCAGCCCTGTTTAGAAGAGGCTGTCTTCTGGGACGACAGCCATGCAGACCAATTTAATGCAGTGTCAGGCGTATGGTCTGAGCACTGAGAGGCTGACCCCCCCACACCTTCAACCTCTGCAGCAATGCTGGCAGTGCTCATATGTCTATTTCCCAAAGGCAACCCCTGGATATGACGCTAAGCATGTGCACTCAACTTCTCTGGTCGACCATGGCGAGGTCTGTTCTGAGTGGAACTTGTCCTGTTAAACCGCAGTATGGTCTTGGCCACCGTGCTGCAGCTCAGTTTCAGAGTCTTGGCAATCTTCTTATACCCTAGGCCAGGGGTAGGGAACCTGCGGCTCTCCAGCTGTTGTAGAACTACATTTCCCACCATGCTTCTGGGAGTAATTGTATCCATCAGCCTTGCAATGCCTCATGGGAAATGTAGTTCTACAACAGCTGGAGAGCCGCAGGTTCCCTACCCCTGCCCTAGGCCATCTTTATGTAGAGCATCAATTCTTTTTTTCAGATCCTAAGAGAGTCCTTTGCCATGAGGTGCCATGTTGAACTTCCAGTGACCAGTATGAGAGAGTGAGAGTGATAACACCAACTTTAACACACCTGCTACCCATTCACACCTGAGACCTTGTAACACTAATGAGTCACATGACACCGGGGAGGGAAAATGGCTAATTGGGCCCAATCTGGACATTTTCACTTGGGGTGTACTCACTTTTGTTGCCAGCGGTTTAGACATTAATGGCTGTGTGTTGAGTTATTTTGTGGGGACAGCAAATTTACACTGTTATACAAGCTGTACACTCACTACTTTACATTGTAGCAAAGTGTCATTTCTTCAATGTTGTCACATGAAAATATATAATAAAATATTTACAAAAATGTGAAGGGTGTACTCACTTTTGTGAGATACTGTATATATATAAATAATCGTGCACACATATCATTTCTTTCAACTGGAGAAATCTCCAACAGTCAATATATTTTGTGAAATATGGTAACTTCTATCTATTTTACCAAAGAACCTCAGAGCTATGTACATTTTTATGAGTCTAGTCATTCGTAGAAGACATTGTTGGTTCACATTCATTTTCTAACAGCATTTTACAGGTGTACGGCTAGCTTACGTATGAGCATTTGTTCTGTAATGCATCAGAGATAATGAGGTTAATTTGCTAAAACAGGAGAGTGCAACACTCTGGTAACAAATATGAAGTAGATTTTATCCAAATCTAGCTGCCAAAGGTGAAACACACTTTATAAAGCCAAATGTTATGTCTTCACCTGCCACATTACTCAGTCCTCCAATCTTTGCCCTTTAACAAAGCAACAGACTCTTCAGTTCTTCCAGGAGAGTCAGATACCTGTGTCCCCCACTACATACTGTGGCTCTTTCTTCCTTCCAGTCCCTATATTACGCCAGTTTTCAGTGGAGGACACAGGGATCCAACACTCCTTCAAGTGTAAAATATGGAGATTATGTAGGCAGCTGTAGCCCTTGAGCAGAGAGGAGATCCAAGGAACATTCAGTGGAAAAGGTGCATACAAAACTTCAACTTTTGCCGGTCTTCTTTTATAGTTGTTTGTTTAAGATTTCTTAGAAATGGGAAACATCAAAGAAAGAAAAGCCAAAGGCAAGCATTACAGAATATAATATTACAGGTACGCAAGATTGAAGTAATATTCCACGGTATGACATTAGGAAAAAGGGGGGAGAATATGGGATGGAACTGGGGTCATCCTACCTAGTATCCTCATGTTGCCGGTATTGATATGTCCAGAGATAGGATGTGTCCATGGGGAAAGGTCCTAATGTGAGTTTAGTCTGGGAATATTTACTCAAAAACATCTCTACAGAATCCATTATTGGGGGACTTGAATTCAAAATGCCTATAAAGGGTTGAATATGAAAAGGGGAAGATGAAGGTATGGTGGGTGAAATGTAAAAGTAAAAGCAGAAGGTGAAAAATAGGAAGGATGTCCAACCACAGGAGAGAGCAACATGGTATCAAACACGAGAGGCTTGAATGGCAATGTTCAAGGGTTCCATTATGCTGGTATATAGTCTGGCTGTGAAGATCTCCTTTGGTTGTACCGCCCTAATGCAATCTTTTTTTTTTTTTTAAGGAGGAGAATTTTGATTCCAATGCAATGATATCAGACATTTTGATGCAATCACAACATGGGCAGTGAGTTTATTCACCATTGGTGTCACCTGTGGAAGAGGTACTCCTAGGAGATGCAAGTGCAAGTGATCTGGAGGAATCAGGTGGTCTATGTTTCAACAATGTGCCAAAATGATGTAATTCTGGAACATGTTCAGATCAATGGAACAGGGTGCCCACCTATTCCTTTCCCCATCAGCATATGTCGGATGTAGAGGGATATACTCAATACAGACATGCAAATGTATAGTACCGGCAGGATATACACATTCTTAGTTTTCTTTGGAGAACAGAAGGAACACTTCTTAGCTTTGTTCCACCTGATTTACCAAGCTTTGAGGGCAAGGTCTGTTTCTTTTTTCAGCATGTAAAGGTACGCCAGGAAAGGATCATTTGGTGTGCTCATTAAAAATTTCCCAGAGTCCTTTTCTGTACAATCCACCCCCACAAACCAATTTTAAGTAAGTAGGTGGTAAGAACAGCTGTGTAAATGGTTTGAGCATAATGTTGAATTTGCAAGTATGAAAAGAAGGCTTTGTATTTATTCTGAATTTCAGACAATAAGAGCAGTCTTATGTTCACTCCATCCACCAGCTGACATTGTTTGAAGAGGGAACACTTACTCCAAGCCTGAATCATAGAGTATGTGAAGGTGGCTATACACTAGTAGATTTTCTAATGAGTATTTGCACAAATATTCTTTGTACATTTGATGACTGGATGAATGCCATTCAAAAGTACTTCAAAATTTCTTTTAACATTTGATTTTAGAATCAATGCAATTTCCAGAACAAAAAACACATACTGTATACTAATAGCAATTAATTAATCTTATAAGGTCAAACCTAAACACTTTCGGTTTGTATGCAAACAGGCAGGCCCCTGCACTATATAGTTAAAGGTAACTCTAGAGCAAATTGTATAATGTTTGACCATCTTTAGGAGGAGAACCTTGGTATTGCTTTTATTCTTATCCACTTCCACTAAGTCCATTGCATGTCTAATATTGTCCCATAACAATGGTATGGGAGTTGTAAAGGGGACTGGGTCAACTAGTAGTGGCAATCATAAACCATGACAGAGACACCCAGGAACAGTCCAAGCAGGCTTGTTCTGCACTTTTATTCAGCAAGGCAGTAGACAAACAGTATCTCACAAAAGTGAGTACACCCCTCACATTTTTGTAAATATTTTATTACATCTTTTCATGTTATAACACTGAATAAATGACACTTTGCTACAATGTAAAGTAATGAGTTTACAGCTGGTATAACAGTGTAAAATTGCTGTCCCCTCAAAATAACTCAACACACAGCCATTAATATCTAAACCGCTGTACACCCCTAAGTGAAAATGTCCAAATTGGCCCCAAAGTGTCAATATTTTGTGTGGCCACCATTATTTTCCTGCACTGCCTTAACCCTCTTGGGCATG
>BLSH010214486.1:89094-113375 GCA_018402905.1 Glandirana rugosa | reverse complement strand
TTCCCCTCTTCTGTCCTACCCCCCCCCCCCCCCACCCCTGCCACCATAATCTTTAGCACAGTGGCTCCCTAATTCATGCACCCGGCCCCTAATCTACATGCAGAGCACCGGACACATGGATTCCAATGTTTTTTTTTTTTTTTAGAAACACATGAACAGAGACTGAGGCTCTAATTGGCTTCAAAAAAGGGTGGGCTTGGGGTGCAGTGCCACCCAGTTGCGTGACAATAGCGAATTAATATTCGCTATTGTCTTCCTGATTTCCCCCCCGGCAAATCAGGAAGCGGGTCCTGAGACCCATCACCCGTTTGGCCGAGAGGAGAACCGATCCTATTGGTCACCTAGGAGAAGGAGGGAGGAGGTGCACGACGGAAGCCGCCGTGATTTGAGGAGGAGGAGACGCAAGGGAAGTCACCGCTTGGAGGAAGCCCGCAACCTAGTGACCTGGTGACCAACGGGGGGTGGGGGTCCCGACCGACTGGGGGGGTTGGCTGTGGGTGCATTGTTTGCCACCCCCCCCAGGGGCCAATGACAGTGGGGAGTTAATACAACTAATGTATGCACACCCTTTACTGCCCAATCCACCATTCATAAACATCATATAGCTTCTTTGAATGACACAGGGTCTATGAATGGAAATCAGGCAGGTGATTGATAGCTCTGCCCCCACATTCATTGATTCATTCATTCCTTTTATGTCAATGGGGTTTGGGGGGTTGGACAGAGGAAGATTTCTGCAAAAAAGAGGATGAATTAGCACAAGGGACACCTTATACTAACTGTAAACTATGTCCTTTGGGCTGATTTTTATGTTTTTGATTTTAGCTAAGCTTAGACTTTAGTTGTTACATAGCATTTCACAATTACAATTCTGAACAGTGTTCTGAAGCTCTGTTTTACACAGAAGTGGCTGCAGCCATTGCCGTGAGAGGGTGCGATCTGAGGAAGCGCCACCAGGGGAGAGAGATAGGGTGTTCGTCATGCTTGCATGCCTAACTGATTTGATTAGGTGCTTTTTTGGGCACACCTCCCACGCCCAAAGTCCACAGCTGCTTAAGGAATGAGTAGGAGCAGTTTTTATTCTGTCACAATCCTACTTTGTGTCATAATCTGTTTTCTTGGTCCTGTTTAGGATTGGCTTGCTGTATAAAAGAATTTATACATATCTCCCAGTATAATTCCTTAATTTTTATTATTCCCTACCAAGGTGAGCTCCCAGTTCACGTTCAGACCATTCTTTCCTTGTTCGGGCATTAACCCGCTTGGTGGGAGTCAAATATAATTTATAGTTGCAGTTGTGTAGGACAGCTTCCTTCTTTCCATGCCAATGGTTGTTAAGGAAGCAGTTAATGCCAGCACCCACCACATCCTTAACAACCAGTGACGTCACCTGCGCCAATTCATTCACTGGGCGGGAAATACCGGACAAGAAAACAAAGAGGCAGGGAAAGTGGCCCTATTTAGCCAGTGATATTAGCACTGTTCCCTCCCCTTTGTTTACATTCCAAGTGACAGTTTGGAGGCTGTAATTAGTGTGTATTAGTCGGCAGGTGTGCATGGACTGGCAGATGGCAATCATCTTGATTGACCTGGATCTACTTAATTGAACAATGTGATTTACAAAAAAAACTTTTTTTTGTGTGTTTAATAAAGAATCGATCAAAAAGTATGTGTCTTCATTGGGAGCTGTCCCAAAAAATTGCACTGAGATGGTATCTCGCCCCCCTGCGCACTTCAAAATTTCTCCCATCCTCCTCGCCTCTGTGCTGTAGGGGATGTGGAGATAGTGGACACCTTTTGCATATGCTCTGGACTTGCAAAAATCTCACCGGCTTTTGGAGGAATGTCTTCCACTTTATCTCTGACATCACAGGAGTTCTTACACCACCAAAACCAAATCTGGTGATACTCAATCTAGGTATTGACAGATTTCCCCCCTCTTGCAGCACCATAGGTACACATGTCCTCCTAGCTGCTAGATTGCTTATAGCAAGGGGGTGGAAATCAGACAAGTCCAAAACCTCTCAGAGGCTGTTGAGATTGTTCGTCTCCACAATAAATATAAAGCTATGATTGCTCTTAAGTTAGTTTTTACTCACATTGGCAGGTATGGACTGATACATTTAAAGCGATTTAAAGAGTTGTATTGTTCTTATCTGACAGAATCATATTGAGCTATAGAGATGTAATACTATTTCTGTCTGATTTCAGTATATATGACAGCCTTATACTTTGGACCTACCCCTTATGTACTTTTGTACTTTCTATATACACGTTGTATTTACTTTTGTACTGTCTGAACTGTTGTACGATTCTCTGTCTCTTAACTTTGAAATCAATAAAAAGAATGAAAAAAAAGTGTGCGTCTTTATTTACTATTTACATTTTTTAAAAAAGGATTAGGGGTACTATGTACCCTTGACACATGGGGGGGGGTGTTCTGGGGGCCCCCTTATTTTTAAAGAGGGCTTTCCTGATTCTAATGGGCCTCCCACCCCCCAACCACTGGGCCAGGTGGGAGAAGAGACCCTTGTCCTCACCAACATGGTAAGGTACCCTACTAAAAACATTGCTCTTCGCCAAGAGGAATTGTTTTTTTTAATTTTGCTTCGGTACGTAGAAACAGAAAAGTGATTGCAGAAAAAAAGACCATTGAGTCTGGCACAATTTTTTAAACTGTACTTATGTATTGCGGGTAGAGGGGTTGTTTTTGTTTTTTTTTGTTTTTTGGGTAGGGGGGTTATTATAGATTTATGTTTGCCCCAAGCATGTTTGAAGCCACTTATTGCTGACTCACCCACTGTCTGTTGGAAGTCTACTCCAAGCCTTAATTACTCTTTAAGTAAAATAATACCTTTTGTGTATTTTTTTTTTAACTCCTCTTCTGCTGGTTGGAGGTCATGTCCTGGTGTTCTTGATTTTGGTTCCATATTGAAAATACTTCCTTCCTGAACTTTATTCACCCCCTTGATGTATTTATAAATTTCAATCATGGTTCCCCTTTCCCTTCTTTCCCCCAGACTGTACATATCAAGTTTCTGAAGGGTAGTGCCCCATCCACCATGCCATTTGTTTGACAACCCCTAGCCGATTTTCCTTAAAAATGGCCATTACAGATTTCTAAGATGTATCTCTCATTGACTTCAATGGGGTCAGTATTCGGCACCCCAACATCAGGAATGTTTGGCGAAGAAGCTTGCCACAACAGCCACTGGCAATAGCCAATGCTAATTGCAAAAGTAGCAACTGTAGTTTTTTCTAGGGATTTAAAGTATAACTAAAGGCAAAACTTTTTTTTTTCAGTTTTGGATACAGTGGATATGGATTAGAACACCTGTCAGTTTTTATTGCTGTCTGTGCCCCTGTTAAGGAAATTCACGCTCTATATTTGTCCTCTGTACCATTAGCATTGAAAGTGAAAGTAAAAGAAAATTACAAATTTTGGGTTGTCCTCAGAAGTAATAGAGAGGAAACCTTCCAAGAGGGATACTAGTTCCCCTGACTTGGGGGCCCCCAAAAGATTCCCTTAATTTGCAAGGATTTCCTCTCACTTCCTGTTTGGCTATGGGACATGAAGTGAAGGGAAATCTCCCCAATAGGACACAGATGGCAAAAATAAACCTTACAGCGATTAGAACCCTCCCTTACTCTATCCAAAATGGAAAAAAAAAGTTTTGCCTATAGTTCTATGCTAAGCAGTGAGATCTCCTTTGCATTGTTCCTGGATCCATGCTGACCTTCTTTAGAGTCTCTTTTTTGTCCACTACAAAATGTAGCTTTAGGCCCGGTTCACACTGGTGCAACATGCGCTCCGACTTTGAGAGCACATGTCACATGACATCAAAAACAGTGATTCCCTGTGAGTGCTATCTTAACTGGTCCAACTTGTGTCGACCCGACTTTGAAAAAGGTTCTTGCACTACTTCGGTCCGACTTGGGCTCCATTTTAGCCCATAGGATTGAATGGAAGTGGCATCCAAGTCGAATCACCATCTTAACTGATCTGACTTGGGACATGTGGCTTGTGCTCTGAGATCAAGTGTATGCAATGGTAGCAATGTAAAATTCATCCAAAGAATAGCATGGGGTCCCCCGCAAATCCATACCACACCCTTTGCGTCTGAGAGGGTATCGAACACCCTAAGACTTCTCCAGTCTGTATAGTTTTACTGGAAGACACCTGGAGTAAGCTGAAAGGGCACAGCTCCTCTCTTGGCCTCAGTACTGTTTTGCCGCAAGATCCTAGTGACTGTGTACCTTTGGAATTGCTGGGCCTTGTAGTTTCTCTCCTGAGAGGTACATACTGACCAGTCCCCTCTAGTATTGTGGAAAGACTTTGAGCTAAGTGGTTCCTCTCCTGAGAGGTACATACATTAGTCTCCTCTAGTTACTCGTGGGAGGACTGTCCTTTAAAACTAGGTCAATGAGTAAATGAGTGTTTAAACACCCAATGCCAGTATCTTACCTTAGCCTGTACAGGAGAGTGGGGAAAACTTGTAACATGATGAAAACAACTCATGACTCACACCCACAGGAAAAGTCCAGGATAGACTTTCTCGGTGTGGTTTGAGGTGCTGTGCTGTTCTGAAGTCTGAAGGGGTTGTGGAGGACTGATCTGAGGTCTGAAGAGGGACTAGTCATGGGAGTTTAAAGTGGACTTATTTGAGGTCTGAAGGGGGGGTTTAAGGATTCTGAGATGGAGTCTGAAGGGGTATTAAGGGGGCGTGTCTGAGGTCTAAAGGATGGTTTAAGGGGACTGAGGACTGAATTAGAAGGGGGAGCTAACATGGGGTCTGAATGTTTTTAATAAAGAGCTGAATTTGGGTCTGAATGTTAAAGTGTTACTAAACCCAGGACCCTGCATTCATTATATCTGGTCTCCCACAGGACACAGAACATGGACATGCAATTATATTAGTAAATATAAACCGCTAAATACCTTTTCTCATCAGCAGTATATAGCAGTTTTGTGACTTCTATCAGTGTCTGGTTAAAGCTTTTAGGAGGAGTTTTCATACTGCATTGAGCTGTCTTATCAGGACACAGGACCCTTGACCCTCTGTCTGGATAGTGCTGATTGGCCCTGTGCTGATCACACGCACTCTCCCAAGAAGAAAAAAAAACTCTCTAGCAATACACACTAAAAGAAGAATAGGGGAATCAGAGAAGACTGGATCATACAGCCTTTTTACACAATGCAGAGGATTAACTCCTTAGGTTCCACAGTGAGTATAACAAGCATGCTTTACTGCATATACAGAATAATTTTACTGTTGTGGGTTTAGTAACACTTTAAGAGGGGGTGCTTTTTTCTTCAACTAATGAGGGAATTTTCTCATACTGACCAATGACACTGGACATTTTTCTACCACTTACTGCCAGCAGTGGGGAATTTCATTTTTCTTGTACTGACCGCTGACTTCAGGAACCTTTTTTCTCCCACTGGCCACCAATGCTAGGGCATTTTCTTTCTCCAACTGACCAGCAATACTGAGGCATTTATCCCTTCCACTGGCCAGCAATATAAGGGAACTGTAATGCAATGTTCTAACAGCTGCATTATGTATGCTGTGCTGTATGTTACATACCCCTGACAAAAGTCTTTATTTTCTCCACAGTTATTGATTGCCAAGTAGACCTTGAGTGTTTTGATAAAGTTTGAAGTTTTTTTGGAAAATTATTTTTATTTGTTTACAACATTATACATACATGGTATCGTAGATACCCAATTGATAAAATAACAAAAAAAAACAAAATATATTTACAACAACAATCACTGGCTCAGCCAGGTAACAAAAAGAACCAGAGAGCCAGAAATGCCCTCTAACCCCCTCCCCCACCCCTAGTGCAACACCTTAAAAAGATAAGTACAAAATGTTAGTTTCCTTATGAAAAGCATCCTAGGAACATTTCAGCATGATAATATCCACATCACAAAAATCCCACACCCATGTTACCATATTGACTCTACTCATCCTCAGGGGGTAGCTATTTGAATCCATAACAGAAGTATCTCAAAAAGGAAAGAGGGAGAACCTTCCAAACCCATGTGCCACCCGAACAACATCATGCAAAGATGGGCATGTCTGACATCTAACTCTGCCACACCTTCTCAACTTTTTGGGGCACCCTCTATTCTGGTAAGTGGCTTTATAAAATGGCATTGGCTTATTAATTAAAGTGTTACTAAACCCACAACAGTAAAATCATTCTGTATATGCAGCATAGCATGCTTGTTATACTCACTGTGGGACTTAAAGGGTTAATCCTCAGCCTTGTGTAAAAAAAAGTCTGTTTTATCCTGTATGCATAGATTCTTCCCTCCTGCACTGTCAATCTAAGCAAGTTCATAAAATACACAGCAGGTTGGTAAAGCTGCACGTGCCAGAGGCGTAACTAGAGCCTTCAGGGCCCTGGTGCAAGAAATTATGAAGGGCCCCCCTGACCCCTGGCCAGGGCCCTTCCCTCTTCCCACTGATCCTGGGGCCCTTTACTCCTATTGCGGGGCCCTTTATTACGGTCCCGCAGTCAGACCCTTTCACAAGTTCTGCACCGTGCCCCCTTTCTGCTATCTTCAGGCCTCCCCATGGTGGCAAAATGCCAGGGCCCGGTCGCAAGTGCAACCTTTCCAACCCTCACTGGTGTGAGTAGTTTTTAATCTTTGTTATTTTAATTTTATTATTTTTTACCATTTAATTTTATTTTTTTACAATTTTATTTTTAATTATTTTTTACAATATTTTTAGGAGCCCTGTTGGGGGCTTTGATGAGCTATCAGGGGTCTAAACAAACCTCGGCCCTCAATCTCCATCTGTGTAGCCTCAGCTGCACAGAATGAATGGACAGGGATAGTCATGTACCAAGCCTCCCTTTCATTCAGAAACGAACGTATAGTAAAAACAGTTTACTATGCTTCAGTTATGAATGAACAGAGTCGGTGATTGGTACCAATCACTGACTCTGTTCATTCAGAAAAGGAAGAAGCCGGTAAATGTCAAACCCGTGCCCGAATTTCCATCATGACGCATCTCCTACAGAAGCTGGCAGACGAGAGGAGTGGGGAGGGGGGGACCAGGGGAGCACACAGGGACCCAGGAATAGCAGAAGACAAGTGAACTGGATAGGAGGGGTGGTGGGGGCAGCATATAGAGGAACCAATGTCCTCCATTAGGAGGAAAATGGAGGTTCCTCTAAATGCCACCCCCTCCATCCCTCCTATCCAGGTGTACAGGGGAGGCACACGGTCCCCCTGGATCATGGGGCCCGTTTGCAGTTTGCAACCCCTGCAACCCCTGGCACATGCTCAGTTTGGTCTCTTATGCTGGAGAGTACATTTTTTTTCAGTTGAACCGTTTAGGTCACATGATATTGACATCACACATGTGCGCGTGTATAGAGGCTGTAGTGGAAATCTCCTCCTATTTGAACACACAGCTATGGAGAAACTGTGCAGGTTATCAGGAAACCATGGTATACAGATCATCCAAAAAGGTATATAGTGCCAATATTTTAATGTAAAAAGAAGATTTATCAGCTGTGGGCACTGGGGGGGGGGGGGTCAGATGAACTATTTTCATATTACTGGGTTTAGAAAAACTTTAAGCCCTTCCAAAACGATGATGAGGGGGCCTCAGGTTTCTTCTAATGGAGAAGAATCAGCTTATGTGCATGAAACAATGTTATAGACAGTAAGGTTCTCTGTGCCCTAAGGGGTGCCAGTTCTTCCACCAAGCCAAGTATACACACAGCAATTGTTATGGTTACATGAAGGGCTGTAACGTTTTCTAGAGTCTGAGTCACCTCCTCCTCCTGCCAGAAGAGCTGTATTAGCAGCCATTGCCCAAAGAAAATTGGGTACCACTGACATCCACCACTCCCTGCACTTTTCAATGGGTTTTGGTCTGATTGTAAACAGTTCTTTATATACCACAGACAGTGTCTTGGTGAGTTGTTCCGATGACAGCAACTGCTCCAAGTCTGAGGATTGGATCCGTAGAGTCATTCTCCCAAATTGAGAAAAAAAAAAAGCATGATGCAGTTACAAACGGCGAAAGAAGTACCAATTTTGAAGTTGTAATGTGGATTTGAGTTCATCAAATGTAAGCAGTCGTCCACTTCCCACTATATCTTTGAGCTGACTAATCCCCTTCTCAGCCCAAATTATGGGATCTGGTATAGCGGCAAAATGGGGCAGATGATCATTATACCAGAGTGGTGTAGAGGGAGAATAATTAGTGTTCTCAGGCTGCATAATGTACTTTACCTTATCCCATGCCTTAACAGTCACCCGCATAGAGCCTGTTAGTACAGTGTAGCCCTGAGGTCCCCTAAAGAGCACATGATGAAGTCCTTCATATGAACCTATCCCCATCCTCCCTTGTCATGAGTGGCCGCCCGTGCATTAGGGGCGCAGGCGCGCTGCCACCCTATCCTTGATGCATGGATTCCAATGGGGGGGGGGTGTTTTTGAACCATGTAATTAGAGCCAGAGGCTCTAATAGGCTTCTGCGCCCGAAGCCCACCCAGCTGTGTGACGATAATGAATGAATATTCATTATGCCACACTGATCCTCCTCCCGACCAATCAGGGAGTGGGTCTGAGACCCGTCATCCGATTGGCTGAAAGGATAGGTGATCCTATTGGATGCCTAGCAGGAGGAGAGAAGAGATGCACAGCGGAAGCTGCCGTGATCTAAGAGAGGACACAGGAGTCACTGGCTGACCCACAGCTTGCCGTCCGTCTCCCGCTGCCTGACCCACAGCTCCCCGCTGCCTGACCTGCAGCCCGCCATCCGCTACCAAGATGGGGTAAGTGCCAGGTAGAAAGTGGACGGACGGGGGGTGATTACTCATAGGTGGCACTGATGGGCACTGATAGATGGTACTGGACACTGATAGGTGGCACTGATAGGTGGCACTGATGGGCACTGATAGGTGGCACTGGTGGGCACTGATGGGTAGCACTGATAGATGGCACTGTTAGGCTGCACTGCTAAGGAGGCACTGGCGGGCATCACAGATGAGCACTGAGTGCCATCTCTATTGGCAGTTGTTTGCCATACCTGGTGGTCCTGGGTGGGCTTTCCTGGTGGTCCTGGGTGGGCTTCCTTGGCGGTTGTGGTGGGCTTCCCTAGTGGTCCCTGGTTGGGCTCCCTGGTGGTCCTGGGTGGGCTCCTTGGTGGTCCTGAGTGGCAATCCTCAGGGGGCTGTGCTGATAAACAATCAGCGCATACCCCACTTCCCCCGTCAGGAGAGCCACCGATCGGCGCTCATCTACTCTCAAGTAGATGAAAAGCCGGTATACAGCTCTTCCTATTTACGCTGTGATCAGCTGTGATTTGTCACAGCTGATCACATGGTAAAGAGCTTCTGACAGATGTCATGTGACTCCCAGTCAGGATAACTGAACCCACTTACCGGCCATCATTCTGCATATGGCAGTAGGGAATTGGTTAAATACCAAAAAGTCGGACACTCTAGCGGACATCACCACCCCTAGATATTTTGTTCAATCTTATTTTATTGAGACAAGACCAAGTTTAACAATCATGAAAGGTTACAAAAGAAAAAAACAGTCATTATAGTTACATGAGATACGGAAATGACAAATACATCAGGAGCATCTGGTCCTTATTGTCACTTTATACACAGTGTACATTGAAACAAGTACAAATTTATACCAACACACAACATATAGCGGTGTTACAGTGGTATTAACTTGAAAAAATAAATCAGAGTGGATAAGAGTCTGTATAGTTATATATAAGATATGGTAGCGTTAAGTCATATTCTTCCAAAATAAGAGAAAAAAAAGGAAAGGTGAGTAGATACTGTTAAGATCACAACACATTCCATAGATAGCGAGAACGTTTCATGTATTAGATAACAGGGTGAAAAAACAGAGAATGGGTATCCAGATCGGAGAAAGAGAATAGAAGACACTCCATAAAGACTATAGTGCAGGGGTAGGTGGATCGCCCTCAGCCCATGTCACCAATCCCGAGGAGAATCGAAAAATGGACCAAGAGGTCCACATGATGGAGAACTGATCCTCTTTATCATTTTCTTGGACCAGCAGACGTTCCAGGTCTCTTATACGTCTACTTCAATAGCCCAATCTAGAACAGAGGGCACTTCTGTCAATTTCCAATGTCAGATGATTACTGTCCGTGCATCAGCAATGAAGTGATAGAGCACATCTTTTTTGATTGATTTTAGAGGGCCAGGAATCATAGAAAGAAGGGCTATCTCTGGTGAGGGTTGGAGGGATTTCGACATCAGCCTGTAGTACAGATCAAATATCGATTGCCAGAATTTTTTGACAGGAGGGCAGTCCCACCAGATGTGAAGCATGATACCCCTAGAACCTGAACATCTCCAGCAAGCATCTGAAAGGGAGGGGTCAAAATGTTTCATGTTTGCAAGGCATCTGTACCATCGTGTGAACAGTTTAAACCCTTTCTCCTGGGTTAAAGCTGCCAAAGAGAGCTTTGCGAGTCAAAATAAAGCATTTTCTACTCATGAGGTAGAATGCCGTAGTTCCAATTCCCAAGTCTGCGATGGAAGATCTGGAGAAGAGACATTTAGTAGTAAAGAGTAAAGTTGAAAGACGACATGGGTCGGGGGGTCAGCCTGTAGAAGTAGATCATCAAATCCAGACAGTTCGGATAGAATATCGGATAAAGATTGAAAACTATGACTGTACAACAGGACCTGTAGTCTTTGAAGCCAATGCGTCGGGGAGTGGGGAAGCGAGCAGGCAGGAGAATTGGTCATCAGACATGGATCTGCATGGAGAACTTGGGCAAGTCTTCTGCATTCATTTTTACACCAAGGTACAAATTCCCACCTATTCACAGCTGGCGGGAATGTTGGGGTCCTAAACAAGGGTGTCATGGGTCCCACCCATTTGGATATGGCACCAGTGGAGGTCATCTGAACCCAAATTTTAATTGTTTGTCGGTTAAGGTCCACCAAGAGAAATGGGTCCTTATGACAATCCGAAGGGGTAGGGCACAAAGCTCATTCAAGTTTAAGTGGTTTTCTAATTGGACCCAGAGTTTGGAAGTAGCATAGTGGAACAAGTCTAAAATCCTAGTGAGAATTTCTGCCTTGTGGTACAAAGAGGCATCTGGAGCTCCAGCTCCCCCACCAGTTTTTGGGCAAAAAAATCCTGGAACAAGCTGTTCCCCATATAAAACTGGAGAACATCTGACAAAGTTTCTTAAAATACAAGGTTGGAATATGAATAGGGATGGTTTGGAATAATTGTAAGAATCGGGGGAGCACGTCCATTTTCAAAGCGTTCAACCTACCGAACCATGAGAGCTACCTGATTGCATATGAGGATAGATCTGCTTGGGTTTTAAGGAGAAGGGGGTGAAATTTGCAGAGAAAAGCCAGGATGCTTCTGTTGGGATGTTGATCCCTAAGTATCAAATAGACTTGGAGCCCGTCTTAAAAGGGAAGGACGTCGAGAGGTGTTGTAAAGTCGTCCCTGGCAATGAGATATTGAGGATTTCAGATTTATTGTGATTCACTTTGAAAAAGCTCATTGCCCCGAATTCCTTAAACTCCTGTAGAATTGCGGGTAAAGATAGGTGGGGCTTTGTCACATATATCAGCAGGTCATCTGCAAATAGGGCACGTTTGGCGTGGATAGGGCCTAACGTAATACCTGTAATGGAGCTGTTGTTATGTAGGGCGACAGCTAGGTGTTCCATGGTGAGGACGTAGAGGAGTGGGGAAAAAGGGCAGCCCTGACTCGTCCCATTGTGGATATGAAATGCAGGGGATAACTAATCATTAATTGGAATTCTGGCGGACGGTGAGGAGTAGAGAGACATTATCGTGGATAGCATGTGGGGACCCATTACTATCTGCTGCAGCGATAGCCTAAGAAATTGCCAGTCGACCCAGTCTAATGCTTTTTTAACGTCAACCGTCAGGAGACAGAGGGGGATGCCATGAGTATGGGCATAGTCAGCTAAAAGAAGTGTTTTCAGGGTATTATCCTGGGCTTCATGTCCACTCACAAACCCAACTTGGTCCAGATGTATCAGATTGGGTAGTAGGGGCTGCAATCTAGAAGCCAACACATTGATAAACACTTTGAGATCAACTCCTATCAAAGATATAGGGCGATAATTCGCACAGAGGGTGAGGTACTTGTCAGGTTTTAGGATGAGGGAAATATGAGCCTCCATCATTTGTGGCGGGAATACTGAACTTTCTGACAGGGAGTTAAACACTCTAGTAAGAGGGGGTAAGGAGGGAAGCAAAAAGTTTATAAAATTTAGGAAGCCATCTGGGCCCAGGCTTTACCCGATGTGGTGGTGGCTATGGCCTTGGTGACCTCATCTGTTGTGATAGGCTCTTCTAACTCTCTAATATCATCCTCTCCCAGTGTGGGTAATGCTGTCTTCGCAATATAAGAAGCCTTGCTTTCCTCCACCACGAAGGGGAGGTCAGAGGTTTCAGTAGCAGGGATATTATATAGAGACTGATAGTAATCCGTAAATGTCTGAGCTATCTGTGCAGGTGTGGATACCAAGTTACCCAACCTGTCCCGGATATGGGGGATAAACCCTGACTGTGTTTTTGGGTGTAAGGAGCGAGCCAGTGGTCTACCGCATTTGTCTCGGAATTTATACTGATGTAGAGCTATCTTATCCGTGTATGTACGTGCGGGCACCTTATACAGGTCCCTAAGTTGTGACTGGGCTGAAGAAACCTCAATGAGTGTATTCTGACTCCTAACTGTTGTAATGGCGACTTATCCCTTGTTGAGACCTCTATGCCTGGCCTGTATAAGCAGATATGATCACCGCAGACAGTTCTTATCAGATAGTGACTCACCAATTACCGATTTCTTCCATGAGCGTTTATTCATTGGAATAGCAGGTACAGCATACAACAAATGTGACAGATGGTCGAAAGATGGTAACTGCAGGTCAAAACATAGTAATGTGTCCTAGGATGCGAGTAGATTGAGAGAGGCCTTCTAGCATGTGGCCATATTCTTTACCTCATGAGAGAGAGGACACAGGAAGAGGAAATAGAATAGCAGAGTGCACCCGGAACAGGAAGTTACAGAGTAGAGTGAACTAGGAAGAGGAAATAGCTCACAGAGGATGGGAGGTACACACTTAGAAAATACAATAGAAAGGTGTAATATCCAAAAGAACCACAAGATGGCATTGTAATAACCAACTATAAAAACATTACTATAGCTGCATATTTATGTTACATGGAAATCATGTAACAGAACAGAGTGCTTCCATGGTGGGTGATCGCTTGTGTTTGGTTTCTAGGTTCTTGAGCTTCTGAATTACAGCCACGATGGCAGCAGAGTGTTCCTTCTTCAAAGGGGCCCCAATTGAGATGAAGCTGCCTCATAAGACAGCCTTGAGTGTCTTTCATTGAGTAGGCAAGGGGGTAGTGTCTGCAGCATGGTCGGTGAAAAAGTCAGTAATGGTGTCTGAGAACTTTGTGACACAGTCTGTAAGTTATGGTCACAAGTTTGTAAGTAAAGAGTCATTAAACTGTCATGTCCATTCCTTAATTGAGATGGAGGGGATCAGAAAGGTCAGGTAGACAGGAGAGTGGTCAGACCATACCATAGAATCAATTTCACAGTTGGGGACCATTCCAAGCAGCTGTGGTCCACTAGAAAGTAGCCTATGCGACTGTAAGTCACAAGATGTAGGATACAGTACTCTCCACACATCAAAGAGACGTAGATCATAGAGAGCCCACTTTAGGGCCCTCAATTTAGGGAAAGACAATGAGGATTGTGACGTGGAGGAGTCCAGATGTGGTTCTAAGGGACCATTGAAGTCCCCACCTAGGATGAGCTTACCCTCCATGAAGCCAGTTAAGATCTTTAGGTACTGCAAAGCTGATGAGACTTGGTTAACATTTGGTAAATACACATTAGTTACCCTGAATTTAGTCCCCCACAATGAGAATTTAACAAATAGGTACCTACCCTGTGGGTTGGAAACATGGTTGAGTAGTTCAATAGGGAGTGTTTTGTGTAAAGCTATAGAGACCCCTCTGGCCTTCTGTGAGGGATGTGTGCTGTGGAACCACCTGTTGGATTTGATAGAGGATTTGTCCCCATATGGACACGATATTAAGTCCATTTACATTGTAGGAGCAGAGTTTGATTTGGGGGCGAGAGCTTACCGTGTGGGCCATGATGGAGTGCGTAGAAAAATGGAAAAGGAGGGAGGAGTAGGAAAAGGAAGGGGGTGAAGGGTGGGGAAGGAAAGAAGTAGGAGAGTGATACAAAAGGACGCCTGGGGGAAAGCAACCGAGGAAAACTAAAGTGTTCATGAAAATGAACACCACGTGAAATCTCACGTTTCTGGCATAAATCGTGCCAAGCCTATTGTGGGAAAGCAATCGAAAAAGAAAAATCTGAGTTGTGATTAGGGATGGACGAACGGTTCGGCCCGAGCATAAGTTTGGTTCGAACTTTCATTGTTTGGTCATTCGGCGAACATCCGAGCAAACAAGTCGTTCGACCATTTGTTCGGCCCCCTGAACCGACCACAATGCATTGTGGCACTGCACAGTGCATTGTAAGCCCTGATTGGCTGAAAGCTTCAGCTAATCAGGGCACAGAGCATTGTCAGAGTCATGATTGGACACTGTCATCATGACTTTATCCAATCATGGCTCATTCCCACCCCACAGTATAAAAGTATTCTTTCAATGGCAGCCATTTTCAGTGTGAGTTCGGCTGGAGAGAGATAGAACACGGGTCTGTTCAGTGTTATTAGCTAGTTAGTGCGCTATACTGTGCTGTTGTGCTTCAATTGTCAGTGTAGAATATTAGTTTAGTGTCAGTCGAGGGATAGTGTGAGTGCAGTGAGGAGGATCATCATTCAGCTTTGCATAGTGTACAGCTAGAGTAGGGACAGCTCAGATAGTTTCACTGTAGTGTAGTGAGACCGTGTCATTCATACATACATTAGTGTATATGTAGAGTAGGGACAGCTCAGATAGTTTCAGTGTAGTGTAGTGAGACTGTGTCACTAATCTTTACATTAGTGTATAGCTAGACTAGGGACAGTTCAGATAGTGTCAGTGTGGTGACGGTTGAACACTGTATATTTGATTGCGTAACTGCAAGTTTAACACCATTTACTTCTGTGTGCATTACTGCCAGTTTAACGCCATATAGTTCTGTGTGCGTTACTGCCAGTTCAACACCATATAGTTTTGTGTGCGTTACTGCAAGTTTAATGCCATTTACTTGTGTGTGCGTTACTGAAAGTTTAGCGCCATTTACTTCTGTGTGCGTTACTGCCAGTTTAAAGCCATATAGTATTGTGCATTACTGCAAGTTTAACACCATTTACTTCTGTGTGCATTAATGCCAGTTTTACGCCATATAGTTGTATGCGTTACTGCAAGTTTAATGCCATTCACTTCTGTGTGCATTACTGCAAGATTAATGCCATATAGTTCTGTGTGTCACAGTATGTTTGATGCATTATATTGCAGTATATTATACTGTATCCGTGGAGTGTGTTTGTGTAGTGTGAGTACTCAAATTAAAGTGCACCAAACACCACTTTACATTGATTAAAGTGCATCTACGTACAGATTTCCACTTCTTCTTTACATTTGCTAATAAGCACCGCCCCCTCCCTCCCAATAATGTCTGGGAGGACAACAAGGAGAGGCAGACATTTCCTAGGCACTGTAAGGGGGCCAGCAACAAACATGTCCACAGGCAAAGGTGGATGTGGTGGTCAGTCCTCAGGCAGGGCATCATTTCCTTTTTAGTGAGTTTGCCTGTGCTATCCAGCCACAGCATGCAGAGGAGGTGGTGGACTGGCTTACTAAACCTTCCTCATTCTCCTCATCTTCTGTCACGCAAGGAGAGACAAGTGTGCAGTCCCCTGCAGTTGCCAGAGTAGATAAACCTGACTCCTTGTCCACATATTTTCCTGCCATAGCCCCAACATCAGCTATGGAGGAGTCATCTGAGTTATTTGACCACAGCATCAGCCACTTGCTCCTTAATGATGCCCAGCCATTACTGGATTCAGATGTTGGTTCTGAGGTTGAGGATGACAGGAACATGAGCTTAGAGTGAGGGGAGAACACTGGTAGACAAATTGGCATTCATGTTCCCCTAGACGCAGTGTATTGCCAAGTTGTCTCCAGTGGTAATGATGATGATGAAGATGGAGGAGATGGAGGTGATGATAATGATGAGTTCACTGATGCAACTTGGGTGCCAGATAGAGCAGAGGAGGAAACTGAAGGTGAGGCGGCACAACCCCAAGGAGGCCGACATCAAGAAAGAGTAGAGAGCAGCCACCCTATTCCATCACATTTGGCAGCTGTTATCTCCCGGCTCGCTTCCCAAAGCTCAGCTGTCTGGGCCTTTTTCAGCACATCTGCAGCAGATCGCACTGTTGCTATTTGCAAACTGTGTCTCAGGCACATCAAACGTGGCAAAAACACCAGCCATTTGGGTACCACATGCTTAACAAGGCATTTAACGTCCAACTACTCAGTCCATTGACAAGAGCACCTAAAAGCCACACAAAAGGGGCACAAAGGGGTTACGGTGGGAAGGCATCACCGACACCCAAAGACCAATTTTTCTGCACCTGTTTGACAGGTGCATATCATTGCAATTTTTTTTACAGAAAGGCCAATTCTTACCTTCATGAAGAGCACCTCTATAGAGTTATAGTGTGAAGGCACCACCGACACCCAAATCCCAATTTTTTTGCACCCATTACTTCTATTCAAAGTCAAAGTGACACCAGAATTTATCCCAAAAAATATAATCTTGTTCTCAGTGCACTACATTGTGGCCTCATCATACACACTGGCTCCCTAGCTGTTGCTGAGCAAAATAAAGGCTGCTTGCAGGGAAAATTTAATTATTTTTGGCTTTATAAATGCAAAAATTGCTGCAGCAGCTTCTAGACATGGTACAGATTAGCCACTTTACATATGGACTAAGGGGACCCCCCAGGCACTATATTGGAAGGATTTTTTTCATTTTTATGCTTTCACTTTAAAAATCAAAAAATCACTGCTCATTTAAAAATGATGTTTTTCACAAACGTTTTTTTATTGATACATGTCCCCCAGGGCAGGACCCAGACCCCATAACCATTGTATGCCCAATTACTTACATAAAAGCCTTCAAAATGGGCACTTTTTTTTGACGTTCGGGTCCCATTTACTTTAATGGGGTTCGTTATTCGGGTCCGAACTTTTGCAGTGTTCGAAGTTCTGGTGCAAACCGAACAGGAGTCAGTTCAGTCCATCCCTAGTTGTGATCCCGACAGCATAACAGGCAGGAACAATAGGTTAATATCACACCCTGTAATGGTAGGTACTTGAGGCAGCAGCCAAATTTCCTTGAGAAGGCCACGTCTACCGATAAAGTAAATACTCAGAAACGTGGCCTTTCTTAGCCACACAAAAAACATCCTCTTCCCCGGTTGGGAACACCCTAACCGATAAAGCAAATCGAAGGCTGGTTATGGAAGCTTAGAGAATGTATAGAAACCGTAAGGCACATAGTAAGTAGGCTGGTACATGAGGCACGTTCGAGGTCTCACCCAAACAAAACCTCAGTATTATCAATGATAGTGGTAGAAACTTTAGTAACTTACTGGGGAATACAATACTAAATCTAGGCAGAATTTACCTGGGACTACCCCAAAACAAATAGCGAAATCAGCCTACAGGAGAGCTAAGTATAATTCTGGGGCCTAGCCTAGTATAGCTTAAGGCATAGTAACATCCTGAAAAGGCCCCACATATTCCACCAGTCTGGTTCAAATCTCCTTCTCCAGCAGGGGTCTGCTATAAATCTAGGAGAGAGTGTGGTGCCCCCCACAGACAGGCATAATGACTATCATGGTACAAGTATATATACAAGTTATAATAGAACAAATAAAAACAGTAAGAATAATTGATTGTCATATATACACTATTATATGAATGGAAGGCAAGACGTGCTACCCGACCTTCCCAAACTCCAGTTAGACCAAACCAACCAGCTAAGAGCAGGGAATGGTCCCACATGCCTACAAAATGTCATGTTTCAATATATGAAGATCCAGGCAGCACAATTACCCATATCCCCCAGGGCCCAGAACAGGTGAGGCATCAGGCCTGTCAGTCTCTATGGGAAGCAATCGCAATTCCTGCAGTTGTGATCTGTGGGCACAGCAGTGTTTGCAATAAGGGCCCTCACAAAGAGCTAGGTATATAAGTAAGTTAGTATACGGATAAAGAGTAAGGAGTACGTCCCAACCTTCCTGAACTCCAGCTAGACCAGTCGCACCAACAAAGACCAGGAAGCGGTCCTACCTGATCAAACAATTCCATGTGTCAGACTATGGCGAACCAGAGAATGTAGTAACTTGCAATCTATAGGGGTTGGAACAGGCAAAAAAGCAGAGTTCATATCAGATCTGTCATACACCATGAGAAGTAAGTATGACTTCAGCAGTTGTGTTCAGGTGGTAAAGCATGGCCTGCTCCAAAGCCCAGTATAGAGAGTCAGGTCAAACTTCGGGAGAGGTAGGCCTTTGATCCCTG
Organism: Glandirana rugosa; assembly: GCA_018402905.1. NCBI lineage: Eukaryota > Metazoa > Chordata > Amphibia > Anura > Ranidae > Glandirana > Glandirana rugosa. Next base: position 94,781 of record BLSH010214486.1, on the reverse strand, counting down.
CGGCCAGAGGAGGTCGACCCAGACCTTAGATGTCTGCACCATTGCAGCAGAGGTCTCAGGAGCCTCGGGTGATCCTATGGAGGGTCCACCAGTGTGGAACATCGATTGGGTCTTCCTCCAGAAAAAGGAAGAAATTAGGCAATTGATCTGGGTCGACAGGACAAATTTGTTGTTATTATGAGTTACCTTGATGCTAAAAGGGTGTCCCCAGGTATAAGTAGCTCCAGCTTGTCCTATCTGGTCCAGTAGGGGATGGACCACCCTCCACATATACAGTGTGCTATGGGAGAGGTCAGGGTAAAGGTAAATGGAGGAGCTGTCAAAGTCCATGGGGCCCAGCCGCTATGCTTTACACATAATTTCCTTTTTCAGGGTGTAGTAGTGGACCCGGCAAAGAACATCACGAGGCCTAGGAAAAATGTGTGTGCTGCTCGGGCTCGATAGGGAGGAGGTATGTGAATAGTGCATCCACAACTGCTGCTGGAGTACTGACAGGGGATGGAGCCCATCCTGGCTCCTGCAAGGTTCAAGAAAGGAAGGGTGACCCCTAAAAGTCTCACATCGATAGCATCCTACTACAATGAATGGAGTGGCAACCTCCGCCTGGACTCCAACCAGTCCACGCCCCCAATGCATTTCACTTCACCCCTGGAGCTTAGTCATGAGTGCGGCCACCTCCATCCCCATCCAGTACCCCAACTCTATGCACCCGGTAAAGTTCAATGGGGGTCATGGCAGCCCTTCCCAGAACCTGGTTAAAAACAGCATTTACAGTGGGTTTCAGATCAGCCCCAGAAGTTCCTCAGGTATTCCCTGGAGTCTAATGTTGTTCCTGTGACTTCTTTTCTAGCTGTCCTCTATGCTGAGTTGGTGCTGCCGCAAACGTAATAGGTGGGTTTGGGACACAGATTCAAGTGCTGTTATGCGAGCTGTGTGGTCTGCTTGAGTAGTAGCCAGAGCCCATACAGCCTCCTCCGTAACAGAGACCTGCTGCTTTAAGGCATGTAGTTCCACATGTAGTGAAGCCTCAATTTTAATTGCCCAGGGTTCAAAGGTGGCTCAAAAGGAGGTAAGGAGGGCTTCAGATTTGGGAGGCCCTTCCACAGCAGATGAACAAGGGTCAGTTAAGTCTGTCAGCTGGTTTGGGACAGGAAAAAGTTCTGACCTGTATGTGAGTGCCAGGGGGTCCAGTCGTGCAGCCGACAATTCCTCCATTACCTCCTCACTGGCGCGGTCTGTAGCTGGGAGGAAGAGGCCTGTTCTTCCCAGTATTCCGGATGGGTGCCAGCTTGTCCTTGGGTATCTGGGGATCGGATGAGGTATCGCTGCATAATGCCCTGCTGCAGTTCAATGGAGTCATCGGGGTGAGAGGTACCCGCCGACATATAGGACGTGGGTGTGGGTGAGCTAGAAAGCTGCCTGCCAGCGTCGGGGAGGCACAGAGCTCAGCGGTGCATGTCTTTAGCTCTCCATCGTCAGCCAAGCCCCCTGCAGTGTATGTGTTTTAATGGCCTTGGAGATCTTTTTATTTGAGGACATTTGTCCTGTATACTCCCCGGGGGGGGGTCTTTAAATAGGAGAGCAGCCTGGGTCTGTGGCAGCACTTAGGAGAGAAGTGGGGGTACCAAGATGGCCACCGTCACTAGGCCTCAATAGATCCCTGTCAGGGTAGACACTGGGCAGTGACTCCGCAACCCTTTATTCCACTACAGGGAGATGGGCAGGCGGATGAGGCAGTGCAGTTCATGGTTCAGAGGCCCAGGATGAGTACGACATGGGCAGATTGGTGAGGCTGAGGCTAGCAAGGTGGCGGCCCTCACCAGGCCCTGATAGGCCACGGCTGGATCAGCAGGCTGGTGCGATCGATAGGCCTCTATACCGCGGCAGGGAGGCAAGGGTTTGAGAGGGAGAGATGAGGTTATCAGTACCTCACTCCAAATCAAAGGATGGCAGAGGCTCAGCCAGCGCCGGCAGGATCAAGGCTTTGAAGATGGCGGCGGCCGTGTGGAGGTGTGCACTGTGGCGGCCTGGATTTCACTGCGGGCGGGTAGCAAATCCGCTCGATATCTTGTGCAGGGCAAGGCAGAGTGTGAGGAGGAATGGTCTGGGGAGTTTGCAATGCTCACCAGACTAGTAGATGCTCCAATGGTGAGGGATTGTGATGGGGATTCCCGGAGCTCCTCTCCAACACGTCCGCCGCTGCTCACGTCAGGACATGCCCCCCCAACCTAAAGATATTTAATCATAGAGACCCAGGGTATGGGGACATCAAGAGCAGGAAACGCCTGGACACCACTATCTATAGGTAGAACACTGGACTTCGCCCATTTAACGCTAAGCCCTGAGAAGGTAAAGAAGGTATTCAGTATTTTAAAGGCTGCCTGCAAGGAAGGACCAGGGTCCTGTAATAAGAGCAGAAGATCATCTGCATATAAGGCCGTACATTCGCTTACTCCCCCATCTAGCAGGGCTCCCACCTCTTTTGAGATGGACTTTGAGGTTGTCCATGCTTTTCCACTATTTTTGTTCTCAAATCCTCAGAAAATTGTTTGCTGCACTTTCTCTTCTCCATGCTCCATGTGGTACACAGAGACACACAGCAGAAAGGTTGAGAACATTTTTTACCATTTTAACTGGTTGTTGGTGTGATTTCTATATTGTCAGCACCTGTTAATTGATAAAGGTGAGTTTAATTGCAAATTTAAGGAGCATCATAAACTTGGAATGCAATTATTTCTTACAATTTTGATATGGTGCCAATAATTTTGTCCAGCCCATTTTTAGAGTTTATGTCAGATTTGGCTTTTTGTTTCTCCACCTTTTTGTGTCATACCAATGCAAACAAAAGACATATACATGAGAATGCTTACACATTTGTAATTGAAACAACTGTCTGGCCGAAGTGGTACATTGTCTGACAGAAATTTAGGGGTGCCAATATTTTTGGCCAGGATATTATTTAAATCAGGATATACCAAACCACATTTCAACCATATAATATCTCCCTTATTCAACTCTGTAATATATCGTATAATAGAAATGTATGGCTTGTTCATAATTTTCAAATATAATGTTCTCAGATCAGTGCTAATTGTGATCTTACAAATCCATAGACACTAAATCTTCTATTTCCTCTACATGGGGGAAGAACTTGCTCCATTTAGCTTCTAATTGTCTACCACCTTAAATTGGTTGTAAAGGTTGAAGGTTTTTTACCTTCATGCATTCTATGCATGAGGGTAAAAAATCTTCCATGTGCTGCTCTCCCCACAGCCCCCCTAATACTCACCTGAGCCCGAACCTGATCCCGATCCAGTGATGTGCACAAGAGCCTCAGCTGTCCCGGGTCTCTCTCTCCTCACTGGCTGAGACAGCAGCGGAAGCCATTGGCTCCCATTGCTGTCATTCACAGCTGGTAAGCCAATGAGGACAGAGCGGGGCCATAGCCAAGCCACAGCTCTATGTGTCTTATGGATGCATAGAGCGGGGCTGGGGAGTGAGCATGCACCAGTGCCCCCATAGCAAGCAGCTTACTACTGGGGGCACTGGTCAAGGGTAAGGAGCCATGAGCGCCGGAGGGGGACCTGAGAAGAAGAGGCTGCTCTGTGCAAAACTAATGCACAGAGCAAGCAAGTATAATATGTTTGTTGTTTAAAAAAAAAAAAAAAACCTTTAATATCACTTTAATTTCTGACTCCAAACAATTCCATAGATGTGTAGCCATGTGCTCCCTCAAGAGTGGCTGATAGTTGTGGTCCACCTGCCCGCTGTCCTCAATCACATGAATTCCACACACCCGGAGTCACTGAACAGGCCGGTAGTTTGTTTTGCTGTTTTATTTAAGGGTTTGAACTTGGATAGGGATTAGGGATGACTGTGGGATGCCCAGTAATTGAACACAGAACCTACTATATACACCTCCAGTATATACACTTCTTCATCTCCAGCACACTACTTGCTGACCATTACTCTTCTCTTTTCCTCTCTCCAGCACACTACTTGCTGACCGTTACACTTGTTCCCTGGTCCGAAAGGAAATTTATCAGACCTCCATGACACCTCCTCTTAACCACAGTTAGCACATGGTGTCTGCTAGAGCCGCCGGCAAGGCCTCAGAACCACCCTTTGTGGGTAAGAATCACAGGTTTCCTTCCCTGAAACCGTGGACCCTCTGTTGTGTAGCTAAGTACGTTGGTGCTAGCTGGGTCTTGGATGAACCACTACTCCAAGCCCATCCATCTTCCAGACCCATCTGGCCTGACTGCGATCTAATGGCTCTCCTTCCCCTTGGTTGGCTCCTCCCGACTTCTACAGACTGCTCTCTCTCCTCTCAGACTGTCTCAGCCTTTTCATCCAACTCCCAGGGGCCGCCACTCACCAACTTTATGGTGGTTTCTTAAAAGAGTCGCCTTCTATGTAGAACTCAGCTGCTCTCCTGCTTCTCCTGTGCCACTCCATGAGCCGACTCCCGCTCCCACCCAAGCCCCATGCCTCAGGTTCACCCCCCCCAGACTGGGGGATCCCCACCCGGGCGAGACCTGATATACAGCTCCAGCTACATCCTACTCTCTTCCACCCAAACTCTCCTGACACCTGTTGGCAGATCGCTGTATTTAAGGAGGCCTGCCCCCTGCCAATCCAGCTGCTGGATTGGTCAGGGCTCCTTGTCATATATCAGGAAGTGACACCTCCTCCACTCCCCTTCTAGAGCTTTCCCGGCTCAAGGGGAGGAATCTCCAAGGGATGTCCCTTCCCTCCATCTCCAGCCCCTCCCCTGAGCCACTCCCAGCCCAGATTAAAACACTACAGTCAGGCCTGACTAGATTTTTCCTCTCCTACCAAAAATCTACAAAAGTAAAAGCACCTACACTATGGGGGCGCTACAGAATTTACTAATTATTCTGCTCTTCTTAGGGAGATTTCAGGTTCCGGATCGAATTAATAATGGACTGAGTTTCACTTCCAGTTGCTTGTTTATCCTAATGTAAACCTAAATCTGCTTTAAAAAAAAAGCAAATTCATCTGGCAAAAAAAAGTCTCTTTCAATGTACGAGGTGGTATCAAAAAGGTTTGAGACTAGTTTTGTAACACGCCAACAGATGTCAGCACAAGGCTGCATGCACAGTCACAGGGAGCACCGATCATCATAAATAGCAAACGTGGTAACGCACATGGTCAGAATAGCACCGGTTTATACGGTAGCCAAACAATCCAAACTCCTCATTTAAATTAAAAATGTTGGTGTGTGTATTTCCATGTGAGGGGTATGCAGAAGCATGTTATCTGCAGTTAATAATCATGACCCAGGGTAGACCTGATGCTTATACTTATCCTAATAAAATAAGACACTGCACACCGTATGGAGGAAATTGGCCGTTAGGCCGTTTTATTTAACAAACCATTAGAACACGTTAACACAAACAATACCAAAACTTGTTTAAGCCCAGTGGAATCCCAGGAGGCCCCATAATACCAATCTTATGAGTAGTACTTCCCAGCCGCACAACGCCGGCTCAGGTACCTTCCTTCTTTTCAGTTACCCTGTGTAACTGCCCACCACTGAGGACTCCATACCTACGATGGATCCCCAACCAGACCAACTTGACCGGCCTCCTGAGACCCCAACCGCCCGTTATTCAACAAACCCTATAATACATAAATAAAACAGAGACCTAAGCACAAACAAA
>BLSH010214486.1:68209-83686 GCA_018402905.1 Glandirana rugosa | reverse complement strand
TTGAAATTCAGTTCAAATTCAAACATTCAGTTTGAAATACAGACCATCTAGTTATATAATCGTTTATTCTACCAATCATTACCATAATGTTTTGAAGACAGAAATTTATATGTTTCTCCCTTACCCCTGTGACCAGAGGATCGATACCAGAAAGGTCGTCTGCGGTTCTTCCGGAAGTCATTATAAACACCCTTAGTATAAGTATTGTGTTACCTCTTAAAAACCAACTTTCTATTAAATGACCTCACATATTTCTAATATATAGTTCTTCATTTACGGTTTTATTATTATTTGTTAACTTGGAAACTCTGTTACTCCGAAATAACCCCTCATAATGTCCCAACAGGGGAGAGTGGGGGGGGGGGGGTAAAAATTAAACCGTTAATACGGAAATCGGGTTCAAAATTCTCGACAACTTGGGGGGGGGGGGGTGAGAGGGGACAACCCTGTAATACTCCCCAATAAAGCCTCATTGTCTCAAAGGTTCAATTGTTTATTATTATTTTGGCATTTACTTCTTGATATATAATCTTTATACACTCCAGTAAATTATCTTTCAACCAAAAATTCTCCATTGTGTTATGAATATGATTCCCACAAATATTACTGAAGGCCTTCTTGGCGTCTGCTGGAAAGACCATAGCTAGGAGACCAGTGTCCCCATTCCCTCTTTGTATATTTAAAGACAGAAGTTTTGTAATACCATTACTAACCATCTTATTTGCTAATATATTGATCTACCAGACATAAAGTTTGACTTACAAACTTAAACTTGACTTAAAGTTCTTTACAGACCAAATCTCTGACCACCCACCCACTTGAATCCTCATGCTATAATTGGAGTCAATATTTTCAAGTCCATATTCAGATGTGAGCTAGGACAATAGGAAGCCACCACCTCAGGGTCCTTTCCAGGTTTTAATATCAAGACCATATTAACTGCTAAAATGTCCTTTGGGAATTGATTATCTATCTCAAATCATTATACATGTATTTTTATGAAAAAATAAGGAAAATCACTGATGCATCACATTTTGTATTCTCCTGAATATATTACTGCACATCTATTTGTCTTGAGGAAAATTATGCAACTGATGAATCCTGCCTCTGGCAGATTTGGTTTCTTTACAGGCATTTTAAAAAGGGCAAAATGTTTGTATTTGGATAAAAAGAGTCTTCCACCATCTGTAGGATTACATGGAAAATCCCTAACATTTTTAGAACTAATACAAATTACAGATTGTTTAAGTGCATGACCTTGTTTTGTATAATCAGCTCTGTGAAGCTTGGGAGCATCCTTAAAATGGGTTTTGGAACAACCTCTATAGCCCACGCCCCTATAGCCCTCCAGACAAAATAAATATTTTAGCTTTGGACTAGAAAAGGGTTATAACCTCTGTCAGGTTTTATTGCCTTCTGTGACTTTGCTGGTCTGCAACTCAACATTCTAAAATTATGTTTTTGCTATAGTTGGGCTTTATTTTTTTGGTTCTAATCAGAATGTGTTTTTATTCATAGTGACGGTTATTGTTTAAAGCAGCCATTCTCAAACAGGATTCTGTGGAACCCTAGGGTTCCTTCAGAGATGGCTAGGGGTTTCTTGAGCTGTTGCTAACTGATCTCCCATGTGATGGTGTGCCTGCATAGTTCCACTTCCAACACCAATTGGCAGAGCTAGTAGTATTGTCTGTAGGGGTGTTATTATGACCACCACTGTAAGGGGGGCATTCTCTCACTGACCACCACCAATGTAAGGGGCATTTTCCTAATTAAGTAAACTTAAAAAAAAATAAACATTTTTTTTGCAGGTATAAAATGTGCATTTATTATTTTTATAGGAGCCTGTAATGCTTTGCATCCACAATCAGCAGATCACAGGTGCAATCTCAGGGTCCTGCAGACTGTCAGTGTATTTGTCTGCCCATACCTCATACAGACAGGCAGTTACTGAATGACTGGAAGAATCAATGAACTATCTGGAGTGCTCACCAGCACCCTGGTAGTTCATTGAGAGCTAGAGTTGAGCGAACACCTGGATGTTCGGGTTCGGCCGAACTTCACGGAAACGTTCGGGTTTGGTACCGAACGTTACCCGAACTTGACCCCAGACCCCAAACCCCTTTGAAGTCAATGGGTACCCGAACTTTTCGGCACAAAAATGGCTGTAAAAAAGTCCTGGCAAGTGCTAGAGGGCTGCAAAAGGAAGAAAATGGGAGATGTTATTAGATCTGCAATCTGTCCATTAAAGCAGTAGTAATCTCGTCCAGTATCAGATTGTTCTGTAATCAGATCGTTCTGTAATGCAGGATGAGAGATCATTCTGTAATCAGATCATTCTGTAATGCAGGATGAGATGTTATTAGATCGGCAATCTGTCCCTCAAAGCAGTAGTAGTAATCTCTACCTAGTTGTTATCACTGCAATCTGTCCCTCACAGCAGTAGTAGTAATCTCTACCTAGTTGTTATCACTGCAATCTGTCCCTCACAGCAGTAGTAGTAATCTCTACCTAGTTATTAGATCTGCAATCTGTCCCTCACAGTGCCGGCAGCATCCTCTCCCTACACTAACCTGAGAGCATGTGACATGCAGCACTGTGACTCCAGTCTCATATAGAGGCTGGGTCACATGATGCACTGGCCAGCCACAGCCATGCCATTAGTAGGCATGGCTGTGATGGCTTCTAGGGAAAACCAGTGAAACGCTTGTTGATTGGCTGCCCTGCAGCTATTCAACATGCGTGATAAAATACCAGAACCCAGAACCCGAACCCGGACTTTTTCTCAAACGTTCGGGTTCGGAACACGGACACCCGAAAGTTCGGTACAGACCCAAACTTTACAGTTCGGGTTCGCTCAACTCTATTGAGAGCTACAAGCCATCAGCCGCAAAGGATGTAGGTATTTGTAGTTCATTCATTCATTCACAGATCTCACAGAATGAATGACGCGACAGTGTGGGTGGAGCCCTGCATGGCTATTTTCTTTTTAAATTGTTGTAATGGGTGTGGGGAGAAGATCCCTGGCCCACTGTCACAATGAGGGGTAGATCGGCAAGAGGTGTTCCCCTGGGACATGAAATTTATTGCAAAGTTTCCTTTAGGGTAAAAATGTTGTGGTTTGAGGACCAAGGGACGTATTTGTCCCATGTTTTATAATTATTTTATAGTGATGACGGTAATCTTATGGTCCTCAAAGGGTTAAACAGGGATGTAACACGTAACATGATCCAGCTTGTGCTCCACTCACCCCTTCCCCTGTAACAGTGGACAGGGATCTTCTCCCCTGCAGTCTGTCACATTTTCAAATTGGTGTGTCTGTACGGGGCACCACCTTCACAGCCACATCATTCATTCACAGCAATCTGTGAATGAAGAAACTACAAGTCCCAACTACCACTGTGGAAGATGGATTGTGGTCCTCAATGACTGCGAGGGAGCTGATGAGTACCCTCATGAGTACCCTCATAGCCTATTGACAGACTTCCTCCAGCTTTCAAAAAGAAAGCCCGTTCAGAGGTAGGGCCAAGAAAGCTGGAGGAAGAGTATGAAGAAGCCTACATTGCACCCCTAATCTACTTAGGCTTGTGCAGGAAAAAATACTACATGCAAATATGGGAATTCTACTTAGCCTTTAATTAATAACATAGGTGATTGATATATATATATATATATATATATTCATTTTTAATAAAATAGGGTTTGTATTGCAGTTATTGTCTCTGTGGGGTGAGTTTCCTTCTCTTACTGTCTCAAGACAAAATAGCAGGTGAGCAGAGATCTCTCCATAATAAGGGAAATCCTCCATTAGACAGTAGTCTCTAGAACAATTTTCCCATTTGAAATAGTTTCTTGCTATTCCTGTTCTAATTACAACAAATTTTGGATTTCCTATTACTTTCAGCCTGGTGACAGTGATATTCATCAAGACAAACAGAGAGGATTAATCTCTCCAGTGGAGAGGCTTGCGGGAATAAAACGTGTCAGAGCTTCTAACCTTTTCCCTACTCTATCCAAAATGTTTCTAAGGCCAGCATATTTTCATTTATACTTTAAAATAAGCTAATAAATGTAATGAACATGGTTAAAGTGGTGTTTACATATCAAATTTCCATAATTCTAGGAGTTGCACCTCGACAGATTAAAAGATCTAAAAGATACCAATTGGTCTTAGTACATAGTATAACAGAAATACATATATTAAAACATAGGCCAAGTTACAAATTATAGATGCAGTATTTGAACACATAAGAGAAAACATTAGATACTTTAAAAATGATTAAAGGAAAGCAAAGCAACAATAGCAGCAATTGCAAATGTTGACTAGCAGGAGGAATGAACTGACCTCTCATCCATATAGGACCTGCCTCGCAATCCTTATACAGAACTGCATCTTTGTTCTTCCAGGTGAAGTACATTTGGAAAAGCATCCACAAAATACAGATGGCCATTATGATAGTTAGAAATATGAGAAAGTCTCTCTCAAAAACATCAATGTCCTCAGTGAACACACAAGTTAGCAAAGCACAGCTGAAGAGAAAGACATTGGAGCCCACCAATCCAGAGAGTAGACGACTTCCTTTTTTCCAGTCATTGTGTTCTTTCTCCTCTTTGACAGTTGACTCATCTTCTGGTAATTTATCAGTTGTGTCCAAATCTGGATTATCCTCCATTGTAGGTTCAAAAGGAGTCAGTATTCATGTGTGAGTGCAATCTGCTTCAACACAAATGCCCACTGTGCATCTTCTACAACATTCAATGGTATAGACAGAACACATTCAGTTCCTATATAAATGTCAAGTCCTTTCCTTGGTTTGCTCTTACGTTGGTGGATAAACTCCCTTCTCCTGTCCTAACTTGCTCTGTTGTTTTTTTTTAATGTTTAATCACCCTATTATGTGGATTTCAATACCAGAACATTAGTACATTTGACCAGCTAAGACATAGCCAAACATTTTTGATGACACAAGGCAGAGTGATGAGAATCCAGAGAGAGAAAGGAGGAGTTGAAATATAAATATTCAAAGCTTCTCATGATCATTTTAAAATGTTCTGCCAGGTAACAGTGCTGGAGGCAAAGGTGTGGTGCAATTATGTTCCAAAATCCACCTGACGTATATGTGTTTTATAAAAGTAAATCAGAGTGTTACATCCAAAACCCATTTTTGTTTTAAAGCCAAAGAACAGGTTGCTGACATCTAGCGATTAACACAGATACAGAAATGTGTTGTCTTTGGATGCAGACTGATGGTTGTGCAACGTGTAACCCTTGTCCTTATCCTACTTTTAAATATGACCAAACATTGTTCAACTGGAAGCTACCGTGGAATTTGAGTTTGACTTTTAAGTCAACTATAAACTGTGAAGAGAAAAAAGGCTTACAGCAATATAAACTATTGATAGGTAAATATATACCTGGATGAAGCTCACTGAATGTAGTGATGCCCAAGTAAATCTTCAAGGACGCTACGAAACTCACAAGGCTTGTCATTTGAAACAATTATAGATTTTATTTGCAAATGTTTCAGTGGGAATAAGATGGGTTGGCGACCTTTGGGGAGAGGGAGGTATATATACTGTATATATCTTTAAATCTTGGCTTAAGTTTGCCTTATTTTGTAGGTTAACTTTCATTTCAGAAATTCCTATTTTTCGGAGTGTTTTGTAGGCTATATTACATATGATGATTTACAGGTGTTTCACTCATCAGATTTGCTTCAAGTACTGTATGATGCCAAATATATAAGTGCAGCTGTACTGAACCACCTAATAATAGATTTTCAAACTTTTATCTGCCCTATTTGACATTTTACTGGTCTTCTTGCAGCAGCCCTTTCCGGCCATCAGTAGAAGGAGCAGAGATTTAGTCTAATTAAAGACTTTGGGTATAACTCATACGCACAGGACTATCCTATCCTGCTGTGCCGGCCTTGCTTCTTTTATAAGCTAGTAACACTGCATTTTGTTGTAGTGCTTATGTGCCGATTAAATTGCTTGTCCTTTAAACTGCACATGTGAGTTGTGTAAAAAAAAAAATTTTTCACTCCCTTCCTGCCCAGGCCAATTTTCAGCTTTCAGTATTGTTGCACTTTGAATAACAATTGCAAAACTGTACACAATCAACATTTTTTTCACAGATAGAGCTTTCTTTTGGTGGTATTTAATCACCACTGGGTTTTTTATTTTTTGCTAAATAAACAAAAAAAGTCTGAAAATTTTGAAAAAAAAAAGTTTTCATAGTTTGTTATAACTTTTTGCAAACAAGTGATGAGGCGTCACTGGTGGGCACTGATGAGGAGGCACTGATGAGGCTGCAATGATAGGCAGCATTGATGGGCACTGATAGGGGCACTGATAGGCGGCACTGATGGGTACTGGTAGGAGGCACGGATAGGTGACACTGATGAGGAGTCACTGATGGGCACTGATTGGCAGCACTGGTAGGCACAGATTGGCAGTGTACATGCCCCTTTTAGAGATGCCGGTTATGGGCTCCCTTCTCCAATCCTCATGCTGACAGCATGAGGAAAGGAGTGCCATATGATGACATCCCAGAACTAGACGACTGTGCTGTAGCCATCATTCAGGTATAGTGAAGTTGACAAGTGGTTAAAGGTTAACTCCACTTTTGTGGAAAAAATATAGCAACTAAAAAATATATAGCATTAGAGGCAGGTGAGTTTTGATTTTCATGACTCAAATGATTGGAAATACATAAGGGATATATAATCCATGCTTACACCATCTTTACCAACATGGCAGGCAATACAACTACGGCACTAACTTATTTCACTACCACAGGGTTCCAAATTTATAGATTTGCCCACTAGTTTTGATAGATAGTGTGTAGAGGGCCGGCCAGTATGGCAGGGGCTATCTAAGACATACGCTGTATTAATAGCACCCTTTTATTCACATATTCCCTTTTTTAGATCTGCATAGGATCTGCATAGGAAAATGATGTGAATATAAGATTTTTGGCTGATCAAAGAGATTGTATCTATTATATAATACATAAATCCCCTATCTCTTTGAAACTGCAGGAAGCAGGGTACAAGTTTTTTTTGACTAGATGGTATAGATCTCCAGAGAAACTGCACCGAATGTTCTCTAATGCTGAGCCTATTTGTTGGCGCTGCAGAGAAGAAAGGGGAACACTTTTCCATATTTTCTGGACATATCCCAGAATTTGTCCCAATTGGCAAAAGGTGTGCACTTTGATATCTCTGGTCTCTCTGTTGATCAGGACCTGGCAGCATGTTTATTACATATCAGCCCTCTCACAATCAGAGGGAAGACCCCTCCTTAACGTGGCAATGGCCTGTATACTGGAACATTGTCCTCCTCTCCACCAACGGTGGGACATTGGATTAGAGCAATCAAGGAGATAATGCACATAGTGGAGCTTACGGCTTCGGTGTAAAGGCAAGAAACCGGTTTCCTTAAAACCTGGAGTGGGTGGATTCATTTCACCTCAATGGTGAAATAGAGGGCATTTTTGCCCTGATCCTGCGTCCTAAATATCATCATTTAATATGGCGGTCAATAATCCAATGAAGGAAAACTTTTTTTAATTAATATATTTATTCATTTATTTTTATTTTATTTTTTTCATTTATTTAGTTATTTATTTATTTTTTGAAGGGTGGGGGTGGGGAGGGCAGCAATAGGATGGGGGAGGGAAAAAAAAAAAGAAAATTATGCGGTGCTCCTTGTATCATCCTCGCAAACGAAATATACACAATGTTATTAAGTAGAACTGTAATAGTCATTTATTGTTTGAGCCCAGCAGGCGCGCCAGGTACGTATGGGTGTATTATAAAAATGTGTATGTTGTACTTGACAATTAGATTGTACAGTGTATATTTATAGTTCTAGTTTTGAGCCGTTGTATATATTATATTGTGTGTGAATATGTGACATTTTTAATAAGTTGTTATAAATTAAGAATATTATAGTATTTTGAGCTGGAATATATATATATATATATATATATCATCTACAATTGCTACACAAGCCATATTGTAATTTCATGTTATTAAAAATTGCCTTTCCTTTTCAAACTGAAGCTGCTGTAATATTCTATGAATTCAATGCAATGTGGCAATCTGGAGGCATTCTGTACACAGTTGGTATACAGAATGCCGTCAGAAATGCCATTTCCTGTTTATGTGAAGAACTCTGCACTAAGATACAAGTCAGGTTTTAGGCATCCTCTGTAACAAAAATATAATTTTTGATGTGATACTGCCCAAGGATAGATGGGATGCAGACAATGCAACTTTTCTCATCAGAACCCTGAAAGTGAACCAGCTGCTTGTAATGAGTTAGTAACTCCCATTCAGAATCAGTTCTGCAGAAGCAGACACAGGTAGGAATCAGCAACAAAGTTTGCAGAAATCCTCGTAATATAATATACAGTACACTGATCATCCAGATGGAATCGTTTTTTTCTCTGCAAAAGTGGAGTTACTCTTTAACCTTAAGTTATACCCACTTTTTCTCTCCTTAGCTTTTTATTTTTATGCAACTCCTTTTTCACACATTCATTTTTGTATTGTTGCTTAAAAACATACAGAAAAAAGGCCATGATGTCAATTACAAATAATTTTGCCATGTTTTGTACCAGAAACATAATTTTATGTGGTTATAAACAGGACAAAATTGTAGCATAAATGTTGCACTTTTTGCTTCAATAATTCTAGTCTTTGAAAATTTTACTCTTGAGCAAACCTGTTTTTGATGGTTGCTGATTTTTTTACTTATCCAGAGAAGCTTGAGAAGCTCTTTTTCCTGGTCGTCCTCCCGTCAGCACACTATGGGTTAAGTCTCCCTGATTAACCTCCAGGACCACCTTCTTCCAGTGCAATAAATCCTTGTCCTCCCCTCCCACTCGTGTTTTTTCTTTTTTGGTCTCCAGGCCACCTGTTGATTGCAATGGTAAGTACTTTGTTTGCTGCATTCCCCCCTGCCGAACCTACCTCTCCATGTTCAGCCTCTCATGAAGTTGGAAGACCCTGAATGCTGGAGGTAAATCTTGCTAAAAACTGGGTGCCCTTTTTCTGCCAGGGCCGCGGGCAAAATGATGCTTAAACAGCATTGACATTATACAGGTGTGGGATTATAAAAGCTCTGCAATGTCATCATTGCCTCTCACTTGGGGTTATTTTTTTCCTGTCTTATATATGCAGCGTACCACACTGCACTGCTCTCCTGGCTTTATTTTCAGTCTGAGAGCAGCTGTGAATGATGTCACGGGGGGGGAGATGGGCAGCATGGCTGTATGACGATGTTGGGGATATTCACCGCAGCTATCCCGGCGGTACCGTAGGCAAGGTTCCACAGGAGAGCTCTTCAGATGTCCTTCCAGAGGCAATGGGACAGCTGGTCATCGGACCAGAAGATCTGGGTGCCAGTACGGGAGCGACAGAGTCTGATCTGGCCAGATAGCAGACCAACTGAACCGGAGGTTCTCAGCAATGGAGAATGGTCAGTCAACGGACACTATGTTCATCCAATCTTTGCCAGAGGGGGGATACCCAGCATAGACCTGATGGCGACACCAGGGAATGCGCAGGTGCCAGAGTTCACCGCAAAGTTCAGATACAATGAGGCTATAACCCAGGATGCCTTCTCAATCTTATGGCAGTTCCCCCTAGCTTACCTGTTTCCTCCAACCCCATTAATCATGAGGGCTTTGCTGAAGTTTGCGGAGGAGGTGCATGCCATCATAATTGTACCCTTCTGGCCCAGGAGACCAGGGTTTTCTCTGCTCTTTCAGAGTCCCACCAGTACATCTACCTCTCAGGAGGGATCTACTACGGCCTGGCTGTTGAATGGGCCAGATCGCATGCACAAGGCCTTTCAGAGGAAGTAGTCGCTACATTACTGGGGGCAAGGAAGTGTACAACAAATGCCACATACTCCAGAATTTGGAGAAAGTTTGCAGACTTTGTATCGCAACAGTTTCTCCCCATTACCTCAAAGTATTGCGAACATTTTAGAATTTTTGAAAACGGCTCTCAATGTTGGCTTGGCATATAACTCTATTAAAGTGCAGGTGTCAGCCCTGTCTTCTTTCACCGGACATAGATGGGCTACTGAGCCTTTACTAAAGCAGTTCCTCAGAGCCACAATAAGGGCGTGCTCCCCAAGGAGGAGCCTCATCCCAACCTGGGACTTGGGCATGGCCCTAAAGGCACTGTTGCAGCCCCCATTTGGCCTGGCAGAATAATGTACACTTGGCTTTTTAACAATCAAACTGCTCTTCCTGAAGGCCATTACAACGGCTAGAAGAATGATGGAATTAGCAACCTTTTCCTGTAAAGAAACGTTCTGCATTGTGTATCTGAACAGAGTGATCCTGTGGCCTGCTTCAGCCTTAGCCTCTAAGGTGGTCTCAAAATTTCAGGTAAACTGAGAGTCACTGCTACCTTGTTTCACGCAGCCTCAAGATCAAAGGAACCAGTTGGATTTAAGACCTCTAGACTTGGTCGGTTTAATATCAACATATCTTCAAAGGGCACAACAGGTATGCAAGTCGGGTAATCTGTTCGTCTTCCCGTTAGGACCCAGGAAAGGGGAGGCAGCACCTTCAGGGATCTTATCCACCTGGATTACGAGGACTATCTCCTAGGCATACAAGCAACAGGGCCTTGCCCCTCTGCAGACTATAAAAGATAAGTTTACTAGAGGGATGGCAGCTTTGTGGGCATCCATGGCAAAGGTCCTGATGGAGGACATATGCAGGACCGCTAGCTGGAGTTCCTGTGAGACTCTTGCTAGGCACTACAAATTGGATGTAGTCGCCACTAGTCCTTCGATGTTCGGAGCGGCGGTAGTGTCAGCTCCTTTGTTCAATTAATTAAAGTATGGTGAAGCATGGAATTGGGCGAGTTGTCGTTTCTTTCCCACCCTATATTGGCTTGGGTATATCCCATAGTGTGCTGACGGGAGGATGACCAGGAAAACGTAAATTTGTTATCAATACTCACCGTAATTTTCCTTTCCTGGTCCATCCTCATGTCAGCACAACTTTTAATACCCTCCCTAAGTAGCCTGTCGCTAAATAAAGGAACACGAGGGGGAGGGGAGGACAGGGATTTATTGTGCTGGAAGAAGGTGGTCCTGGGGGTTAATCAGGGAGAGTTAACCCATAGTGGGCTGACTTGAGGACGGACCAGGAAAAGAAAATTAATGTGAATATTGATAACAATTTTCCATTATAGCCCTTATGATATCATCACAGAGTCTACAGAGCTACTGTATTCTTGCTACCTGGGCTATGGAAAAAGCTGCAGAGCGTTATGTCCACAGACCTTCTCCTCAGGAGATATGGAAAGCCATTTACTATCAATTACAGAACCTTGGGATGATGTAGGAGGAACCACTGTTGACTGGCCTTGAGAAGGAGCGGTGACAGTGCTGAGGACATTTCTACTCCACCTGTGTGACAGCATGGCCCTCAGTAGGGATACTGTTCTGCCTAATTACTCTGCAGAGAAATCTGCACTGTCACCTTGTTGAGTGCCTGGCACTGGCAGCATTAGCAGGTATTTTTAAACATATAGAAAATCAATTTGCAAATTAAAATAAAGCAGTTTGCCGTCTGACATTATGATGGAGCATTGACATAATGGGGTTGAATTACTAAAACTGGAGAGGGCAAAATCTGGTTCAGATGTGAATGGTAAAAATTATATAAGGTTTAGAGACATAACCCATATGTTGTGGCACCACATCCATGTAAGGCATGAAAGAACAAAAAACAGGAAATAGGAATTTAACGGTTGCCACCTATAATCCCAGTTTGAAAAAGCAAGTACTCATATGTATAAAAAATTAACAACGTTTATTGAACATAGTTAAAATGTCATATAAGCATATCAACAAAAAATGCGTGCAAACAATTTTGTATAGTCATCTCCCATGATAGAATGGCTGAGGTGCACATATATACAAAGAGAGCTATCTGAATGGCCCACTTCAAACATATCTAGTGGTATGGATGAGGAAGAGGGTCAATCCTCAGTGTGCAGGACCAGATGTAGGAAACAGTGCATCATCACCAATAGAAATCACTATGCGTTTTGCCAAAAGCTTCTTCAGGGAATCCTGTTAGTACTGAGAGATGTATTATAATTAATACTCAACTTTCTATAGTTACAAGCATGCATAAATGTGTATATACATTCCAAACACAACAATTGTAACAATCACATAAGACTTAACATATCAAAAAGGAAAGAAAACTTCGTATATTTGAGTACTCACTTATATATCAAGTAGACCTGGAAGACATAGAGTATCAGGCCCGCAACACCAGGGGAGCACGCACATCCAGCTCACATTGGTGGGAAAAATCATGCATCAGAATCTTAACAGCTAAAGGGTATCGCTAAGGCTGAGCCCATACCTGGTAGGTAAACAGAGTAATAATTCTGTATAAACATGTATAAATGTATATTACACAGAATAGGTAATCTCACTATACAAGCAGGGGATTTAATAAAGCCACAGGGTATTATCAGTGGGAAGATATTACATCTGTGTATTATACTGACACTATAAAACTCACTTTATGAACAGCAAAGAGCAGCGAGCTCTGAGTCCTGATTCACAGCCTGGGTAATGCTGTGCAATCTCAGACGGACAAATAATCCTATGCACTGCTGTCCTCCGAAAGAAACAGCAACATATATAATATAGAAGCCATTGTATAAATGTCTAAGCCTACAATATACAGTATCTCACAAAAGTGAGTACACCCCTCACAGTTTTGTAAAAATTGTATTATATCCTTTCATCTGAAGAAATGACACTTTGCTACAATGTAAAGTAGTGAGTGTACAGCTTGTATAACAGTGTAAATTTGCTGTCCCCTCAAAATAACTCAACACACAGCCATTAATGTCTAAGCCACTGGAAACAAAAGTGAGTACACCCCTAAGTGAAAATGTCCAAATTGGGCCCAAAGTGTCAATATGTTGTGTGGCCACCATTATTTTACAGCACTACCTTAACCCTCTTGAGCATGGAGTTCACCAGAGCTTCACAGCTTGCCACTGGAGTCCTCTTCCACTCCTCCATGAAGACATCACTGAGCGGGTGGATGTTAGAGACCTTGCGCTCCTCCACCTTCTGTTTGAGGATGCCCCACAGATGCTCAATAGGGTTTAGGTCTGGAGACATGCTTGGCCAGTCCATCACCTTTACCCTCAGCTTCTTTAGCAAGACAGTGGTCATCTTGGAGGTGTGTTTGGGGTCATTATCATGTAGGAATACTGCCCTGCGGCCCAGTCTCCGAAGGGAGGGGATCACGCTCTGCCTCAGTAGGTCACAGTACATGTTGGCATTCATGGTTCCCTCAATGAACTGTAGCTCCATAGTGCCGGCAGTACTCATGCAGCCCCAGACCATGACACTCCCACCAACATGCTTGACTGTAGACAAGACACACTTGTCTTTGTACTCCTCACCTGGTTTCCGCTACACACGCTTGACACCATCTGAACCAAATACGTTTATCTTGGTCTCATCAGACCACAGGACATGGTTCCAGCAATCCATGTCCTTAGTCTGCTTGTCTTCAGCAAAATGTTTGCGGGGCTTTCTTGTGCATCATATTTAGAAGAGGCTTTCTTCTGGGACGACAGCCATGCAGAACAATTTGATGCAGTGTGAGGCATATGGTCTGAGCACTGACAGGCTGATCCCACCACCCCTTCAACCTCTGCAGCAATGCTGGCAGCACTAATACTTCCATTTCCCAAAGACGACCTCTGGATATGACGCTGAGCGCGTGTACGCAACTTCTGTGGTCGACCATGGCGAGGCCTGTTCTGAGTGGAACCTGTCCTGTTAAACCGCTGTATGATCTTAGCCAACATGCTGCAGCTCAGTTTCAGGGTCTTGGAAGTCTTCTTATAGCCTAGGCCATCTTTATGTAGATCAACAATTCTTTTTTACAGATCCTCAGAGAGTTCTTTGCCATGAGGTGCCATGTTGGCTACTTAGGTCCAATTTGGACATTTTCACTTAGGGGTGTACTCACTGCAAATTTACACTGTTATACAAGCTCACTAGTTTACATTGTAGCAAAGTGTAATTTCTTCAGTGTTGTCACAAGAAAAGATATAATAAAATATTTTAAAAAATGTGAGGGGTGTACTCACTTTTGTGAGATACTGTGTATGTGTATATATATATATATATATATATATATATATATATATATATATATACTGTATAGGTAGCGCTGCCCTCTTGAGGGTCGCATGAAAAGTAAATTCCCCCTGGGCTTCCCCTACTCTAAGAATCCTCTACCCCCCCTGCCACTCTGTGTTCACTAGTGGCGTTACCTTTCCTTCAGGATAAAATTCAGTAAAAGAAATCACACTGGGGCTAATTCACTATATCGCGAATATGCGATCACGCGACGCCTTAAAATAATGCCCATTCGGGGGCGTGGCCTGCACGGGCATGTGAACAGTCGCACTTCACGGAGCTCCCGCTGACTGCATCCTACAACGATCCTGTTTCCCACCGAAGTACCGGTCTAACCTCCTCCAATTCCTGCCCCTCGCTGTCTGGAAGGCACCGGGGATACATACAGCCCGCATCCGAGCAGTGAGATGTCCCGTAAGGCAGAGAAGCCGTCCGCGGCTGGCGTGGACAGGGAGGCCCAAGATGGCGACGGCCTGCAGCTTCCACAACGCGGCCCTCGTGGCGCTGACAAACAACAGGACAGAGAGGGTAAGCTGCCTAAACCTTCTAAAAACACTAAAGAACAGCCCCGAGACATGCTCTTCTACACACATAAGATCTCGGCTGCGGCACACTCCACACCCACGGCCCAAGCTGAGGATGCGGAGATGGGGGGAGAAGATGACACGCTCCCATTAGAGACTTCCATGGGGTCGGGCGCTGATCATACAGAGGGCCCGGGGGAGGAGAACAATCAGCCCACGCTGTCTGACATTCTGATAGCGGTGCACAAGTGCACCGCAGCAGTCGATGAACTGAAGACGCAGTTTGGGGGGCTAGCGGAGTCGGTCTCACTGCTACGCCAAGACCTACAAAAAATCAGAGAACGCACCACAGCGGCAGAGGGCAGAATCAGTGACATGGAGGACCAACTGCCACCCCTAATCAGGGATACAAGGGCGGCCGTCCAACAAGCTGCTCAAAACACCGCTAAAACAGATGACATTGAGAACCGTCTGAGACGGAATAACGTGCGCATTGTGGGCCTACCGGAGAAGGTGGAGGGCCGGGATCCCACTTCCTTTGTGGAGGACTGGCTTTTGGAAATCTTTGGTCGGGAGGCCTTCTCCCCAATATTCGCGGTGGAGCGGGCGCACCGCACCCCCCCGCGCCCTCTACCTCCAGGTAACAGACCCCGGTCTATGCTAGCCAGGATACTGAATTACAGAGACAGGGAGGTGATACTGCGACTGGCAAGAGAGAAGGGTGCGGTTC
>BLSH010214486.1:48235-63988 GCA_018402905.1 Glandirana rugosa | reverse complement strand
GGGGGGGGAATATTTCCCTCCTTGGGTCCCAGTATAGTCGCTTCCAAATCGTCGTCTGATTTCCATCTCGGTTCGATCTTCTTCCTTCTCCGAATAACATCAAGAACCCAGAGAGATAGAGGGGGAGAGAAGCGACACACGCTGGTTTGGAAGGGGTACTGGTGGGCTATGACTAGACCATACGATAAGAGAAGTTATAAATAGGAGTCTAGGGGGTCCATAGAATCGTAAAGTTTCTGGACGGTCGTTGGCGACTGGTTGGTCAAGATCTCCTGAATCGGGCCCCCACAGATCGGTACCACGGGTTTCAAAGAGCTTAAATGGACCCGTAGGGGACACAACCATCTACATCACAGGATGCCCAGGTAAATTCGAGAAACTTTGGGCACCATGGCTAGACACCCCCGGGCTAAGTCCTCTAGAACTGGTTGGTCAGCGGTTGCTGGCAGGTCTTTGAAATGCTAAGATACCTGGGGGATCTGAGGATAAATATTGAAGAGAATAGCATACCAGATCAGTATCGGGTGGTCATGGGGAAGGTTTGGTCGCACACAGCGAAGAGAGGGGGAGATAGAGAGACCCAAGAACTACAATAAGCCTCTTCCTTCTTCTAGCTTGGCTCTACCTTTAGTCTGCTGCTAAACCTTCGCTGATATGACCCTGGGTTCCTCCCTTTATAAGGGGGGGGGCAGGGGGAAATATGTACAGGTGAAAAGTTAGGAGGGATCCTCATAGAGGAATAGAGAGATATGGTCAGTTATTACTGTACTGAGTAAGGTGATGTGCACAAAATGTGATAAAATGTAAATCTGCAAGATGTAACTTCTCGGATATGATGTATTGCAAAAGACAATGTTCCGCAAAAGATATTTTTGTTTTTCTCTTATTTTATATTCTGTACTGCTTTTCCTTAATGCTTTGGTCAATAAACACCAGTTTGATTTAAAAAAAAAAAATAATGCCCATTCAAGGCAATTAGCATATGAACTGGGCGATCATGCAAATGCAAAATCACGTTATTGCCGCGAATATGCCTTCTTCATCGGCATATGTGGGAATAGCTGATGTCATTTGGGCTTGAACCTGCAGAATCCATCTGGCTTGTATGAACATGATTTGCTTGAAAAAGGGTATGGGAACTACTGCTGCAAAATGGAAACCATTGGCGAATATGAACACCGGTAGGATCCGAACCTGTAGCTGTAGGCTTTCAAGGTATCAGAAGGAACCACTACACTATAGACTTGAAAACAACCAGCCATAGAAAAATACATTTACTAATCTTGGATTCTGTTAATTCTCTACAAACTAACTGCTGGCACATTAACTAGTGTGTGATTGTTCCAATTCCACACTATAATATTATTGAATATGTACATATCATTGCATAAGTTCATAGTATGGAAGCATTCAAACTGATGGGCATTGGCGAATGTGCCTTCACATATTTTCAGAATATAATGCCAAGTACAATGCAAGGTGTAGTGATGACACCGGTAGGATCCGAACCTGTAGCTGTAAGCTTTGAAGGTATCAGAAGGAACCATTACACTATAGACTTGAGCACAACCAACCATAGAAAATACATTTACTAATCTTGGATTCTGTTAATTCTCTACAAACTAACTGCCGGCACGTTAACTAGTGTGCGATTATTCCAATTCCACACTATAATATTATTAAATATGTACATACCATTGCATGCATTGCAAAAATCCATAGTATGAAAGCAATCAAAGTGATGGGCATTGGCGAATTGGCGAAAATGCGTTCGCATATTTTCAGCATCTAATGCTGAGTACAATGCAAGCTTTCAGAAGGTCATACCATCCATACCATTGAACTACTCTGAGTTAGAATGCCTTGTTTAAATGTATCATGTAGGCTTGCTGACACAATACACATTATTGTACCACCCAAACTTTGAACAGTCAGAATTGTTTGACATTCATGTCAGCTGGGATTACTACTAATCTGTGATTAGCTGAAGCTATTCACATGGTACAGGTTGTTGAGATAAGCCCAAGTGCCATGTGATAGCTGGGGCTCAATCCCAGCTCACCAATCTAGGTAGCAAAGCTGATATTAAAGTGGTGCCTCAGCCCCCCCACCACAGAAAATGCAACTGCTGACTTTAATTATTAGGACACTGTCCTGGAAGCTAGTGATGTTGGCACCCCAGCCCATGTTTCCATTGGCTCTCAGGGGCTGTCGCCTCCTTTGCCGATTCCCTACTGCGCATACACAAAGGGCACTGCGCTTTCTGAATGGCCTGGCAGCAGGGAAGGAGGAGGGGTGACAAATGTTTGCCATACCTCGCTGCAGTGAGGTCTGTCGGAAGTGGGGACAGGTAAATGTCCAAAACAGGAAAACAGGTACCCCCCCAACGAAAAGGTGCCGAACGTGGCATCAGAAGGGGGGGGGAGAGATAAGCAGAGCTTCCACTTTTGGGTGGATATCTAAGGCCCCTTTCACACTTGTGCAACTTGTCCTGCGACTTGGGACTGCAAAGTCACCTGTCAAGTTGGCCCCCACGATTTCCAATGAGTAGCATTCATATCTGTCTGACTTCAAGTGGTATCAATTTCAAACTAGTCCCTGAACTACTTTGGTCCAAGTTTGATATGACTTGAGGTCCCTAGACCTCAAGATTACACAGGCATTGCTTCAAGTCACATCAAAGTTGCATGACTTTCAAGTCACACAAGTGCGAATGGGGCCTAAGTCAAAGGTGTTATCCTGAAAGTATTGCAGTTTGCCCACGACACTGTCCCAACTTCAGGGAATGCCTGTGGTATATTGAGCGCTAGGAACCTCAAGTCACACCAAAGTAGTACAGGGACTACTTTGAAGTTGGTGCCACTTGAAGTAGCACAGATATGAATAATTTCAGGAAAAGTCAGCCAAGTGTAAAAGGAGTGTATATAAGCAACTCTCTCGGATAGATAGATAGATATATATATATATATATATATATATATATATATACACACAACCTCCTTCCCTCTTAGCAATGGTGGAGAAGTTCTTCTATGTCCAGGAGAATCTTGAGACTTGGATACTTCTGTCGGAGATGTCAACTACTGGATTGCATAATCAAGAAGGTACCACTTCCTTATCGTCGCTTTCCTTTGGAATGGACCTAGTAGGCTTAACATGAGGTTTCCGTTGAGCTCTAGTTTTTGGAGGACTTGGGTCTGCAAGAACAATATCCGAGCAGAGAGACATTCTATCTGCATCCGACAAAGGAGGTAAGTGATCCCGATGCCACATCTTAAGAGGTTCCACCTGCCCTTCCGGCTTGATCTGATATACCGGCAATCCTGGGAGTTGCTTGCAAATAACATAAGGGTGGGGCCTCCAACGATCAGACGGTTTATGCTTTCCAGGTATACCCAAATTCTTCAATAACACTCGATTTCCCGGTTGTAGATCTTGAACTTTCACCCTGAGATCAAAATTCTTTTTATTTCTTGACTCTAGAGGGTAGCTCAAGACTTTTTTTATGCTCAAAGATTTGCACCACTGTTGTGTAAGTCGACTCTCAAAGTCTCTTCCTTGATCAGAATGGATCCTGACGTGCAATCCATAATGAAGGAAGAATTTTTCCACCAACACCTTGGCTACTGTGGTTGCTTGCTGGTCTTTCATTGGATAGGCCTGAGCATATCGGTTGAAATGATCAGTTACCACCAACATATTGCTTCTTCCACCTGTATCTGGTTCCAAGCACAATAAGTCAATACACAACAGCTCCATAGGACCCTGACTCTACAAATGCTTCATAGGGGCAGCACGAACTGGGAGAGTCTTTCTCTGAATACAAGGCAAACAAGAGCGGAAGTAGTCTTCTTTTCTCATATCTGGCCATTAGAACCTATCCCTAACTAACCGAAAGGTTCTCCCTATGCCCAAATGTCCATGCTCATCATGTAAGGACACCAAAACGGGGGTACGGTTTTTCTCTGGTAGATGCAATTGCGAAGTTTCTTCAGACTCAGAGCCAGGCCTCGTCTTTAGAGCAAGCCATCCCTCAGTTGCAACCGATTCCACTCCCGATGTAATGTCCTGGCATGTACAAGATACATGGGATCTTGCTGCGCTAATGCTTGTAAGGCTGCACGGCAAAGAGAATCCTGCTCTTGATCAGTCTTGATCTCCTTCTTGGTTAAGCGGGGAAGCCCCTCACTTCTCACTTGAGTCAATTCACAATAATACTGTGGTATTCCAGCAGGTGGAACTCCTATGGATTTAGCTCCTATAGCTTCTCTTAGTCGATGCACTATCCCTTTACAAAGAGCCTGCACCCCTTTGGTAGGCACGTAAGTCCATTCTTGCAGCTTCTTTTCTGGGCAATGGGGCCTCCTAGACAACGCATCTGCATCTGTGTTCCCAATTCTGGCACGGTACTTTAAACTGAACTGAAATCCAGCCAATGCAGCCAACCATTGATGCCCTGTCACATCCAATTTTGCAGAAGTTAGTAGGTAGGTCAATGGATTATTGTCAGTTTTTACAACAAATTGAGCCCCATATAGGTAGTCCTTCAATTTGTCAACAACTGCCCACTTCAAGGCTAGGAATTCTAAGTTACTGTATGTGCTGGATAGCTTCTTTCAAAAGGAATAAGACTTCTGCTCACATCGGCCATTGGCCTGAACTGACCATCTTGCTCTTGATAGAGAATTCCTCCTAACCCATCTCTACTGGCATCTACATGAAGCTCATATGGGTTGGATGGGTTGGCATAGGCTAAAGCAGGGGCTTCAGTAAGACTCATCTTCAATTGTTTGTAGGCTTCTTCACATGAACAGGTCCACTGCACTCGGGTGGACTCTTTTTTGCATCTCCAGCTCAACTTCCTCTCTTTCATCTTTCCTTCTTCCTCTCCGGAGGCTACCTGTAACAATTCATTGAGGGGCTTAGCAATCTTGGTGAAGTTAGCTACAAATCTTCGATAGTATGAGCATAACCCTAAGAAGGATCTCAGTTCTGTCACGGTTTCAGGTCTGGGCCATGCAGTGACAGCCTCCAACTTCTTCAGGTCAGTTGCCACACCACTGGCCAAAACCACATGCCCCAGATAGGTGACTGAAGTACGATAGAACTGACACTTCTCCAAAGATAATTTCAATGCTTCCTCATGAAGCCTCCCGAATAACTTCTTCAGCTGTGCCTTATGTTCTTCCAAGGTTCTTCCAAACACTATAATATCATCCAGATACACCAAGACTTCCACTAAGTTCATATCCCCCAATGTTCTTTCCATCAGTCGCTGAAAAGTGGGTGGCGCCCCCTTCAGTCCTTGTGGCATTCGGTTGAATTCAAAGAATCCAAAGGGGCAGATGAAGGCCATTTTCACCTTATCTTGGTCACACATCAGTATCTGATAGTATCCACTCTTCAGGTCCAACACACTGAACCACTTGACTCCAGCAAGACACTGAAGAGCGTCCTCGATTCATGGGGTGGTATATTGATCCGGAATGGTTCTTCAATTAAAGGTTCGATAGTCTATACATATTTGCAAAGTCCCATTCTTTTTCTGAACTACCACAATGGGCGAGGCATATGGACTTCGGGACTCTTGAATCACCCCAGACTTCTTCAGCTCCACCAGCTGCTCTCTC
Source organism: Glandirana rugosa (assembly GCA_018402905.1). Taxonomy (NCBI): domain Eukaryota; kingdom Metazoa; phylum Chordata; class Amphibia; order Anura; family Ranidae; genus Glandirana; species Glandirana rugosa. The sequence goes on along the minus strand of BLSH010214486.1, from coordinate 58,358 downwards.
AAATCTTCCAGACCACTTTGTGGAATTCTCCGAGTCCTCTCTCTGAAAGGTTTGTCTTCTTGCAGTCTTATCCGGTTTTGTGCACTCTTGGCACACCCCACATCAAAATCATCACTAGATAAAATTTTCTCCCACCAATTTAACTGAGACTTTATCCTTTCTCTCCAGCAAGAGGGCAGGACAGCAGCAAATTCTTCTAACTCCTTCCTTCCATAATCCTGGTCGCTCCTCATTCTTCTTGACCTCCTCTGGTGTCACGGGGGGGGCTGCGCTCACTTGACCTACCGACATTCGGACCCTTAACCACTTCAGTACAGGACACTTACACCCCCTTCCTTCCCAGACCAATTTTCAGCTTTCAGTGCTCTCACGCTTTAAATGACAATTACTCAGTCATGCTACACTGTACCCAAACAAAATTTTTATCATTTTTTTTCTCACAAATAGAGCTTTCTTTTGGTGGTATATAATCACTCCTGGGTTTTTTATTTTTTTCAACATAAGCGAAAAAGTAGCGAAAATTTTGAAAAAAAAACACTTTTTTTTAGTTTGTATTGAAAAATTTTGCAAAAAAGTAATTTTTCTTCATAAAGTTGGGCCATAATTTATAATGCTACATATCTTTGGTAAAAATAACCCAAATTAGTGTATATTATTTATTCTCTGTGAAAGTTATAGAGTCTACAAGCTATGGTGCAAATCATTGAATTGAATGGCCACATAGAGAGGTCCAACATGCAGGGAGCACCATCAGGCGTTCTAGGAGCATATATTACACATAAAATATCCTAATGACCTATTACACTTTTGAAGGTCCTGGAGCACCAGGACAAAGGAATTACCCACAAAATGACCCCATTTTGGAAAGTAAACACCTCAACCTATATTCTATGAGACATTATGAGTCTTTTGTACGGTTCATTTTTTTCTACAAGTCTTTGGAAATGGAAAACATGGAAAGAAAATTAAAACTTATTTTTTTTTACACAAAGTTGTCAATTTATATGATATTTCTAATACATATCAAAGATCACCCCCCCAAAAATATATTCTGCTACTTGTCCCGAGTATGGCGATACCACATGTGTGAGACTTTTACACAGCACGGCCACATAGAGAGGTCCAGCATTGAAGTAGTACCTTCAGGTGTTCTAGGAGCATAAATTGCACATCTAATTTCATTCCTACCTATCACACTTTTGAAGGTCCTGGAGCACCAGGACAGTGGAATTACCCACAAAATTACCCAATTTTGGGAAACAAACGCCATATTTTATGAGGCATGGGCTGCAGATGCGTACTCGGGTACTCTTATGGGCTGCAGATAGGTATTGGGTACTCTGATGGATTAGTAAAATGTACTCGGGTACTCTGATGGGCTGGTAAAAAGTACTCGGGTACTCTGATGGGCTGGTAAAAAGTTCTCGGGTACTCTGATGGGCTGGTGACAGGTACTCGGGTACTCAGACGGTCTGGCGCGAGGTACTTGGGTACTCAGATGGCCTGGTGACAGGTACTTGGGTACTCAGGTGGGCTAGTGACAGGCACTCGAGTAATCAGATGGGCTAGTGACAGGTACTAGGGTACTCAGATGGGCTAGTGACAGGTACTCGGGTACTCAGATGGGCTAGTGACAGGTACTAGGGTACTCAGATGGGCTAGTGACAGGTACTCAGATGGACTGGTGACCGGTACTCGGGTTACTCTGATGAGCTGGTGACAGGTACTCGGGTACTCAGAAGGGTTGGTATTCGGGTACTCTGATGGGTTGGTAACAGGTACTTGGGTACTCTGATGAGCTGGTGACAGGTACTCGGGTACTCAGAAGGGTTGGTGACAGGTACTCGGGTACTGTGATGGGTTGGTGACAGGTCCACGGGTAATCGGATTGGTTGGCGTCAGGTACTCGGGTACTCTGATGGTCTGGTGACAGGTGTTCGGTATTCAGAAGGGCTGGGGAAAGGTACTCGGGTACTCTGATGGGCTGGTGACAGGTACTAGGGTACTCGGATGGGCTGGGGACAGGTACGTGGGTACTCAGAAGGGTTGGTATTCGGGTACTCTGATGGGTTGGTAACAGTTACTTGGGTACTCTGATGAGATGGTGACAGGTGCTCGGGTACTCTGATGGGTTGGTGACAGGTGCTCAGGTACTCTCATGGATTGGTGACAGGTACTCGGGTACTCAGATGGGCTGGTGACAAGTATTCGGGTACTCTGATGGGCTAGTGACAGGTACTCGGGTACTCTGATGGGCTGGTGACAAGTAATCGGGTACTCTCATGAGCTGGTGACAGGTAATCGGGTACTCTCATGAGCTGGTGACAGGTATTCTGGTACTGTGATGGGCTGGTGACAGGTACTCGGGTACTCAGATGGGTTGGTGACAGGTACTGGGGTACTCTAATGGGCTGGTGACAGGTACTTGAGTACTCTGATGGGCTGGTGACAAGTACTCAGGTACTCTCATGGGCAGGTGGCAGCTGCTCGGGTATTCTGGTGGGCTGGTGACAAGTACTCGGGTACTCTGATGGGCTGGTGACAGGTACTCGGGTACTCTGATGGGCTGGTGACAGGTACTCGTGTACTCTGATGGGCTAGTGACAGGTACTCGGGTACTCAGATGGGTTGATGACAGGTACTCGGGTACTTTGATGGGCAGGTGACAGGTACTCAGGTACTTTGATGGGCAGGTGACAGGTACTCGGGTGCTCTGATTGGCTGGTGACAGGTACTCGGGTGCTCTGATGAGCGGGGGAAAGGGACTCAGGTAATTTGATGGGCGGGTGACAGGTACTCGGGTACTTTGATAAGCAGGTCACAGGAACTAGGGTACTTTGATGGGCAGGTGACAGGTACTTGGGTACTTTGATGTTCAGGTGACAGGTACTCGGGTACTTTGATGTTCAGGTGACAGGTACTCTGGTACTTTGATGGGCAGGTGACAGGTACTCGGGTACATTGATAGGCAGGTGACAGGTACTCTGATGGCTGGTGACAGGTACTCAGGTGCTCTGATGAGCGGGTGACAGGTACTCAGGTACTTTGATGGGCGGGTGACAGGTACTCGGGTACTTTGATGGGCAGGTCACAGGAACTAGGGTACTTTGATGGGCAGGTGACAGGTACTCGGGTACTTTGATGTTCAGGTGACAGGTACTCGGGTACTTTGATGTTCAGGTGACGGGTACTCGGGTACTTTGATGGGCAGGTGACAGGTACTCGGGTACTTTGATGGACAGGTGACAGGTACTCGGGTACTTTGATGGGCAGGTGACAGGTACTCGGGTACTTTGATGTTCAGGTGACGGGTACTCGGGTACTTTGATGGGCAGGTGACAGGTACTCGGGTACTTTGATGGACAGGTGACGGGTACTCGGGTACTTTGATGGGCAGGTGACAAGTACTTGGGTACTTTGATGGGCAGGTGACAGGTACTCTGATGGGCTGTGACAGGTACTTTGATGGGGAGGTGACAGGTACTCTTTACTACTGGGGGGGCAAATCAGTGTGATTGGTTCACACAGTAAGCGGTAACGAGCTGTTACCGCTATCTCCTCCTTACACACGATCGGTGTGTGAAGAGGAGAACCCGGTAACAGCTCGTTACCGCGGATTGTTGTAATTCTGTGACCGGCTGTGATTGGACACAGCTGGTCACATAGTAAAGAGCCAATATTATTGGCTCTTTACCCTGATCGGGGTTGGGCTTTGTCCAAAGGGACAAGCCCGAACTCCGATCGCCGACCCTGCGTGCCGCCGTTATGGTCGGAAGTGACCGGCTGTGATAGGACACAGCCGGTCACGTGGTAAAGAGCCAATTTCATTGGCTCTTTACCCTGAACATGGGAGGCCGGAGTCCCGAGAGACACGGGCGATCCCCGATCGCCGCGATGCGGGCCCCTGGGGGCCCGCAGAGCGGCGAAAATGGGAGGACGTCATATGACGTCCACCCAGGATGGGGAGTACACCTTGCCGGCGTATTATTACTATATGCCGGTAGGGAAGGGGTTAAGATCACAGGGTGATCTGAGACATTCTTCAAACGGATGGGTACTCTCTTCTTGCTTCTAAACAAAGCCTTAGTAGGGACCAACTCAGGAACCATTGCTAAGCCAGCTGCCTCAGTTTAAGCATCCGTCTCCAATACAACGAAGGGTCCAGGGTGATCCCAAGTGAGTTTCACAGTAGCCTTTAAGCAAGCAATCTCTCCTGGCTGAAGCACCTTCTCTCTCATATCCAGCTTCCACAATAGCCCTACTCCATTGGCTGGAGCCTTTTTCTCTTTGATCACTTGCTAGCATGCCTGATGCAATTTCGGGTGAATTTCTTTTGGCCAGAGGCGGCTCTAGGCTTTGTGAGGCCTTAGGCAAAACCTAGACATGAGGCCCTACTCACGCCCATAATGGGAAAAATAATGCAAGCAATAAAAAAATTAACTTTATAAATTGCATATATTAAGAGCTTTAAAGTGCTGGTGTCAGTGTCAAATTAGGCGGTTGCGAGGCCCCTGTGAGTGTGAGGCCTAAGACGACCGCCTAATTTGCCTAATTGGCCTTTGGGCGCAGACCCATCATCTTTTATCACCTTTTTCAGCAACCTTCTGACCAAATCCGTGTTAGTCCCGATTATCATGGAATTGTGTTCAGCACCTGCCGGCCTGGGACATACCACAGCTAAGGTATCAAACGTTTCAACTTTCCCTGTCGCTGCAGGTCCGAAGGAAATTCTTATGGGAATGTATCCATTATGGGAATTAATTGGTCCCAAGTCCCCAGATTTCCAAATCTTCAAGTTTGTTCAGTGGAACATGTTTCAGATATCGATTGTAGAATTCTCTGTAGAGTAGTGTGACTTGAGCTTCTGTGTCTAGAAGAGCTCTCGTATAAATGCCCTCTACCTGTACTAAAAGCACCCATGCGATCCAATTCCAATGCGGGAAAAAAATAAAAAGTCCCTTTTTTATGCAAATCCAATGCAAGTTCAGCCATACAACTGTATGGCTGAACTCGTATTGCACAGACAACGCATGTGATCGGCACAGCAGCACGGGTGCGAATCACATGCAATGTTTGTGTTCACAATAGTTTGAACCCAGGCTTACTGTGCAGGAAGTGTCCATTCTGACCAGTGGTTCTGGCTGGCAGTGCCTGGCAAACAATTGTGACTCCAGGCTTCATAGCAATACGCTCTGTGCTTGAATGAGACGGCTCTGCTGCTTCCTGTAGACATAGTAAAAACTGTTTACTATGCTTCAGTTATAAGTGAAAACAGGAGTGATCAGACCAATCATTCATTGTGTTCATTCAGGAAAGAAAGGGAAGGGGGTCAGCAAACATAAGAGACATGTTTACCAATCCCCTCCCCCCTTTTAATACTGACATCTGATCATTCCTCAGGAGGGAGAGGAGGAGAAGCCCAGATGAGAGCCATGGGAAATTGGAGTGGCAAGGAAAAGTCTGTGAGAACACAGGGAGCAGGGGATGGGAAGTGGGCACACTAGCCATAAAGCTTTATAACAATTCTGTTATAAGGTCATAGTCACTGAAGTGCCCATGAGCTTATTACGGACAGAGGAATGCATACTGGCCAGCTGGAAGGGGTTCTGTTCCGCCATAAGCCCTGCATTTGTGCAACTAAATGATTAAATGTTACTAAACCCACAACAGTAAAATCAGTCTGTATATGCAGCATAGCATGCTTGTTATACTCACTGTGGAACTTAAGGGGTTAATCCTCAGCATTGTTTAAAAAAGGCTGTTTCATCCTGTACGCACAGATTCTTCCCTCCTGCACTGTCAATCTGGGAAAGTCCATATAATACACAGCAGGGTGGCAAAGCAGCACATGTTCAGTTTGGTCTCTTATGCTGGGTAGAACATTTCCTGTTTTGGTTGAACTGTTCAGGTCACATGATATCGACATCACACATGTGGGTGTGTATACAGGCTATAGTGGAAATCTCCTCCTACCTGAACACACAGCTCTGGAGAAACTGTGCAGTTTATTGCTGACAGTGGTATACAGATCATCCATATATAGAGGCAGTATTTTAATGTAAAAAGAAGATTTATAAGCTGTGAGCACTGTGTGTGTGGGGGGGGGGGGGGGGTGAACCCAAAGATCATCAAAAACACATCTACATATGTATCAAATCCACATTTATTTTCACAAGTATAAAAATTACAAAAATGTTGTAAAAATCATCATATGACTGGGAAATCTTCATCCTTTGAATTCTGAAGGCGAAATCCTTTTGAGTACTGTTTTTGGACAAAGTACGTCCAGATATATAAATTGCATTTTGCTACACGCCCCTGATGAAAGGCTTGAACCTGAAACGCGTTGGGCTTTCTTCCCCTTTCGTAGGATGGCAGAATGATGTTAAGGAACTTACACGCAGATGTGTGCGAGCCGGCTGCATTTGAACAATCCAATATTTTAACAGAATATGTTTATACACTAATTGGTTTGTTTGTCATTTTTACAACATTTTTGCAATTTTTATACTTGTGAAAATAAATGTGAATTCGATACATATGTAGATGTGTTTTTGATGATCTTTGGTTCCCCCACCTTGAAAGTCCCACCCATAGGGGTTCTTCAACTGGTATTACCTTCAGGGATTGGTGGTGGAACCAGATTGACACTACTCGCTTGCCGAACATATACATTTTCATATTACTGGGTTTAGTAACATTTTAATGGGTACAGTCACTACATATAACTCCAATATTCATAAACAACCAGAAAAATACCCTATAAACAGGGTTTCTCAACCAGAGTTCCGTGGAACCCTAGGGTTCCTCCAGAGGTTGCTAGGGGTTCCTTGAGCCGTGGGCAATTTCTACTTCTCAGATAAATTTCCAATGATGCCATTAATTTTTTTAGCTATCTGTAAGGGGTAATTCTTCGCAATGACCACAAGTGTAAGGAGCATTCTTCCCATTGACCATCACACTAATGTATCAGGTGGTGTAGATTTGTAATTTTTAGCAGGGGTTCCCCGAGACCGGAGAATTATTTCAAGGGTTCCTTGGTGTTGAAAAGGTTGAGAAAGGCTGCCCTATAATGAGTCATTTGCCACAAGGTACATAGAAATAATAACATCTTTATTGACATATGTTTAAAAACACCAAAAATGCACAATGATAAAAATCACTTAAAGTGTAACTAAACCCAAAAACAAAAAAAGTAACATACTGCGGTATACCAGTCCTTAGATGTAGCGGCTGCATTCGTTTTGTTTTTACTTTATTTTCACCCAGTAATTCTACTGGACACAATCCTCCATCTACTGGACATTCTCCTACACAGTACCAAGACCTTGCTAGAGTTTCTTGGGGTACTTTCAGACCAGTGCCGCCTGAGCATTAGCGGTAAAACACCGCTGATTTGCGGCACTGTTAGCGGCACTTCGGCGCCAATATTCAAGCGGCAGCGGTTCACTTTTAACCCCCACAAAAGGGGTTAAAAGTGACAGCTAGCGGCGCTTCCAAAGCGGTGTGCAGCAGCTTCAGAAGCGCTGCCCCATTGTTTCAATGGGCAGGGGCGGTGGAGGAGCGATGCATACACCATTCCCCCACCGACCCAAAGATGCTGCTTGCAGGCCTTTTTTTACCGTCCCGCAAGCGTACCGCCCCAGTGTGGAATCACTCGGGCTTTCACACTAAGGGGGATTGGGTTCAGGCACTTTAAATGCGCTATTTTTAGCGGTAAAGCGCCTGAAAAACGTGAAAGGGGTCTTACAGCTGCCCTTTTTAGTTGCCTTTATAGAGAGATCAGAAATTCGAGCCTTTGCCTGATAGGCCCTAATAACTAGACATGTGTGGTTTGTTTCGTTTTGATTTGTTGTGTTGATTCAGATGTATCTGAATTTCCAAATGGAGATCTGAAACAAAGTTAAAATGAAAACACCTGAATTCATTCATTTCCATCAGATGATGTCACATTTTTTAATTCGTTCAATAACATCCAAACTCATTGGATACATATGTAAAGCGCTGCATAAATTGTCAGCGCTATAAAAGTACCTAAAATAATTGGATAGATGTGATTGTTAGAGCCGGTTCACACTTAGGCGATCCGACTTGCGGGGCGAACAGCGCAACTTCAGCATGGCTTGCAAATGACTTCTGTAATAGAAGTCAAAGCAAGTCGCCTGAAGTCGCCCCAAAAGTAGTACAGGAACCTACTCCTATGAGAACGGTTCCATTGCATTGCATGGAGGCGACTTGTCAGGCGACTCAAGTCGCCTGACAAGTCGCAGCAGTGTGAACCGGCCCTTAAGGAGCAGGCAACCACGTAATTAACAACCGTGCCTCATCTGCTGTCAGCAGGATTCCCCACTGACTGCAGAAAAAAGAACCGGTAAAAAAAAAAAAAAAAAAAAAAGCAGTGTGTGGGTTCCCCCCAATCCATACCAGGGCCTTATGCTGCATCTGTCCCCTGCCAGCTCTGCACTAAGAATGGAGCAATCAAAGGCCGCAGATTGCTCAGTTCTCAGAATTCTGTGAGCTGAAAGCTGGGAACTTTCAGTCTCGGGCTTCTGGATGTGGATCCTGACCATATGGTAGGGATCTTTTCAGAGCCTGGATCATCTATGTGACATCAGTTGATGGAACTGCACTCCTGTGATCCATAGGAAAAATATAGCCAAAATAGCTTTGACTATACTTCTCCTTTGAAGTCCATATACAAAAGAAGGACCAGTCTGAGGGAAAATGTTTTCGTATCACAAAAGTTTTTCAGTAGCAGGAAATCTTACCCAACCCACACTTCACTGCTAGTATGTACAGTATCTCACAAAAGTGAATACACCCCTCACATTTTTGAAAATATTTTATTCTATCTTTTCATGTGACAACACTGAAGAAATGACACTTTGCTACAATGTAAAGTAGTGAGTGTACAGCTTGTATAACAGAGTAAATTTGCTGTCCCCTCAAAATAACTCAACACATAGCCATTAATGTCTAAACCGCTGGCAACAAAAGTGAAAATGTCCAAATTGGGCCCAAAGTGTCAATATTTTGTGTGGCCACCATTATTTTCCAGCACTGCCTTAACCCTCTTGGGCATGAAGTTCACCAGAGCTTCCCAGGTTGCCACTGGAGTCCTCTTCCACTACTCCATGGCAACATAACGGAGCTGGTGGATGTTAGAGACCTTGCTTGGCCAGTCCATCACCTTTATTCTCAGCTTCTTTGGCAACGCAGTGGTCATCTTGGAGGTGTGTTTGGGGTCCTTATGTTGGAATACTGTCCTGCAGCCCAGTCTCCGAAGAGAGGGGGATCAAGTTCTGCTTCAATATGTCACAGTACATGTTGGCATTCATGGTTCCCTCAATGAACTGTAGCTTCCCAGTTCCGGCAGCTCTCATGCAGCCCCAGACCATGGCACTCCCACCACCATGCTTGACTGTAGGCAAGATACACTTGTTTCTGTACTCCTCACCTGGATGCCACCACATACACACACTTGACACCATCTGAACCAAATAAGTTTATCTTGGTCTTTTCAGACCACAGGATAGGGTTCCAGTAATCCATGTGCTTAGTCTGCTTGTCTTCAGCAAACTGTTTGTGGGCTTTCTTGTGCATTATCTTTAGAAGAGGCTTCCTTCCGGGATGACAGCCATGCAGACCAATTTGGTGCAGCGTATGGTCTGAACACGGACAGGCTGATCCCCCCACCCCATTAACCACTTCAATACCAGGCACTTAGGACACTTCCCGCCCAGACCAATTTTCAGCTTTCAGTGCTGTTGCGTTTCGAATGAGAATTGCGCGGTCGTGCGAAGCTGCACCCAAACAAACTTTTTGTCATTTTGTTCCCACAAATAGAGCTTTCTTTTGGTGGTATTTGATCACCCCTGCGGTTTTTATTTTTTGCGCTATAACAAAAAAAGACCGAAAATTTTGAAAAAAAAAAAATTTTTTTCTTTGTTTCTGTCACAAAAATTTGTATAAAGTACATTTTCTCCTTCACTGACGGGCACTGACGTGGCTACACTGATGGGCACTGATGAGGCTACACTGACGGGCACTGATGAGGCAGTACAGATTGGCACTGATGAGGTGGCACTGATAAGGTTGCACTGATGATGGGGCAAATATGCAG
>BLSH010214486.1:9380-24055 GCA_018402905.1 Glandirana rugosa | reverse complement strand
AATTGTATCACGTGACGCAAGCCCGCGACCTGTGTCACGTGATACCCTTCACACTGCAACAACGTTAGTGTACTAACGTCCGTAGTGCGAAGTGTGGCTGTTGTATGCAGAGGCAGCGTTTGCGGTCAGCGGCTGGAGCCTGGAGTCCGGCTTCTCTCTCCAGTCTCCATGGCCGGAAGTGACGCCGAGGCTCCTCCGAGATCAATCACTACCGTCTATTGGACGGCGGTGATTGATTGACAGTACCGGGAGCCGATAGGCGGCTTGAGGCCCAGGGCAAAGGGCCTCAAGGCAGGATTAAACTCTGCCATTGAAGCGTGATGCCTGCAATCATGTGATTGCAACAACGTCACACTTCCCATAGTGCACTGTGTCCAGCGCCCGAACGCAGTGCACTATGTTAATTTAAACAAACTTTTTTTTTTAAAGGGGACATTTTTTGTTTTGGGGGGGGGGGCGGTGCACGAGCGCCCCCTATGGGCGGGCTGCCACTGACCACCAGGGAAAAGATATGGTGAATGATCAGCGCCCCTTATAGGTAAGAGCAGCCTTGCAAAAAAGAGCAAACACAGTCTCAATAGGCAAAAATAAAAATAAAGATTGCAGCGCTCCAGTGATAGCAGAAGAAAAACGTATAAGCTACTAAACAGTAGAAAATATAAGTGTAAATGTTCCAAAAAATGTGTAAATGTCAAATGTCCAAATTCCTCATAATGGGTCAATAACATCAGGTTCCTAAAATGATCAAGATGGCAACTCACCAGAAGCAGTTGCCGCCTCACCTAACAGTAGCCACTAGGGAAGGGCTTTATGTTCTGGTCGAACGTGTTTTCAAATGGCGTCGGAATGCCACCCGCTGATTAGGCAAAGCATGCACATGACCTGCATGCTTTGGCCAATCAGCGGACGGCCTGCTGTGAGAGCTTTGATTGGCTAAAGGCAGGATGCCAATCACTGCACAGCAGTCTCAATCCACGCTCCACACTATACAATTAGGTCCATATATATTTGGACACAGGCACAATTTTCATAATTTTGGCTCTGTATGCCACCAGAATAAAATCCAAATGAATGTGAAGTGCAGACTTTCAGCTTTAATTCAAGGGGTTGAACATAAATATACAAATTTTAGGAACTGCAACCATTTTTATACACAGTCCACCCATTTCAGGAGCTCAAATGTAATTGGACAAATGAATATAATCAAATAAAATGTTTATTTTTAATATTTTATTGAGAATCCTTTACTGGCAATGACTGCCTGAAGTCTGGAACCCATGGACATTACCAAAGACTGGGGTACCTCCTTTCTGATGCTTTTCTAGGCTCTACCTGTAGCTGTCTTCAGTACTTTGTGAGTCTTTCTGCCTTTAGTTTTGCCTTCAGCAAGTGAAATACATGCTCAGTTGGGTTGAAATCAGGCGATTGACTCGGCCATTGCAGAATAATCTAGTTATTTTCCTTCAAAAGCTCATGGGTTGCTTTTGCAGTGTGTTTTGGATCATTGTCCATCTGTGCTGTGAAGCGCCATCCAATCAACTTTGTTGCATTTGGCTGAATCTGGGCTGACAGTATATCTCTAAACACTGCAGAATTCATCCGGCTGCTTCTGTCTTCTGTCACATCATCAATAAACACCAATGACCCAGTGCCACTGGAAGCCATGCATGCCCATGCCATCACCCTGCCTTCACCATGTTTTACAGATGATGTTGTGTGCTTTGGATCATGAGCGGTTCCAAGCCTTCTCCACACTTTTTTCTTGCCGTCAATGTGGCAGATAAATCTTAGTTTTATCTGTTCAAACAATGCTTTTCCAGAACTGGTCTGGCTTTTTTAGATATTTTTTGGCAAAGTCTAATCTGGCTTTTCTATTCTTCAGGCTTATGAATGGTTTGCACCTTGTGGTAAACCCTCTGTATTTGCTCTTTGAATTATTCTCTTAATTGTAGACTTTGACAATGATACCCCCACCTCCTGAAGAGTGTTCTTCACTTGTCTGGATGTTGTGAATGGGTTTTTCTTTACCATAGAGAGGATCCTGCGATCATCCACCACTGTCGTCTTCTGTGGACGTCCAGGCATTTTTATGTTGCTGAGCCCACCAATGCGTTCTTCTTTCCCCAGAATGTACCAAACTGTTGATTTGGCCACTCCTAATGTTGCTGCTATCTCTCTGATGGATTTGTTTCCTTTTTGAAGCCTTACGATGACCAGTTTCACTTGCATGGACAGCTCCTTTGAACACATGATGTAGGTTCACAGTAATAGATTCCAAATGCAAATACCGCACTTAGAATCAACTCCAGACCTTTTGGACCTAACTGTATAACCACTTCAGCCCCGGAAGAATTTCCCATGTCAGGACCAGAGCACTTTTTGCGGTTCGGCACTGCGTCGCTTTAACTGACAATTGCGCGGTCGTGCGACGCTGTACCCAAACAAAATTTGCGTCTTTTTTTTACCCACAAATAGAGCTTTCTTTTGGTGGTATTTGATCACCTCTGCATCATTTCTGATCGCCGCTATAAACAAAAAAAGAGCAACATTTTTGCAAAAAAAACCCAGTTTTCCTTACTTTTTGCTAAAATACAAATCCAAAAAAAATATATAAAAAAACATTTTTTTTCATCGGTTTTGGCAGATTTATATTCTTCCTCATATTTTTGAAAAAAAAAAATCGCAATCAGCGTTTATTGATTGGTTTGCACAAAAGTTGCCGTGTTTACGAATGATGAGAATTCATTTCTGGGGTTTTTATTTTTTTATTTATTTTTTACTAGTAACGCTGCGGTACTGGGATTTTGCAGTGGATATGTCGGACCATTTTGACACTTTTTTGGGACCAATGACATTTATACAGCAATCAGAAATGTAAATGTCCACTGATTACTGTATAAATGTCATTGGCAATGAAGGGGTTAACCTGCAGGGGGCGATCTGGGGGTTAATTGTGTTCCCTGCATGTGTTCTAACTGTGAGGGGGCTGGGCTGTTATGGACATAACAGATCTAACTGATCCTAGTGACAGGGATCAGTAGATCTCCTATGTCCCCACTGACAGAGCGAGAAACCACCGTGTTTACATCGGCGGTTCCCCGATCTTTTGCTGTGGCAGCTCATCGTGGAGTACGGCGGGCACGCGCGCCCCATAGCTGCCACTCCGCAAATTGCCTTATATTTACGGCGATTCGTGGGACATGTCCACACTGCGGCAGTGTGAAAGTGGATAAAGACGCTTGTACAGCGCCTCTATGTAGTGTGTTGGCGTTGTTAGTTAGAGAGCGTAGGTTCCTGAATACAGGCAGTTTAGATAGCTAGCTTGAAAAAAATGTTAAAAAAAGAAAAATAATTCCAAAAAATAGATAGCTAACTAGATATATAGTTAGATAAATCTAAAATATATTTGTCAGTTAGTGCAGACAGGTTAGTGTAGGGAAAAAAAAAAAAAATATATATATACAGTATATATATAGATGTGTATATATATATATAGATATATATATATGTATATATATATATATATATATATATATATATATATACACACCGCATATTGAGTGTGCACGATATATCTGTCCATACGGTATATAGTACACTGGACGTGGTGTATTAAAATATATACAGTTTTTAACCCCTTAACCCCCAGAACCCTTTTTTACATTTGTTGTTTACAAGTTAAAATCATTTTTTTTTTGTAGAAAATTACTTAGAACCCCCAAACATTATATATTTTTTTCAAACACCCTAGAGAATAAAATGGCAATCATTGCAATACTTTGTGTTACACGGTATTTGTGCAGCGGTCTTTGAAGCGCTTTTATTTTTGGAAAAACATCACTTTTTTGAGTTAAAAAACAGGACAACAGTAAAGTTAGCCCAATTTTTTCTGTATTGTGAAAGAAGATGTTATGCCAAATAAATAGATACCATACATGACACGGTTAAAAAATTGCGCACACTTGCGGAATGGCGACAAACTCCGTTACTTAAAAATCTCCATAGGCGACGCTTTAAACAATTTTAACGGTTACCAGGTTAGAGGTGCAAAGGAGGTCTTTTGCTAGAATTATTGCTCACACTCTGGCGATCACGGCGATACCTCACATGTGTGGTTTGAACACTGTTTTCATATGCGGGCGCGATTTACGTATGCGTTTTCTTTGCTGCACGAGCTCGCGGGGACAGTGGTGCTTTTTTTTAAATTATTTATTTTATTATATTTTTTCTTTTAACACTGTTCCTTTAAAAAAAAAAATGTGATCACTTTTATTGCTATCACAAGGAATGTAAACATCCCTTGTGACAGTAATATATGGTGACAGGTACTCTTTATGGAGGGATGGGGGGTCTAAAATACCCCCCATCCCTCCTTTGCAGTTCACAGTATTCAGAATAACGGCGATTCTGAATACTGTAATTTTTTTAAAACTGGCACAGTTTGCCGCCGAGTAAACCGGAAGTGACATTGTAATGTTGCTTCCGGAAATGTACGAAGGAGTCCCGATCCAAGCTGATCCCGTCTTCCACAGGAACTCCACACAGCCGGCGGATGTGCCGGATCGGAGCTCCAGTCTCCCGGTGGGACGGAAGGCGGGGGAGAGCGGGGAACATGCCCCCTCCCGCTGCCTGGGATAACGACTGAGCAGCTCCTGAGCTGGATTGGCTGTTATCAACAGATAGCCGGCCGCCTGCTCTAAAAAACGGTACCAGGGTATAGCCTGTAGCTGCAGACTTTACCACGATTCTTCCACTTAAAACTGCCACAGTTTATAAACAGCAATTCGCGTTAAGTGGTTAAACTAATTTACAACAGCAGGGCCCGTTCCTGCGCCCAACAAAAGTAACTGCAAGGGGTTACAGTGTTCTGGCACCGACAACACCCAAGGCCCAATTTTTCACCACCTGTTTGACTGGGGCATGTCATCACAATTTTTAACCACTTAACACGAATCACCGTTTATAAACTGCGGCAGCTTTAAGTGGATATATCGGGGTATAGCCTGCAGCTACAGGCTATACCCCGGTATCGTATTTTAGAGCAGGTGGCCAGCTATTCGGTGATAATGGGCGATCTGGCTTGGAAGCCAATCGGTCTTTATCCCAGGGAGCGGGAGGGGCCATCCCCCCACCGCCACCATCCACCGCTCTTCTCAGGTCTCCCCTCCCACCAGGAGACAGGAGCTCTGATCCGACACTTCTGGCCGCTGTGTGGAGTCCCTGTGGAAGCCGGAATCGGCTTCAATCGGGACATCTTCGTATATTTCCGGGAAGCAACGACACAACGGCACTTCTAGTTTACTCAGCGGCAAATGGAGCCGGTTTTAAAAAAATTACAGTATTCAGAATCACCATAAAGAGTACCTGTCACCATATATTACTGTTTTCATCCCTTATAATAGCAATAAAAGTGATCAGATTTTTTTTTTCTAAACAAACAGTGTTAAAAATTTAAATAAAATAAAATAAATTTAAAAAATGTAAAGCGCCACCGTAACCGCGAGCTCGCTCAGCAAAGAAAAAGCATACGTAAGTCACGCCCGCATATGAAGACGGTGTTCAAACCACACATGTGAGGTATCGCCCCAATTGCCAGAGTGAGCAGTAATTCTAGCAAAATACCTCCTCTGCACCTCTAACCTGGTAACCGTTAAAACATTTTAAATCATCACCTATGGGGATTTTTAAGTACCGCAAGTGTGCACAATTTTCAACCCTAACATGTATGGTATCTATTTACTCGGCATAACATCCACTTTCACAATATATAAAACATTGGGCTAACTTTACTGTTGTCTTATTTTTTAACTCAAAAAAGCGTTTTTATTTTTTTAAAATTGCACTTGAAAGACCTGTGTGCAAATACCGTGTGACAAATAGTATTGCAACAATCGCTATTTTATTCGCTAGGGTGTTTGAAAAAAAAATATATAATGTTTGGGGGTTCAACAAGTGTAAAAAAGGGCTTAAGTGTTTAAACTAATTTACAACAGCAGGTCCCTTTCCTGCGTCCAACAAGAGTAACTGCAAGGGGTTTCAGTTTTCTGGCACCGCCAGCACCCAAGGCCCAATTTTCCGCCACCGTTTTGACTGGGGCCTTTCGTCACAATTTGTAAACTAATTTACAACATCAGGCCCAGTTCCTCCCTCCAACAAGAGTAACTGCAAGGGGCTACAGTGTTCTGGCACCGTCAGCACCCAAGGCCCAATTTTTCGCCACCTGTTTGACTGGGGGATTTTATCACAATTTTTTATCTAATTTACAACAGCAGGGCCTTGGCCAAAATTTTTTAAAAAATGACGTGCGGTTTCCCCCAAAATCCAGACCAGGCCCTTCAGGTCTGGTATGGAATTTAAGGGGAACCCCATGCCAAAATATTTTTAAAAATGACGTGCGGTTCCCCCCAAAATCCAAACCAGGCCCTTCAGGTCTGTTATGGAATTTAAGGGGAACCCCGTGCCAAAATGTTTTTAAAAAAATGACATGCGATTCCCCCCAAAATCCAAACCAGGCCCTTCAGGTCTGGCATGGAATTTAAGGGGAACAGTATGCCAAAATTAAAAAAATTTAAAAAAATGTGCGGTTCCCCCCAAAATCCAAACCAAGCCCTTCAGGTCTGGTATGGAATTTAAGGGGAACCCCGCACCATTTTTTTTTTTAATGACATGGGGCCCCCCCCCCGAATCCAAACCAGGCCCTTCAGGTCTGGTATGGATTTTAAGGGGAACCAAGCGCCAATTTTTTTTTTAAAAATGGCGTGGGGTCCCCCCCAAAATCCAAACCAGACCCTTATCCGAGCACGCAGCCCTGGCATGGCAGGAGGGGATGGGGACGACCGAGCACCCCTCCTCCGAACCATACCAGGCCACATGCCCTCAACATGGGGAGGATGCTTAGTGGTTGTCCCCAAAGCACCTTGTCCCCATGTTGATGGGGAGAAGGGCCTCATCCCCACAAATCTGGCCGGTGGTTGTGGGAGTCTGCGGGCAGGGGGCTTATCAGAATCTGGAAGCCCCCTTTAATAAGGGGGACCTCAAATTCTGACCCCCCATGTGAATAGGTTTGGGGTACATTGTACCCCTACCCATTCACCAAAAAAGGAGTGTAGTGTAAAAAAAAAACAAGAGGCAGTTTTTGACAAGTCCTTTATTTTGTAAAATAGCTCTTTCTTCTTTCTTCCTCCATCTTCTCCTGGCCCGGTCCTTCTTCTGGTCTTCTGCTTCTTCTTTTAGTCTTCTTGCTTCCTCTCTTCGTCTTCAATGTTAAATCTTCATCTTCTTTCACCGCCGCCGCTCTCTCCGCTCCTGCAGTCCGACCCCTGCGGGTCTTGCTTCACGATGATAGTACTTTTATAAGAAGGGATGGGGCAACCCAGTGGCACAACTGAGTGGACCGCCTCTTCTGAAGTCATGTGACGTCAGAGGGGCGGGTCACCCATTTACGTCATGGGAGGCCCCGTCTCTTCTTAAAAAAAGAACTGTCATCATGAAGACCGCCCATTCGGCAAGACGCGCATGGGCCGGACTGCAGCAGCGCAGAGAGCGGTGGCGGTGAAAGAAGAAAGAAGATTAAGATTGAAGATTGAAGACAAAGAGAGGAAGCAAGAAGACTAAAAGAAGAAGCAGAAGACCAGAAGAAGGAACGGGCCAGGAGAAGATGGAGGAAGAAAGAAGAAAGAGCTATTTTACAAAATAAAGGGCTTGTAAAAAACTGCCTCTTGTTTTTTTATACACTACACTCCTTTTTTGGTGACTGGGTAGGGGTACAATTGTACCCCAGATTTATTCACATGGGGTGCAGGATCTGGGGGCCCACTTATTAAAGGGGGCTTCCAGATTCCGATAAGCCCCCCCGCCCGCAGACCCCCACAAGCACCAGCCAGGCTTTTGGGGAAGAGGCTGTGGTCCCCATGAACATGGGGACAAGGTGCTTTGAGGTGGGGGGGGCAGAGCCCCCCTCCCCCAAAGCACCCATACTCCCCATGTTGAGGGCATGTAGCCTGGTACGGTTCAGGAGGGGGGGGGGCGCTTGCTCGCCCCCCCATCCTAACCGGCCAGGGCTGCATGCTCAGATAAGGGTCTGGTTTGGATTTTAGGAGGACCCCCACGTCAAATTTTTTAAAAATTTGGCGCAGGGTTCCCCTTAATATCCAAACCAGACCCGAAGAGCCTGGTTTGGACTGGGGGGGGAAGACCCCACACACTTTTTTTCAGCTATGTTTTGTATATTACTGGGAACCGCCAATACATTACAGCCGCGTTTTTAAATGACAATTTTTTCTATGGAAATGTCATTTTGCTCTGGCTATGTTCTACACGTCATAGAGATGCGCCCTTTTACACACAGACTAAGGACACCCCCCAGGCACAAATATTTAAAGGAATTTTTCTTTTTTTTTTCACTTTAAGCATTATTAAAATCACTGCTCCTGAAAAACTGATTGATTTAAAAACTTTTTTTTTTTCATTGATACATGTCCCCTAGGGCAGGACCTGGGTCCCAATACACTTTTTAGGGCAATAACATTGCATATAAGCCTTTAAAATGAGCACTTTTGATTTTTCATGTTCGGGTTCCATAGACTTTAATGGTGTTCGCCCTGAACTTTTTGTCTGTTCGCATGTTCTGGTGCGAACCGAGCCGGGGGGTGTTCGGCCCATCCCCAGTCGCCACCGTCACTGCATGTTCTAACAACTCACCAGACAGTATAACATAATGTGCCATAGATACCAGCCAGAATCCCACAGATAGATCTCCCCGGATGGGTGTATGGCTTCCAAATATAGATGGATCCAGATGTCATCACATCAAATGGTACCTCAGAAGTGCATCATTAGCAACGGTTTGAATCTCCATATATGGGTCCCTCAAGGTGAATGGATGGCTCCCGTTTGACGGTTCCAAGTATGGATAAGTTAATGCCACATGTGTGTCAAAGCCATTCGCCAATAAATAAAGGAGAAACGGTCATATCGTAACACGAATTTAATGTGGATAGAAAGATATCACAAGCATGGTATAAAGCAAACTAAAAAACAAACAATAACTGCAACATCCGCTAACAGAAACAGATCCTGCAGTGACAATATATGTCATAAAACACACTCTGACACGTTTCCAGCTCAAGCTCGTTCTTCCTTTTAAAGAAGCTATGACTAAGCGCCCACTCGTGATGTGGAACAAGTTAGCTTTGTGCTCCATCTCTGGATCCACCGTATTCACTTTTGCCATATGACTGCATGGATTTTATTATTCTTCAATAAAGAAGTTTGCATATCGGAAGTGCGGCCAGCCAATGACTCTTTTATCATTTGTTCTATGCTTTTGCAGTGCCTGCACCCGAACATGGACTGACATCAAATAGCAGTCAGGTATTATGGGCTGGTGGCTTGGAGTGGGTGTCACTCTTCTTGCCTGGTATTGAAGTGGTTAAAGAGCCTTCAATGTAGTCTTTATGCTGCTCTCCTGCTCCCTTGTGCTACCCCAGGGCGACGACCCCTCTCCTGGCTGAATCGAGCCTCCAGGCCTCAAGGTCAACCCCCCCAGACTGGGGGCTCTCTCCCGAATGAGGCCTAGACAGCACCTCTGCTACATTCTCCCCTCTTACACTCAAACTCTCCTCCCACCTGCTGGTAGATTACTGTATTTAAGGAGGCCTGCCCCCTGTCAGTCCAGATGGTGGATTGGTCAGGACTCCCTGTCATACATCAGAAAGTGACACCCCCTCATCCATCCCCTTTTCCAGAGCTTTCCAGCTCAAAAGGAGAGGAGTATCCAAGGGGTGTTCCTTCCTGCAATCTCCAGCCCTCCCTGAGCCACTCCCCAGCCCAGATCAAAAACAATCAGGCCAGCACTTACTGTCAGGCCTGACTAAATTTTGCCTCTCCCAACCAAAACCCACTACAAAAACGCACCTATCACTATGTGGGCGCTATATATATATATATATATATATATATATATATATACACACTGTATTGACAAAAGTATTGGGACGCCTGCCTTTACACGCACATGAACTTTAATGACATCCCATTCTTAGTCCATAGGGTTCAATATAGAGTTGGCCCACCTTTTGCAGCTATAACAGCTTCAACTCTTCTGGGAAGGCTGTCCATAAGGTTTAGGAGAGTGTCTGGGGGAATATTTGACCATTCTTCCAGAAGTGCATTTGTGAGGTCTGGCACCTTCTCTCCTCTGCAGGCATTATGGGCAGCAAGCATCACGGACGACTTCCCCTTCTCTCCTGCGCGGGCATCATGGGCGCCAGCCATCATGGTCACAACGGCTTCCCCTTCCCCTGCTCAGCGGTTTCCGTCCCCTCCTTCCTCCTCTGTGGCCAATCAGAACGCTCCTCCTTTCGGTCAATCAGGAAAAGGGTATCAGACCCCATGGCGGGGAGGAGATTTAGTGTGAAAATAGCGAATATTCATTCGCTATTGTCAAACAGCTGGCTGGGGTCGGTTCACAGAGGAGGTGGAGACTCAGCTCCTTGCACAGACGGAAAGGACTGCAAGGGCTGGGACAGTGATAATAATGGGGGATTTTACTAAACGGAAATTGACTGGAGTAATGGCACTGCTGGGACAGTTAAAGGGCAAACATTTATAAACCTATTACAGGACAATTTTATGGTCCAGTTGATTGAGGCCCCAACTAGGAATGATGCTTTGCTGGACCTGGTAATCTCAAACCATGCAGCTTGATGAGCTTAATACCAATATTCATATAAAAGAACATCTGAGTAGCAGTGACCATAATATGATTTCATTTAATGTAAGCTGCAAGCAACAAACACATAAGGGAAAGATAAAAACACTTAACTTTAAGAGAGCAAATTTTTCAAGGATGAGGGCTGCTGACTGGAAGGGAATATTGGCATCGATGAATACAGAACAGAAATGGGAATTTTTCAAAAAGACTGTATGAGAACTCACTGTAAAGTATATTCCCATGGGCGATAAGTTTAAAAGGCTAAAAATAAAACCTATGTGGCTCATGGCCAAAGTTAAAAAAGCTATAAATAATAAGGAAAGAGATTTTACCCCCTTAATGACCAGATCATTTTTTGCTTTAAGTGACAATTGCGTGGTCGTGCGACGTTGTACCCAAACAAAATGTATGTCCTTTTTTTCCCACAAATAGAGCTTTCTTTTGGTGGTATTTGATCACCTCTGTGTTTTTTTTTTTTTTTCGCTATAAACAAAAAAGAGCAACGATTTTGAAAAAAAACTATATTTTATACTTTTTGCTGTAATAAATTTCCAAAAAAAAAGGTAAAAAAATGAATTTCTTCATCAGTTTAGGCCAATATGTATTGTAAAAATCGCAATAAGCGTATATTGATTGGTTTGCGCAAAAGTTACTGTATATCGTCTATATAATAGGGGATAGATTTATGGCATTTTTATTATTTTTTTTTTTTTTTACTAGTAACGACGGTGATCTGCGATTTTTAGCGGGACTGCGACATTGCGGCGGACAGATCGGACACTTTTGTCACTTTTTTGGGTCCAGTGACATTTATACAGCGATCAGTGAACAGCTAAAAAATGCACTGATTACTGTATAAATGACACGGGCAGGGAAGGGGTTAACACTAGCGGTGATGAAGGGGTTAAATGTGTTCCCTGGGAGGTGTTTCTAACTGTGGGGGGTGTGTACTGGCTGGAGGAGGAGAGAGATCACTGTTCCTGATCACAAGGAACAGATGATCACTCTCTACTCCACTGACAGAATGGGGATCTGTTTGCGTACATTGACAGATCCCCATACTTGCTCTCTGTGGAGCGATCACGGGTGGCCCTACGAACATAGCGGCCGCCAGTGACGCGCATCAGCTACGGCACAGTGCGTGCACCCACTGTATGTATTGCACGGACCAACGTGCAGCTATGGCGATTTGCGCAATAGAGCAAACCTGCCGCAGTATAACTGTGGCGCTGGTCTTTAAGTGGCAAAAAAATATAAAAATGAAGAAACCCCTTCATCATTTAAATGTTGCAAAGAATATAACAGAATATAAAAAAGGAAATTAAGAATGCAAAAATTCAAAACAAACGAAAGATTGCAAAAGATAGTAGGACAAACCCCAAAAAATTGTTCATATATATTAATAGTAAAAAGGTCAGGTCTGAACATGTAGGCCCTTTAAAAAATAATCTAGCGTGGGTGACTGGGGACAAAGAGAAGGCAAATTTATTAAATACCTTCTTCAGCTCTGTGTATACATGGGGGATCATGGGGGAGCTCAAGTCAATAATGGGGATGGTATTGACACAGCCCCAAATGATCCACAATGGCTCAAAAGTAATATGGTCCAGAAATATTTAGACAGAATAAATGTGGATAAAGCACCTGGACCAGATGGCATCCACCCACGGACCCTAAAAGAATTGAGCTCTGTCATTTCAAAGCCATTGTATCTAACTTTTAGGGACTCGTTAATGACTGGAATAGTACCACTGGATTCGTGTAGGGCCAATGTGGTGCCCATTAGGGATGGGTTGGCTGTTCGAGTCGAACGTAAGTTTGGCAAACTTAGAACATTATGGGGCGTACGCGGGAACTTTGAGCGCCCCATAAAGCATTCCAATGGCGGGGGAAATGGGGAATGCCGCCCGCTAATTGGACAAGGCAAGCACAGAGTGAAACAAATGATAGATAGATAGATAGATAGATAGATAGATAGATAGATAGATAGATAGATAGATAGATTTGTATACAGTCAGTTAGTGTAGAGTGAAATATATATTAGATAGATAGGTAGAGCGATCTATATACAGTCAGTTAGTGCAGGCAGTGCAAAAATATATATATATATATATATATATATATATATATACAGCGTATTGAGTGTGCACTATATATCAGTGCATTATAGTGCATTGGGGGTGTACGTCCGGTATATAGTACACTTGACATGGTGTAATAAAATATATACAGTCTTATATATATATATATATATATATATATATATATATATATATACAGTATCTCACAAAAGTGAGTACACCCCTTACATTTTTGTAAATGTTTTATTACATCTTTTCATGTGACAACACTGAAGAAATTACACTTTACTACAATGTAAAGTAGTGAGTGTACAGCTTGTATAACAGTGTAAATTTGCTGTCCCCTCAAAATAAATCAACACACAGCCATTAATGTCTAAACCACCGGCAACAAAAGTGAGTACACCCATAAGTGAAAATGTCCAAATTGGGCCCAAAGTGTCAATATTTTTTGTGCCCATCGTTATTTTCCAGCACTGCCTTAACCCTCTTGGGCATGGAGTTCACCTGAGCTTTACAGGTTGCCACTGGAATCCTCTTCCCTCTCCTCCATGACAACATCACGGAGCTGGTGGATGTTAGAGACCTTGTGCTCCTTCCATTTGAGGATGTCCCACAGATCCTCAATAGGGTTTAGGTCTGGAGACATGGTTGGCCAGTCCATCACCTTTACCCCCAGCTTCTTTAGCAAGGCAGTAATCATCTTGGAGGTGTGTTTGGGGTCGTTATCATGTTGGAATACTGCCCTGCAGCCCAGTCTCCGAAGGGAGGGGATCATGCTCTGCTTCAGTATGTCACAGTACATGTTGGCATTCATGGTTCCCTTAGTGAACTGTAGCTCCCCAGTGCTGGCAGCACTAGTGCAGCCTCAGACCATGACACTCCCACCACCATGATTGACTGTAGGCAAGACACACTTTTCTTTGTACTCCTCACCTGGTTGCCGGAACACATGCTTGATACCATCTGAACCAAATAAGTTTATCTTGATCTCATCAGACCACAGGACATGGTTTCAGTAATCCATGTCCTTAGTCTGCTTGTCTTCAGCAAACTGCAGGATTTTTTGTGCATCATCTTTAGAAGAGGCTTCCTTCTGGGATGACAGCCATGCAGACCAATTTGATGCAGTGTGCGGCGTATGGTCTGAGCACTGACAGGGCAACCCCCCCCCTTCAACCTCTGCAGCAATGCTGACAGTAATCATACATCTATTTCCCAAAGACAACCTCTGAATATGATGCTGAGCACATGCACTCAACTAGTTTTAGTCAACCATGGTGAGGCCTGTTCTAAGTGGAACCTGTCCTGTTAAACTGCTGTATGGTGTTGGCCATGGTGTTGCAGCTCAGTTTCAGGGTCATTGCAATCTTATAGCCTAGGCCATCTTTATGTAGAGCAACAATTCTTTTTTTGCAGATCCTCAGAGAGTTCTTTGCCATGAGGTGCCATGTTGAACTTCCAGTGACCAGTATGAGAGAGTGAGAGCGATAACACCAAATTTAACACACCTGCTCCCCACTCTCACCTAAGACCTTGTACCACTAACGAGTCACATAACACCAGTGAGTGAAAATGGATAACTGGGTCCAATCTGGACATTTTCACTTAGGGGTGTACTCACTTTTGTTGCCAGCAGTTTAAACATTAATGGCTGTGTGTTGACTTATTTTGAGAGGACAGTAAATTTACACTGTTATACAAGCTGTACACTCACTACTTTAAATTGTAGCAGTGTCATTTCTTCAGTGTTGTCACATGAAAAGATAGAATAAAATATTTACAAAAATGTGAGGGGTGTACTCACTTTTGTGAGATACTGTGTATATATATATATATATATATTTTAATGGGCCCCCAGAAGGTTTATTCCATAATGT
>BLSH010214349.1:259989-272187 GCA_018402905.1 Glandirana rugosa | reverse complement strand
CCTCTCCGCAAGCTATCCCCCCTTCAGTCTATCATGAATGCTGCTGCCAGAATCATCCACCTTACCAACCGTTTGGTGTCCGCCACTCCTCTCTGCCAATCCCACCACTGGCTTCCCATTTTCCAAAGAATAAAATTCAAAACCCTAACCATGACATACAAAGCCATTTACGATTCTGCCCCAAGCTACATTACCAATCTTATCTCCAAATATCGCTCAAACCGTCCTCTTTGCTCCTCCCTAGACCTTCTGCTCTCCATCTCCCTTGTCTCCTCCTCCCATACTCGTCTCCAGGACTTCTCCAGAGCTGCTCCCATCCTCTGGAACTCTCTACCCCAATCTGTCCACCTATCTCCTACTCTGTCCACATTTAGGCAATCCCTGAAAACTCATCTCTTCAGTGAGGCCTATCCTGCCTCCAGCTAACAACGGAATCTTCTACTCCCCTCATCAGTTCATCCCCCACAGTCCCTACCT
Organism: Glandirana rugosa; assembly: GCA_018402905.1. Classification (NCBI taxonomy): domain Eukaryota; kingdom Metazoa; phylum Chordata; class Amphibia; order Anura; family Ranidae; genus Glandirana; species Glandirana rugosa. Next base: position 271,710 of record BLSH010214349.1, on the reverse strand, counting down.
TTTGTTTCACCAGCCCTCACCCTCTTAGTTTTAAATTGTACTGTTGCTGTAATGTCTCTCTTTATATTGTAAAGCGATGCGCAAACTGTTGGCGCTATATAAATCCTGTATAATAATAATATTGTCCTGTGCGTTACTGCAAGTTAAACGCCATATATTTCTGTGCGTCACTGCAAGTTTAACGCCATATATTTCTGTTTGTCACTGCAAGTTTAACGCTGTATGTTTTATTGCATTACTGCAAGTTTAACGCCATATAGTTCTGTCCATTACTACAAGTTTAACGCCGTATATTTCATTGTGTTAATGCAAATTTAACGTAGTATATTTCTTTGCGTTGCTGCTCGTTTGATGCAGTATATTCCAGTATATTATAGTGTATCCATGGAGTGTGTCTGTGTAGTGAGTACTCAAATTAAAGTGCACCAAACACCACTTTCCATTGATTAAAGTGCATCCACGTATACATTTCAATATCTTTATTACATTTTTTTTATAAGCACCGCCCCCCATCATGTCTGGGAGGATAACAAGGAGAGGCAGACGTTTCCTTGGGACCGTAAGGGGGCCAGCAGCATATGTTTCCACAGGCAAAGGTGGACGTGGTCAGTCCTCAGGCAGGGTTTAGTGATGTTGTCCATGCGATCCAGCCACAGCATGCAGAGGAGGTGGTGGACTGGCTTATTAAACCATTCTCATCCTCCTCATCCTCTGTCACCCAAGTAGAGACTAGTGCGCAGTTCCTGCAGCTGCCAGAGTGGCTAAACCTTGTCCACAGCTATTTCTGCTATAGCCCCAGCATCAGCCATGGAGCAGTCAGCTGAGTTATTTGAACACAGCATTAGCCACTTGCTCCGTGATGATGCACAGTCATTACTTGATTCAGATGTTGGTTCTGAGGTTGAGGAAGGCAGGAACATGAGCATACACAGAGGAGAGAACTGGTACAGAAATTGACATTCATGTTCCCCCAGCCGTAGCGTATTGCCAAGTTGTCTACAGTGGTAATGAGGATGGAGTAGATGATGATGATGAGGCCACTGGCGCGACTTGGGTGCCAGATAGAGCAGAGGAAAGTGAGGCACAACCCCAACGAGGCAGCCATCATGGAAGAGTAGAGAGCAGCCATCCTATTCCATCACATTGTGGAGCTGTTATCTCCAGGCCCACTTCCCACAGCTCCGTGTCTGGGCCTTTTTTAGTACATGTGCAGCTGATCACACTGTTGCTATTTTGCAAACTTTGTCTCAAGCACATCAAGCGTGGTAAAAACACCAGCCATTTGGGTACCACATGCTTGACAAGGCATTTGACCTCCCACCACTCAGCCCATTGGCAAGAGCACCTAAAAGCCACACAAAAGGGGCACAAATCTGACCCTCCTCCTTACTCACCTCAATCTGCCCTTGCTATATCTCATGACCTCTCAGCAGCCTCCACTGACAGGGATGATGGTAAAGCGCAGGGTGTCCCAGGTCCTTGCAGCACATCTTCCAGCAGCACACCGCCAGCTCTAGACTATAGCCAGCAAATTCCTCTGCCCCATCTGCTGCAGCAGAAAAAAAATACAGTCACTGCCATCCACATACCCAGCGTCTAAATGCAAGCTTGTCAAAGCTGCTGGCTCTACAACTTCTGCCATTCCATCTAGTGGATTCTGATCCCTTCAGTGAATTTGCAGAATGTGCTGTACCACAATGGCAGGTTCCCATTCACTATTTCTTTTCACATAAAGCCATTCCAGCTCTCTACCATCACTTGGAAGGCAATGTTGTTGCATCGTTGGGCAAGGCAGTCAGCCGCAAAGCCCACATTACCGCTGACACATGGTCCAGCATGTATGGCAGGAACAATATATTTTGTTCACAGCACACTGGGTAACTCTGCTTGCAACTCGGAAGGATGCAGGACAGGGCTCAGTGCTGCAGCTTGTTGTGCCCCCACGTCTCCATACAGCTGATGATGATGTGAGATTTGTCAGCTCTACCTCCTCCTCCTCCTTCTCCTCCTCCATGCCCTCCTCTGCTGAATTGTCCTATGAACCTCAAGTACCCCCTAAGTGCTCAAAGGGCTATTCAATGAGTCAGGCTAAAAGATGCCATGCAGTGCTTCAGCTGGTATGTAAAGAGGACAGGAACCACACCAGAGCAGAGATTCTTGTAGCTCTGCAAGGACAGGCCCAGAGGTGGTTCACGCCACACCAGCTGGAGCCAGGAATGGGGGTACATAATAATGGCACAAACCTCCTGTCCACTCTTAGATAGGGAAAGTTGACACATGTGCCATGCCTGACACATGTCCTTAGTGGTGCAGCATTTCCTAAAAAGGTACCCAGGGTTGGAAGATCTGCTAATACAGGCCAGAAGAGTCTAGCCATTTCAGGAGGTTATACACAGCCAGTGCCCGGTTGGCTGAAATTCAGTGGGAATTCCACCTGCCCATAAACCGCCTGATTTGTGACATGCCCACCAGGTGAAACTCGACTTTGGCAATGCTGCAGCGGCTGCACATGCAGAAGGGCCGTCAATGAGTAACTGTGTGAATATGGCACAACAACAGGCCTAGGCCGGCTAAGCTTTTTTCACCCACGCCAATGGCTGCTCATAAATAAAATGCTCATGCATGCACTGTACTGACACCATTTGAGGAGGCCACAAGGATGGTGAGCCATGACAATGCATGCATCAGTGACACAATCCCTGTTGTGTTCCTGCTGTAGCAGACTTTGTGTATCATTATGGACAGGGCACTCGAGGCACAGCACTGGGACGAAGAGGAGGACTTCCTTTCCTCTCAAGGCCCACTTTATGCAGACACCATTGTTCCTACGCCACAGAACACACACAAGAGGAGAGAGAGGAGGAGGAGGATTCTGGCAGTTTTAGAGGCATTGAAGCAGAGAAAGACATACATCAAACAATGATAGATGGTTTTTAATCCCCAGAACCCTTGGGAGTAGTATGTGGCTGGGAGATTTCCAGATACAGTAATCCTGAGTGAACCCAATGAGTCTGCCTCTCATGCCTCCACAAATTTGTGCTGCATGGGCTCCCTCATGCTTCAAATCCTGCAAAAGGATCCACAAATATGTGGCATAAAGGAGAAGGATCACTATTGGTTGGCAACCCTCCTTGACCAAGGTTACAAGTGGAAAGTCTCAGAACTCATCTGATCCCTACAGAGAGTGCAGAAGATGAAATCTCTTGAGGACACCTTAAAGAGGAGTTTACCAAATGCTTTTTCCGACTCTGGTAAGTTACAGTATCATGGAAAATGTAGTTTTGAGGCTTCTGTTGGTCAAGAGAGGAGCGGTGGAGAAGGCAGCCACCTAAGTTATGCATTTCTCATGTCAGCTTTCACATCCCATCGGCAGCATCTGCATCACATGATGGACGATTATCTAGGGGCCAAAACAGAGATGGAGAGCTTTCCAGTTGACGTTCCACTGGCTTTAATGGGTCATCTGAATAGACCACTGGCCAGAACATGCATCCAGCGTGCTTTCCAAACGGGAATTCAGTGCTGCTGGAGATTTTCTAACTGATAATAGAACACATCTGTCCACAGACTCTGTGGACCGTCTGACTTTTATCAAAATGAATCAGTCCTGAATTACCTGCAGCTATGAAGCCCCTGATGCCGATGTCGACGATTAAGTGTTTTGGGGATGTGGAATCTCTGCTGGACTTCTAGGCTGCCTAGCGATGTGGTTGTTGATTTTATCTGGAAAAAAAATTTTGGTGTAGGTTTCATGGGCACAATTAACACCCAAAGAGCAATTTAAATTTTTTACAGCAAGACCAGTTCTTGCTTTCATCAAGAGTACCTCAATAGGGTTATGGTGTGAAGGCGCCACCGACACCCAAAGACCAATTTTTCCACACCTGTTTGACATGTGCATATCATTTCAATTATTTACAGCAAGGCCAATTCTTGCTTTCATCAAGAGTACCTCAATAGGGTTACGATGTGAAGGCGCCACCGACACCCAAAGGTCAATTTTTACGCACCCCTTACTTCTATCCAAAGTCTGTGGAAGAGACACCAGACTTTATCCTAAAAATCGCTAATCTTGTTGACAGTGCACTACATTGTGGCTTCATCATACAGACTGGCTCCCCAATCCGTTGCTTACAAAATAAAGAAAGCTTGCGGTGAAAATGTCATTTTTTGGCTTTATAAATGTAATTATTGCTTCAGCAGCTTCTATACACAGTACAGATGTGCCACTTTATAGGTAGATTAAGGGGACCCCCCAGGAACTATATTGAGAGGATTTTCTCATTGTTATGCTTTCACTTTAAGCATCAATAAATCACTGTTTGTCATTTGGAAATGATGTTTTTTACCAACTTTTTTTTCATTGATACATGTCCCCCAGGGCAGTACCCGGACCCCCATAACCATTGTGTGCCCAATTAGATATAAGCCTTCAAAATGGCACTTTTGATTTTTCACATTCGGGTCCCATACACTTCGATGGGCTTTGTTATTTGGTTCCGAACTTTCAAGATGTTCTGGGTAAACCAAGCAGGGAGTCGTTCGGCCCATCCCTATTAGAAAGTATTAAAGCCTTTGGATCAGCATGATAGACAGGCACCTCATATCTTCAAAACTAAGGTTATCCCCATCCCTCCCAGCCCCTGCATCCCTTTAACTGGGTCTTTATAGAAGGACTGCCTGATTGACTGTCACATTAATCACATGATTGGGAGCCTGTCCCCCCAGCTCCCAATTATCACAAGGGACCAGGAGCTGGTGCTGAGAGCATGCAGTGAGCGCATTCCCAGCACAGAAACCTTGGCTGTCCATGGACGTTTATGTGCATGGTGTGGGTGTTAAAGCCAATTCTCTTTTCCAATACACATAGGTGGTACTTGAGCAACAAGAGGTTAAGCAATGGCACTCAGCATATTTTCTTAAGCTCTGTGAGTACAAAGGAGCATGGGGGAGCGCATTTCCATAATAGGGTTGATCTTGACATGGCTCAAAATGTATATGGTCCAGAAATATTTAGACATAATAAAGGTGAACATAGCACCAGGACCAGATGGAATACACACATGGGTCCTAAAAGAATTGAGCTCTGTCATTTTAAAACCATTGTTTCTAATTTTTAGGGACTCTTTAATGACTGGCATAGTACCACTGGACTGACGCATAGCCAATGTGGTACCTATATTTAAAAAGAGGTGAAAATATTTACCAAGTAACTATAGACCTGTTAGTTTAGCTTCTATAGTCAGAAAGATACTGGAGGTTTTGAGGCTGGGTTCACACCATTGCGAATTGGTTGCGGGTTCCCCGCATCCAATTCGCAATAGCAGGAGATTTTGACTGGCTCTCTATGGAGCCAATTCACATATCTCCGCAGCAGGTCTGGTGCGTTTTTCACAAAAATGCTGTGCGACTTTTGGTCCGTTTCAGGTCCGAATTCAGCCCAAAATTTGGGCTGAAATCGGACCTGAAAGGGTGAACCAGGACGCACCGGACCCCTGCTGTGAGCCACATGCAGTTCATATGTGAACCCAGCCTAAAAGAGAAGTATTTTTTTTTTTATATTTAAGATTCATACTTACCTAGGTGGATGCAGCATCTGTCCCTCGGCACCTCTAAGAATGAGAACCAATCGATCCAACACCACCGATCGCTTGGTTCTCAAAACTCCCCGAGCAGAGAGCTGGTTACTGTCAGTCAGCAGATCTCTGCTCTGCCCTACTCCATTGTTGCGATCTTGCCTGAGCTTCGACCGGCTCTGTGACGTCGGCAGATAACGGATTTCAGCCCGCTGCCTGCTGAAAATGGGTCACAGGAGTACAGAACGAATTGCACTCCTGTGATCCACAGGAGAAAAATCACATAGATTAGTTTTTGCTAAAAAAAAAAATTAAGCAAAAGCCAGCATGGATTCATGAAAGACAGAAGGTGTCAAACAAATCAGATTTCTTTTTATGAGATGGTAAGTAAAACCTTGGACTTGGATTTTGCAAAAGCATTTTCACAGTTCCCCACACAAGGCTAATGTGTAAGGTAAAGTCTACGGCTTGTAAAAATCAGTTTGTAAATGGATAGAAAACTGGCTAAAAGACAGAATTCAGAGATTAGTGGTATTAACAATTGTTACTCTGAATGGTTATCAGAGGTGTACCCCAAGGATTGGTGTTGGGAGCCTTGTTTTTTAAATATACTTATAAATGATATAGGGTCTAGGAGATGACACCAAGCTCTGCAGTGGAATAACTTTATTACAGAATGTCTCCAACTTACAAGCCAACCTCAATGCACTGTTTAATTGGGCAACTGTGTGGCAAATGAGGTTTAATGTTGATAAATGTAAAGTTATGCACTTGGGGGCTAAAACTATGCACTCATCATACATACTAGGGGAGTACAACTGGGGGAATCAATGGTGGATAAGTATCTGGGTGTTCTGGCAGACAATAAGCTTAATAATAGCATGCAATGCCAAGCTGTGGTCTCTAAAGCTAGCAAAATCCTTTCTTGTATTAAAATAGGTATGGACTGCAGAGAGATATAATTTTGCCCCTGTACAAATCATTAGTACAACCTCATCTAGAATATACAGTTCAGTTTTGGGCACCAGTTCCTATAGTGAACGTGGTGTAAAGCTATTCACTTTAAGGTCATCAAAGAGGACAAGGGGCACTCTTTACTTCTGGAGAAAAAGAGATTTACTCTAAAAATATGAAAAGGTTTCTTAACAGTAAGAACTGTGAACGTGTGGAATAAAATCCCGCAAGAGCTGGCTCTGGCCAGCTCAGTAGATTGTTTTAGGAAAGGCCTGGATTCTTTCCTAAATGCAAATAATATACACTATATTAACAAAAGTATTGGGGCGCCTGCCTTTACATGCACATGAACTTAAATGACTTCCCAGTCTTAGTCCGTAGGGTTCAATATTGAGTTGGCCCACTTTTTGCAGCTATAACGGTTCCAACTATTCTGGGATGGCTGTCCACAAGGTTTAGAAGTGTGTCTGTGGGAATGTTTGACCATTCTTCCAGAGCATGTATGAGGTCAGGCACTGATGTAGACGAGGAAGGCCTGGCTCGCAGTCTCCGCTCTAATTTATCCCAAAGGTGTTCTATGAGGTCAGGACTCCCAGACGCGCTCATCCATGTCTCTATGAACCTTGCTTTGTGCACTGGTGCGCAGTCATGTTTGAACAGGAAGGGGCCATCCCCAAACTGTTCCCACATTGTTGGGAACATGAAATTGTCCAAAATGTCTTGGTATGCTGAGTTCCCTTCACCAAGCCCAACCCCTGAAAAACAACCCTACACCATAACCCCCCCTCCACCAAATGATTTGGACCAGTGCACACAGCAAGGTCCGTAAAGACCTGGAGGAGACCCACACCCCACCCAGCCGGCAGATGAAAGAGACAGCGGGGAACACGATGATCATCAGGATCGGAATCCCAGACCTGCAGCAAACTGTGAGCAAGCTGTTCCGGGCATTCAGCTATACACACCTCTCCGTGCATTCGACTGTATACCGGTATTCTGTATACAGCACTCCATGCATTTGTCTGTCTCATCTGTATACCCGTAAACCTTGTGTACACCACTCCGACAGACAGAATGGGGGGGGGGGGGTTGCTGTCGGCTGACCCCGGGGCGTGGTTGTTGTTTTCTGCCCCCCCCCCAAAAAAAAAACCACCAGCCGTCACTGGGTGGAAGCCTTGGAATTACAAGAAATTTTTGTGCATCCTTTTCAGCTCCCTGCTTGTCTGGCCTGAGATTACTGCCAGCAAAGGTTCAGAACATCAATGCCAGGAAACTCCATAAAGGGAAAAAATCTCAAAAGTTTGGAAGAAATAAAACAGAAAGAAAAGGCTATGGAGAAAAGAGGAGATGGGGGCTTATAAATAGCTTCACTCATTTTCTGTCATGGGTTATGTCTAGGTGCCTTGGAGAGTGTAAAGTCTTTAGGAATCCTATTAACACACCTAATATTTTGTCCCTTGCTCTAAGAGTCCACATGCTGCTGCGTAGAAGATTACAGGAGGCTAGTAGGACGGATTGAAATATTATTTAAAAATATCAAAATATATCTAAGGTCAAAACATTTTTTCCATTTTGATAGAGCATGGGATATTTAAAGTTCCTGTGTTTTTTTTTTTGCGATCTGTGTTGCATTCAAGAGATTACCCTTTCAATTCCTGTCCTATAGACACAACAGGAAGTGGGAAAGGAATCACTCCAAAGAAAGGCAAATCTCCTAATAGACCATTGTCCCTTGAATGCATGTCCCCATTGATGCTTTCTCTCCTATTCATGTGTAGCATCCTCCTAGATGGGATGCTAGGATGATAGGTACATTTACTTCTTTTTGGCTCCCTTGTGATCCTTGAAGCAGATGTTGATTTCTCACAGGCTGCAAGTTTGATTGCTCCCCGCTACCTTCTGGAGGCCTCTAGAACATAGAGGGCTCAGAGAGTCAAAGGGGTAGCTTGAATATTTATTGTGCTGCAGCCAATGCCAATGTTCTGGGCAGCCCTGTTATTTTTCTACTGGAGAAGTTCCACAGCCTCAGGGGCTCTGCCCCTTTGCGGCAGCTTGCTGGAGTTGCTGCAGTTCATCAAGGTCCCAGCTGTGGCAGAGCTGTGGGCCTATTTCTAATCAACTTTGGAGCTAACTAAGCAGTTTCACCTAATGGACTAGTCTAAAGAGAGCTCACTGAAGAGTGCCTGCTGGAAGGTGTGTAGGTGTCCAGTGAGATTGTGAGTATAAACCTCTCTCTCACTGAAGAGTGTCTAGTGGAAGCTAGAAACTCAGCGGTTGTCCTGGGAAATAGAGATGTCTAGAGGAAACTGAGGGAAGTTCATATGTCCTCAAGAGACATTGTGAGAATAGACCTGAGCTTCAGATCCAAGTGAATGCACGCTATTTAGAAGGATAAGTGACAGTAGCTCTTTCTGACACTGCTCTAACACTGTCTCAAATCTGCCCATTCCTATTAACCCTTGGCAGAAAGACTGTTCAGAGAACCCTAGCCTAGTCAAGAGTGTCTTCTGGTTGCAATTCAGGATTCCTTGAGTTTCCCATACCACCTTCACCCTTTTCCCATCCCAAGTTTTACAGCAATCAACTATAAAAAGACAACCCCTAGACTGCTTATTGAAGCCAGAAATGAATGGACTGTTGTTTGTGTGATTGGTGACATCCGCACAGTTTGGGGGAAAAGATATAGGTAAAATCAACAGCTCCTATGGGGGTAGCACTACACCTGAACTGGTGTCATTAGATTTCCCCTCGCTTTCAGTTCCAGTGACAGTGTTTTCCAGGTAAAATAGAGAGAGTGAACGCCTTCAGCAGGGACACAGACAGCAATCAAAACACATGTTCAAAGCCTTCCCCACCAAGAGTATTGAGTTTAAATACATTTTAAGTATTTTAATGAATAAATCAATGGGTTAAATCAGAACTCCAGAGAACAAATGTTTTGATTTAACAACAGTAATTTAATTTTCAAATTGGTAGTGGGATTAAATTGACATTAATTTTCAACTGCAGTGATAAGAAAATATAAAGACGCAGGATGGATTTTTTTTCTCAAATTAACCCATTTCTAAAAGTGTATATGGCTCTCATTTAAGAAATTACATTAATGCTAAAATTGAATGTTAAAGGCAAACAACATTTTTAAGTACTTTCAAACAACATTTGTCAAGTCATCAAATATACTGAGAATTTTCATACAAACATGCATCAGTGGTTCTGGTAGTGTATGGCTGGATTCAGCCACCCCACACCTCAGTACACTGTACGGAAATTAATTTTTTTGTACTAACGTTTAAAAATTACTATTTTCTGTTTTATAGATCTGGGCACTTGACCAATCTGATCACCTTTCCTTCACTCTTCCCAGTGTATAGGTGGAGAGAAGTTGTGTTCTGATTATCCTTCCTTTACTCTACACGGTGCATAGGCAAAGATAAGCTGTGCTTAGCGTGCTTGCATCCTTGCGTCACTTACCTGCACTGGGTAAACAAGACCCATAACTCATTGCTTCCTAATTGTATTGCCATCTTATAGGTGGGATCTAAGACTTGGGTACCCAATCTGAGAGAGATTATACTAACAGTTCTTGGTCTTGTACTATAACATGTATATTGTATTTAGGTTGGCAAAGATGAATCAAGACAGCTTCTATAGACACTGATATTCATGGAACAGAGCAGTGGAGATATGTATCAGTGGGTAATTGTACAGCATTGAAAGATAGCAGTTGGTAACTGTACAGTATTGACAGTCACATATAAGTTGGTAATGGTTCAGTATTACCAGGCTTAAGCCTACTTTCCTGGATGGCTTCTGCTGGCGGGGTGGCAAACTGTGTTGTACTGAGACTGCACTCTATGCTGCTGAGGAGAGCCCCACTTCATTGGTCTGGATACGGCAAAGTCCACTCTACGCAGTGTCCATGCACTGACCCTATATGAATAGGAAACTCTCACTGCACTATTTACTCTTCCTGACAAGTGGGGTCTCTGTCCCTCACCCCCCCCACTCATTCCAGATGTCCCCAAATGGCATGGACACCCTAATTTATAGAGTCCCACACTGAGATGGCTGCCAGAGGCCACCAGAAGTTGCAGCATCCAATCAAACAGCTGCAACCTCTGTTAAAACTATGGAGTCCCTGAAGGAACAATTCCTTCTAAAGACTCCAATCCACCTGTATAGTGACAAGTGAATGGAGGGAACCTACCATGTTACTGAATTGTAATGACATTGTCTATGTAGACTGGAGAACTACAGGGGGCATGTAAATGACAGGGAGATGAGACCAGAAATTGCCTGTTGCCATAGCTGTGTGCAGCCTATTGCATTAGGCTGTACACCCAAAGCTCAAACACATATGAACGCAACCTGCTGTCACAGGGAAGAGGCTCTGGTGTTGGGAGACAGTTGATTGGGAGCATATTACGTTACACCTTAAATATGGGTGTAATGTGTTCCTAAAGTTGAGTCTAGTCTTTAATATAAAGGGGGCATTTATACTGGCACCCCAACCACTGACCTGGTGCCACCCCTGTGTAATACTATTGCACATGGGGGGTTAGGGTGTGCCCAGGCACAACCAGCACACCCTGTGCACACGCCTATGCCTGTTGCACAGATGGAAGATTCTGTGCATGGGCTATAAAAATGAGGAGTGATTAGAAGATCAAGAATAGGACCCCCCCCCCACCCCAATTTGCTAGCCTTGGTAAATAAATCCTAAAACTCTGAGTTCTGTTTTCTTTTTATTTTATAGTGATGAATTCGTACTATTCATAAATTCGACGACGGACCAAGCAAGCAGACTACATTGTAGATTCTCACCAAAGAAGAACAATCAAGTACGATTTCGAAGAAAGGGAATACGTATTTCGTAAAATCTTTGTACTATATAGTGGATCACAATTATCTCGGTAAAAAGTAAATAGTTCAGAATCCGTTTGTTACCTTTTGGACTCTACTCGACCACAATTTATTTGTCAAAGATCATTTTTAAATTCCATTGTTTAGTAAAACTTTCTCTCTTGTTTTTCTTTTTCAAGTTTTTGGATAGACATCATTCTTCTCTTTAAGTTTAAGTTTTAAATATATATTCTCACCCACGTTTTTTTTTTTTTCTTTCTTTTTCTTTTGTCTTGAGTCTCAAAATCCTAAATAAATGGTTCCGATCGTTTAACCCCACCCCCCCCCC
>BLSH010214349.1:202303-218233 GCA_018402905.1 Glandirana rugosa | reverse complement strand
ATCATCGCCTACTCCTATAGGGTCAGGTTCCTGCTGTTGCTGTAAGGGACAGATTATTGTTCTAAAATCATCGCCTACTCCTATAGGGTCAGGTTCCTGCTGTTGCTGTAAGGGACAGATTATTGTTCTAAAATCATTGCCTCCTCCTATAGGGTCAGGTTCCTGCTGTTGCTGTAAGGGACAGATTATTGTTCTATAATCATCGCCTACTCCTATAGGGTCAGGTTCCTGCTGTTGCTGTAAGGGACAGATTATTGTTCTATAATCATTGCCTACTCCTATAGGGTCAGGTTCCTGCTGTTGCTGTAAGGGACAAATTATTGTTCTAAAATCATCGCCTACTCTATAGGGTCAGATTCCTGCTGTTGCTGTAAGGGAAAGATTATTGTTATAAAATCATCACCTACACTGCCACGGTCATAGCCTAGTCAACCTCTAGGCTCCTACTCCACATTCACCCCCTTCCCATTTTTATTTTTTTTATTTGATTTGAAGTTATTTTCCCTATCTCCTTTTTTTGTAGGGTACTTGTCCTACTCTTACCCCAATTTTACTTCCTTTTGCAGCCCTCTAGCAGTTGCCAGGACTTTTTTACAGCCATTTTTGTGCCAAAAAGTTGGGGTCCCCATTGACTTCAATGGGGTTCGGGGTAAAGTTTGGGTCAAGTTCGGTACCGAACCCGCAGAACCCGAACATTCAGGTGTCCGCTCAACTCTAATGCTGACGCATTAAGAGTTCCCTTAACTGGCACTAAGGTGCCAAGCCCAACCCCTGAAAAACAGCCCCATGCCATAATCTACCCTCCACCAAATGATTTGGAGGGGTGGCCCAATACTTTTGGCAATATAATGTGGATGACTGAGTTTTAGTTGTAGGAACTTGGCTGGCCTGTCCTGACATCAACCCGATAGAACACCTTTGGGATGAATTAGAGCAGAGGCTGCAAGCCAGGCCTTCTCATCCATCATCAGTGCCTGACCTCACAAAGGTGCTTCTGGAAGAATGGTCAAACATTCCCATAGACACACTCTCAACTCTCACTCTCAACCTTGTGGGCAGCTTTCCCGAAAGAGTTGAAGCTGTTATTGCTGCAAAAGGTGGGCCAACTCAATATTGAACCCTACGGACTAAGACTGGGATGCCATTAAAGTTCATGTTTGTATAAAGGCAGGCGCCCCAATATTTTTGGCAATATAGTGTATTGAGTTGAGTGTAGCTGAATTTGAAGACAACGCCTGTCCTTTTTCTGTAGCTGACAAATAAAGTTTAGTGATTTATCTGCCAAGAGCCTGTTTACCCCTCTGATCCTGACAATACATTCTTGTAGTAATATACAAAACCTGAAATGGCACATATGAAAAAAAATGTAACATGAAAATCACATGTATAGCACATGTATAGCAATGCAATAGCTTATTAATGGCTGACAAGGAAAGATTTATTCCCCCCCATCCAAATAGAACGTAATCTCATTAGGATCCAAAGAACATTTGCAGGTACTTAAGGCATCAAAAAGAATTAAGTACATTAGATGGATGTTTTGCCTCTGGGCTGTTAACATTATGTATGTGTTCAGCAATCTTTTCTTTAGGGGGTACATGGAGCAATTAGAGATGGGATTTAGGATTGAGTTGAGGTTAGGTTTAAGGTGAACCTAACCCATTTGCAGTTTGGAGATATAGCAAATGAATGAGGTTGTTCACCCCCATAGCAACCAACTACTGATAATGCACTTCCTGGCCTCCAAACATAGGTCAGGTGGCTTAGAATGGCTAATTATGGGACCTTTGTTATTTGTCCTCACAATAAAATGGTTCCTATTACCATACTTACAACGTGCTTAGCTGTAATGGGGAAAAATAGGGTCACAGTACTACTGGTAAAGTGCATAGGGACAGATCAGTGTAGGGCTTGTAGACACTGGTCTTTTAAAGCTGATGTAACTCTTTCGCTGAATGTCCTTTAGGTAGAAAAATACTGTGTATAATGGGAAATTCTGGGGTGAGGAGGGTAGAATTTTTACATCCACATGTTGCTAATGTGTGTCCTGCAGCTTCACTACAGCCTCTCCACATGCACTGCATAGTCATACCAGGCTGAATGTGTGTTTTTAAAAGGGCATGTGTCCATGATAATTTGGTGAAAACAATGTAATATACCTGCGCAATGTGCAACAGCATGATTTGCAGGCAATAGATTACGGGAGACAAGGGTGAAGAATTGTCAACCCATAACACAAGTGCCAAAACAAGGACTTTTTTGTCAGTATTACCAATTGTTGACATATGTGGTTAGGTTTACATTGGTTTTACCACAGTATGTTAAAATGACATTTCATTGACAGCTCCTAAAAAAACAGCACACAGACTGAATGGGTCTGCTATGCATTTTTGGAGGGATTTCCATGCTGTTTTTTGCTTTCTAAAAGTCACCTTTGCTGTAACAATTTGTACAGTAAGAATGAAAAAAGGTTCCCCAGGAAATCCATATCAGACACTCTGAATCTGGTAACGATTTTAAGGGGGAATTCACAGAAAAAAATGTGTGAGGTCTCCCTAAAAATCAATACCAGACCTTTTTTCCCATGTTTATAGCTACAAGGGCCTCTTCCCCACGAACCCTGGTTGGTAGTTGTGTGGGTCTGCCAACAGCCACCAGATACCACCCCACCTACATTGTACCCCTAATCATTCACAGAAAATGTATCTTAGAAATAAAGACAGCCAAACATTTGACAAGTCCTTTATTTTAAAAAAAATCCCCCACAAAAGTACAGTGCCTAGTTGAAAATCCATTGTAAATCACAATGCTTGCCACCTGTCATCCCACCAAAAAAAAACACAATGATCTAGCACACACAACTGATCCTGTCACCGATCACTACTCATAGCCAAATGACATCTCCCTGAGCTGTCATCAGCTTTATAAATGAAGGGACAAGATTAGTGGTGACATCATTGCCCAAATATGGCCATAGCCATATTTAGGCAATAATGTAACACTTCCAATCCCGACCCATTTGCCTTCCTGGCTGGAAATTCCAGGTCATCTAAGTGAATGGGCTGGGTCAATAGCTGGTAAGAACCTGCTGCTTCCTTAGCAATCATTGGCATTTGAAAGCTGTCACATTTCTGACAAATTCCTGAACAACCAGTGATTGATCCAAAACATTGAGATCTTCTCTAGCCGTAAAGAATACAACCTGTTGCCAACAACCAGCCTAATTATTCAACTATCTCAGTGAACAATGGAGTATAAACCCAGACATTTAAATCTGAACTCCAGGGAAGCAGATGAGAAGATGAGCAGATGAAGTACGTATATGAGAGCCATTTTACCTGCCAAAGGATGTGTATTTCTGCCCATCCAGTTCTGGGATTTGCAAACCGCACAGGACAGGAGAGATGATTTTTCTCTTCTGCAGTTAAAGTGTTTGTAAAAAAGTAGTAGTAAAAAAAAGATTCACTGGCAGCCCCTCTGTTTAATGAAGCCATTCTACACTGTGTACACCTTATCTCCGATATTTTCTGGCCGGTCACGTGACCTCTGGCTGCTGTCCTCCTCTGATCTAAGGGCTACAGCATGAGGGGAAAAGATCCCCTCTGACGTCAGCTGGGGAGGTCTGCTCAGCTCATCCCACTATAGCCTTTAGATCTGTGGAGGAAAGTGGCCGGAGGTCACGTGACCGGCCAGAAAAGATTGAAGATCAGGTATTTAGTTTCATCGTTTTACACTAATATTTACACAGTGTAGGATGGCTTCATAAAAGAGAGGAACTGACAGTAATCTTTATTTAACTTTACTGCTAGCTATTAATAGTTGGCAGAAAGGGAGGGGAAGCTCACACACACAGGAGCTGACAGGTAGGGAGGGAGGGGGAGAGCAGCGGGATGATGGAGGCACGTAACTTGACCGCGGTAGCCATGGATCAGCAGCACTTAGTGTGGTCAGCACACTAAGGGGGACACAGGAACAGGCAGGATAAACCAGGTTTTTTTTACAGCTTAAAGAGGGACAGGTTAGACAGTACAAGCACTGTGCGCTTTAACGTGCTATAAGGAACAGGATCTCTTTTTTTTTTCTTTAGGGTTACAACCACTTTAAGTTTGTCCAGACAGGAGCTTTGAGCATTTCAAAATGTGTGCACAAAAAAAATGGAAAATATATTCTAAAATAAAACAACTGTTTTCTGTCTCAGGTTCTGTGAGGTCTGTGTGGTCTGTGTGGCAATGTTTGGTATTAAAAAAGAAGATGTCTCAAAACATTGCCACTGGAGTATACAGTACATGTTTTCATGATGGCTATTATGGATTTGAATGAGGACCTGAGCTCTGGAAGCTGTACCCAAAAAAGGAGGCAGAGAGAAAAGAACTACTCACCAGTAATGCTTGTAGGTTCCCCTTTTCTGCATTGTGCCTCTGTATGGGGTGGCCATCTTGGTGAAAAAGCAGGGATTTGCTTTCTTATGTCAGTTCTTCTATTGTGATGATCTAAAAACTGGTGAGGGGATATTCAAGAAGCAGCAGAAGAGATGAAGACTAGACGTCACAGGAAGCAGTGCCTCTCACACTGCAGATATATAGTTATAAAACTATAGGCACATGAGTAACTAGGTACCCTTACGTACCAGGAAGAGAACTGCTTTATTTTAGGAGGAATTCAAGAAAAAATAACACTTTCAGGGTACTGTTTAGGCACAATAAACTAGCTGTTTCTAATAACATAGCAAATCTTCACTTTTTGACTTCATGTCCACTTTAAAGTGGTTGTCAACTCTGGTAAGCCTATAATAAGCCTGTAGGTCCTGGGAATATCTCCTAAACTTGCACAGTTTAGAAGATATTCCCTGTATCTGCATGTGCCAATGTCATCGGCACATGCGTACTGCAGAATTGGCCCCCGGGGTGGCCCAGGGTGCCATTTCTTCAGTAAATGTGCCGTAACCGATGGCTCCGTGCACATGCGTGGGAGTGACATCAGCGCGGCTCCGGCCGATCATAGCGCTGGAGCCCGTGCTGTGATTAGCCGGAGCTGCGGACCCGGAAGAAGCATATCGCTGGTCACAGCGGTATGCCGAGACTGCTGCAACTAGCTCATTATGCCATTGTTTGGCAGGTTGTTTTTTTTTTTTTTTGAGAGTTGACAACCACTTTAATATTTTTAAGATTCTAAAATTAAAATACTTTTAAGATTGTATTATAAATAAATAAGAAGAATATTTTAGCTGAAGAACATGGTACTGACTAGGGATGAGCCAAATATATCTGAGTTCAGTTTGAAGCAGGTTCAGCAACCATGACTGAAGTTCAGTTCCTGAATCCAAACCCCACTGAAGTCATACCAGTAATGGCCATTTTCTAGGCTATAATGGAATAAATTGTCAAACAATAGAATGGAGAAATGTGTACTGCCTTGGACATTTTCCAATGAAAATAAAATTGTTTAAATGTATCATTCGGTGGGTAGAGGGTCTTTTCAGGCAACTTAAGTGGAAATATTGAAAATACAAAATTATTTCAAATTACTTAAGGGATGCCTTAAAACTGTTTACTTATACATTATGTATTGGTTTACACATAGAAGCAACAACCCATGATTACTTATTTCCCAAAGAAAAGGACTTTATTAGGGAGTTGTTTCAAATACAGCATGGACAAGTTGAATTCCACCAGGTTGGCATGTCATAGGGGGTGCGGGTAGATTGAGTTCCCGCTGAATTTTCGTTGCACACTGGCTGAGCATCACCACCTGAAATGGCCAGCCTCAGAAGATTCTGTAAGCCAAGGTAACTATCCAGGAATCACTGCACCACCAGGTTGAAGAGGTGTGCAGGAGAGGCATGTGTTTTAACAGTTCTGCTAAATGATGGACAGTGGGTTGGTACAGTTGTCACATGTGACCTATCCTGGCACAAGATGGCATGGTGGCTAACCCCCTCTGGGCCTACTTCTGTAGACCTGGCAGAATGACGGAATTTGTGCCCCAGTGCGGCTAATGTCCTATAGCCATACCAGCTGCAAGACTGCGTGGCAATGTTTTGCCTGAGACTTTATAGCCTCTTGAAAGCTTGTGGGGTATGGGTGGTTCAGAGAATGACTCACCTGAAGAGGGCATTGAGGAGAAGGAGGAGATAGAGGCAGCTGTGCTGTTACTGTCACCATCTGAAAAGATAGAGGCTGGCACAACCAGCTCCAACAGTTTGCCCTGAACTGCATCCTTCCTATGTTGCCAGCAGAATTACCCAGTGGGCCATGAAAGATATATAAAGTCACTGCCTATGCTACCTGGACCCTATGTCTTTGTAAAGTGAGCCTTCCTGTTAATGTCTTGTCCAACAACATGAAAACATTATTTTTGGCATGATGGCCTCACAGGCAAATAAATGGCAGCACAGTCAGAAGTCATGTGTCTCTTCATCATAGGCTGCACTTGTAGGGACATCAATGTCAATTGGTTCTCCCTGCTTGTTGCTATCTCCCTCTGTGATCCCATTGTGCTCTTCTTCAACCCCAGATGTAATTAATTGTGCATATCCTCTTGCAGCCAGTGGTGGATACTGTGCTCAAATAATTCAGATGGCTCCTCCATACCACTTGGCAAGGAAACAGCAGGAGTAGCTGTGGATAAGGAAGCAGAACAGGGCACTTTAGCAGCTAATAATGACTTCAAGCAACTCTGTGCCTGGGAGACAGAGGATAAGAACAATAAAGGTTTAGTTAACTACTCTTTCATCTCCTCCCTGTGCCCTGGGTGTATAGCATGCCCACTGTAAAAAAAGAAAGGCACCCATGACCTGCATCTATATGCTGCACATGCACAACAGCCTTGGCTATGGCTTAGCCTTTGGCAGGGCCGGCGCTACCCATAGGCAAGTTGTGGCCTAGAGTGCACACCAGGCGTGGCCTAGAGTGCACACCAGTTGGGGGAGCTGTGCTGGCTGCATGTGGTGGTAAGGGGTGAACTGTGGTGTTGGATGGACTGCCTAAGAAGACACAGAGAGCTCCCATCCCCATCCTACCTCCACCCCCCAGGAGGCTTGGAGTTCAATTTGGACTTAGGGAGAAGGTGCTGCTGCCTTCAAGATGACTGCACCCAGCCCGGGCTCAGAAAACATGAGACAGCGGTGTGGCAGTGCAGACTGAGCTCCCTGCACTGCTAGTTCCATTGTTGGCGGCATAGTATCACTGCTGGAGGGAGGGAGGGGGGGAGTGCAGCCTGCCTGGGTGTCCTCTCCTCTTCCGTGTGACTCCCCCACCACCGCTTTCATCCAATGGGTAGAAGACAGAATGTCCAAGCAGAAGGCAGGAGATGTTCCAACTTTTTAAGTTAAATTGCCTGTGATTTGTTGGTAGGGGTGGTCCTAGCAACCAATCATCTGTCTGTAAATAGAAAGTTGGACAGCTCCCGCCCCCTGCTCGGACATGCTGCATCCTCTGTCTTCTACCTGCTGTGTAAGGTAAGGCATTGACATAAAGGTGACTGTGTTACAAGGAGGGGGCTGTGATACAAGGAGGAGAGCTGTGATACAAGGAGGGGGGGCTGTGTTACAAGTAGGGGGCTGTGTTACAAAGAGGGGGGATGTGATACAAGGAGGGGGGCTGTGATACATGGAGGGGTGTTGTGTTACAAGGAGGAGAGCTGTGTTACAAGAAGGGGGACTGTGTTACAAGGAGGAGGGCTGTGATACAAGGAGGGGGACTGTGATACAAGGAGGGGGACTGTGATGCAAGGAGGAGAGCTGTGTTGCAAGGAGGGGGGCTGTGATGTGAAGGGGGGAAAGAGGGCATTGAGGTAAAGGGGCTGTGAAGTAAATTGGGGGACTTGGATGCAAAGAGATCTGTGATGTAAAGTGGGCACTGTAATGTAAAGGGGTGCTATATTGCCCCTATTTGTCTTCAAGCCAGGTCCAGAGGCACAGATGCGGACCACGGCTGAAGAAATAGGTGGAGAGGCGCCGCAAAAAACTCCACCCCCCCCACCTCCACCATATACATGGCCAGGGCAAAGGGGGTGGAGCCAAGGGGGAGGCAAAATGAGGTTCTGCCTAGGGTGACAAAATTCCTTGCACCAGCCCTGGCCTTTGGATATACATGCTGCTTGCTCCCTGATACCTACAGCTTCTGTGGCTCCATGTTGGCCTCTTGGACATGATGTTGTTATTGTTGTTATTGTATGGCTTGTTCTCTACTTTTATTAGCAACTATGTTAAGAACTGCATGTGAGGGAGGCTGTGCTTGAGTGCACTGGAAACTGTGGCGGTCTTGTGGACTAAACTGCACCACAATAATATGCAGTGCTGCACTGCAAGCAAGTGTCACCAACAATGATGTTGCCACTACTGACCCAGTAAAAAAAAATGTAATCCTAAAAAGGACTGTTGGCATCTTATGAAATCACAATGAATGTGAGTGAACTTACACTCTACTCTCTGTAGCCACACGAACAGATGTTCACTGCGAAGTATCACTGACAATATGCACCGAAAAGCTATAGTAGTAAACTACACTGCCCACTCTCTCTCCCTGTAATACTGTCAGTTGAGATCACAGGATTATACATACAATTTACTCAATCAGAAAGACATCATGTAAAAATCATGGTCAGGCATATGAATGGGATAAAGCTAATTAAATATGAAATACCTCTCCAGGAATGTTTTATGCTGCACTGCACTCCACCGCAGTGCTGTGCAATACAAAAGAAAAATGTCAGGTGGCCACATCAGTATATGATCAGCTGAGTGGGTTCAGGGAAGGGGGAGAGCTGTTCTAATGGTTCTGTACTGGAGAGGGGGTCAGGGGTTTCTGTACTGCTGGGTCTATACTGGAGAGGGGAGGGTGTTTGTACTGAGGGGTCTGTACCTGGGTTGCGGGGGTGTCTGTATTGCAGGGGGGCAGGTTTTTTTTTTACTGAGTGTCTATACTGGAGAAGAAGAAATGGCTGCACACCTACGTACTGGAGTCCTTTTATTTGCAATGTAAAAATAGGCAAGACACCACCAACAAGAGCATTTCCAAAGGCACGGTGTACGTGTTTCACACACCTGTTGTGAGCTTACTCATCACCCATATCTATACTGGAGAGGGGGGTGTCTGTACTCAGTGGTCTTTACTGGGGGAACTTTAGGATTGTTAGGAAGGTCAGTCTGTACTGAAAGGTTTGTTCTAGTTGATATCTCTGTACTGAGAGGTTTGCACTTGGGAAGGGGGGTCATCTGCACTGGAGGTGTTCGTGTGTACTGAGAGGTTTGTGCTGGAGGCCTTATCTGAGGGGGTTTGTGCTGAGGAGGGAGCCTGTACTGAGGGTTTTGTGCTGGGTAGTGGGAGTTCATTGTACTGAGGAGTCTCTGCTGAGGGTTCTGTGCTTGGGGAGTCAGTCTGTGCTGGGGTGTTTGTTGGGAGTCTGTATTGAGGGATTTTCATCTGGGGAAGGGGGTCCATTGAATGAGGGATCTGTGCTGGGGTGGAGTCAGTCTGTGCTGAACGGTTTGTGTTGGGGATATGGGAGTCTGTACTGAGGATATTGTACTTTGGAAGGGGAGAGTTTGTACTGGTGGGATTCCATCTGTACTGAGGGTGTGTGTGCTATGGGGGTCAGTCTTTGATAGGGGGAAGGGGGAGTCTGTGCTGAGGGGTTTGTGTTGGGGGGGGGGTTTGTTCTGGGGGAGTAGGCTGCGAGAGGGAATTGTTAGGGACATCTGTCCTGTGCGGGGTATGGTCTGGGGGGATGATTTGTTGAGTAGGGGATAATTTTGGTTGTACTCCAAAGTAGTCTGTATGTTATGCACGCCTGACCCCTGCACTATAGACACTTAGGGGTAATTATCAAAACTTGAGCAGCCTGAATCTGAGGCAGCTGTGCATAGTAATCAGCTCACATCATTCTTTTTCAAAGCTTAACTGAACAAGCTGAAGATAGAAGCTGATTGTTGTAATGTACAGCTGCTCTAGATTCTGTTTGCTCCAGTTTTGATAAATTCCCCTTAAATTGTTTTACATTTCATACTTCTGAGTACTGCACTCTATGTACATTGCATTATTCTTGTGTAGAAAAGCATATGTGTAGCACCCTCTAGTGTGTGCTACTAGTAGTGGCAGTGTGGGAAAAATTACTCTGACTCATGCTTAAAACCCTTGAGTCCTAATTGGGTCAGAGTTTACTTGAATTGAGGACTGGTTGACTCATCCTAGCAGCTCTCTGGTGTATCCCTCTGTTTCTGAGAGAATGTTCTAGAGCTAATGGGGCTAGGAGGGGCAGCTATGAATATTTATGGACCTCAGCAAAGTTTCAGGGTGCCAAGGATCCCTTTCCTGAAGGCACAATGATGGGTCCTCTGAGGTTCCAAAATGTTCTATTTTGATTTGCTGACAACAAATGATCTTGTATGCTGATACACGTGTGCTGGTGATGATTTGATACCCTGTTATCCTACATTGGTGACAGCACCATCTGTTGTTTGATTACTGCAGCACCCACTTAATATAGGTCTATAGGCTATAGGGAGTACACTATACAGTGGAACCTCAGATTGCGGGTAACGTGGTGTACGAGCGTTTTGCAATACAAGCTATTTTTTAAAAAAAAATCCTGACTTGCTTTGCGAGTGCTGTCTTGCAAGACGAGCAGGATTCAAGCCTCTGGTGTATGTAATACCCCATGTGACCAGAGGTCTGGGTGCGCTGGTGGCTCCCAGCTGGAGAATTCGGAGACACTTCCAGCTAGGTGGGGCGGGCGTAATGTGCGTCAGAGCACCCAAAAGTGTCAACAGTTCCTGAGTGTCTCCATGCGTCTCCAAGTGTCTCCGAGCATTTCCGATGTGGAAATGGAGCGATTTTCAATAAGTTCATCTATGAATGTAGGCTTGAACCTGAGTTGTGGTTTAGGGCAGATTTTGTTAACAGAGTTGGAGATCTGCATGAGATGGAAGATGTGATAGTGCGGAAGGCTGTAGTCTGAAGTAATAGTTTGAAAAATTTTGATTTTTCCATTGTCTGGGTTGTATAGGGATATAAAATATAAAATATTGCGCTCCTGATAGAAATATTGGTGTATAGCAGCAGCTGTCACTGACCAATTGTATAAGTAAAATAAAAAAACTATAGTGCAGCGCTTAAACAGTATAGAAAGGGGCAACCCTATTGAAAAATATACAAAGGTATAAATTAGTGCCAATAAAAATATAAAGTGCCACGTGTTTTAAAGTGCCCAAGTGTTCATTTTGTAAACAATAAAGTGAAAGTCCAGCTTCGTTGATAAGTGTAAACAATTTCAAAGTGTCAAATATTCACAAAAAAGTGTCCGTGCTATGTATGTGTTATTATTGAAGCCTGGATCATAAAAATGTATATATATATATCATCTTGATTTTAGATCAGTGTGTACCACAGTCCACAGAACATAGCAGTATACATGGTATAGCATCCAGTAATCACCACCAAGTGAAAATCCACCACCAGATACACAGAGCGCTTACCAGAGGGCGGGGAAATTCACGCATAGAGTGAGTATTGATTGGTATCCAACCAAATAGTCCACCGAATCCTCATATACTACTCCATCATCGCAATTATCATTCCAAACCAGGAAATTATAATTCAACCAAAAATCTTTTTTAATTAAAACGAGTCACACAATTTTACACTCTGGAGGTTTTTGTTTTTTTATGGCCTGATTTACAGGTTGGAAAACCTTGCTGCCTGGAGTTCCTTGGTTATTGATTTTTGGTTGAATTATAATTTCCTGGTTTGGAATGATAATTGCGATGATGGAGTAGTATATGAGGATTTGGTGGACTATTTGGTTGGATACCAATCAATACTCACTCTATGCGTGAATTTCCCCGCCCTTTGGTAAGCACTCTGTGTATCTGGTGGTGGATTTTCACTTGGTGGTGATTACTGGATGCTATACCGTATATACTGCTATGTTCTGTGGACTGTGGTACACACTGATCTACAATCAAGACGATATATATATATATATATATATATATATATATATATATACTTTTTTATGATCCCGGCTTCAATAATAACACATACATAGCACGGACACTTTTTTGTGAATATTTGACACTTTGAAATTGTTTACACTTATCAATGAAGCTGGACTTTCACTTTATTGTTTACAAAATGAACACTTGGGCACTTTAAAACACGTGGCACTTTATATTTTTATTGGCACTAATTTATACCTTTGCATATATTTCAATAGGGTTGCACCTTTCTATACTGTTTAAGCCCTGCACTATAGTTTTTTTATTTTACTTGTATAGGGATATGACCTTTGGTTCTTGAACTAACCAAAATCAAGTATACAAAAGTAGGCCACTGCCTCCATCTATAACTGGCCTATATGGTAAGGATGCTTTTAACGCATACTGTTAGACAGGTCAATTTGGATGGTTTCAAGCTGGTTGGTAAGTAGAGCTTGGTTTTTTCCTTGGGTGTTTGTTGTCATTTGATGCCATTTGATGTAATTTTATGCCCTCCAACGCTCCTTACCATATAGACCAGTTCTAGATGGAGGCAGTGGCCTACTTTTGTATACTTTTTTGTATTTTGGTTAGGTAAACGCACTGACACGTCTGCAGCCATTGTGCTATGTGCTGGGTGTCCAGTGCATTCCTGTACCTTTAAGGAGGATTGGGCTACCTCCAGGCCACCTGCCTTCATCTACCTCATCAGAATGCATGCGCTCCCACTGTGGAGTCTCTCATTAGTCAGAGATAGGGACTAGAGGACACAGGGAGCCTTGCCAGGGCCCATTAGCTTATGCATGCATTTGCAAAAGTGTGTAACCAATCCCCTGCTTTTAGTGCATACTGTTAAACAGGTCAATTTGGATGGTTTCAAGCTGATTGGTAAGTAGAGCTTGTTTTTTTCCTTGGATTTTTTCCTTGGCTGTTTGTTGTCATTTGATGCCCTCCAACACTCCTTACCATATAGACCAGTTATAGATGGAGGCAGTGGCCTACTTTTGTATACTTAATTTTGGTTAGGTAAACGCACTGACACCTCTGCAGCCATTGTGCTATGTGCTGGGTGTCCAGTGCCTTTAACTGCTTCAGGCACTTAGAACACTTTCCTACCAGACCAATTTTCAGCTTTCAGTGCTGTTGCACTTTGAATGACAATTGCGTGGTCATGAGACGCTATACCCAAACACATTTTTTATCATTTTGTTCCCACAAATAGAGCTTTTTTTTGTGGTATTCGATCACCTCTGCGAGTTTTATTATTACAAATAAAAAAAGAACGAAAATTTTGAAAAAAAAAAAAGGTATCTCTGTTTCTGACACAAAACTTTGTAAATAAGTGCATTTTCTCCATCACTGATGGGCACTGATGAGGCTACACTGATGGGCACTGATGAGGCAGTACTGATTGGCACTGATGAGGAGGCACTGATGAGGTGGCATTGACAGGCACTGATGATGAGGCACTTATATGCAGCAATGATGGGCACTGATAGGCAGCACTGACAGGAACTGATATGCAGTACTGACGGACACTGATAAGCGGCACTGATTGACACTCATAGGCAGCACTGATTGGCACTCATAGGCGGCACTGGGCACTGATAGGTGGCACTGATGGGCACTCATAGGTGGCACTGGTAAATGGCACTGGTATGCACTGATAGGGGCACTGGTGGGGGGATGCACTGATAGGGGCCATTTCCCTGGTGGTCTAGGGTGGCATCTGAAGGTGGCACTGAGTGCCATCCATATTAGGCACTGTGCCCCTTACCTGGTGGTCTAGGGTGGTCTCCCTGGTGGTCCTGATCGGCTCCCTGGTGGTCCTGGGTGGGCACATCCCTGGTGGTCCCTGGGCAGGCTCCCTGGTGGTCTAGGGTGGCGATTCAAGGGGAGGCAGCGCTGATAAACCATTAGCACAGACCTCCCCTGTCAGGAGAGCAGCCGATCGGCTCTCCACTGCTCAGGTCTGCAGACCCGAGTACAGGAAAAGCCGATAAACGGCTCTTCCTGTTTACACTGTGACCAGCCGTGATTGGTCAGCGATTTACCAAGATCGGTAATGTGGGTAATGCGGGGGGTCAGACTGACCCCCCCACACCATCGATCGCCGCGATGCATGCCTCCCCGGGCACCGGCATCCAAACTGACAGGTCAGTTTGGATGGTTTCAAGCTGTTTGGTAAGTAGAGCTTGTTTTTTTCCTTGGATTTTTTCCTTGGTTGTTTGTTGTAAAGAGATGTACCAGAGCTGACTCTATTTCATAGTTAGTAAATTTTGATTGGGTTAACCAATCTAGACCTGATCAGAGAAGACAAGATAAAACGTATAGTCTAATAAAGGGGAGACCTGCCCCCTCCTTCGCTCCTCGAGAGATATACAAACTTGTATTACGTCAAATCACTGGGCCAACCGGCACCTCATCCCTAGAGACAATGTTCAATACAATTTTTAAGGAAGATGGGATTTTTATGGTGCCACAAATGATAAACACAAATAAATTTGTTAAAGCATTTTTATTTAAATATCTCATATAAAAAAAAATTGTGCTGCATAAAAACCTATAAAGTCTCATTCATTAATTGTGTCCCTGATGGGATACATGTTGATCATTACCATACATACACACAGAACTGTTGAAATTGTGTGAGAACTTGCAATAGGTGCCCCGTGGTTCTACATGTTTCGCTATTTGCTTCCTCAGGATCAAAGAGGCTATATGCAAGTTCTAGAACAACATAAACAATGTATAGTAATTACAAAAAGGACAAATACATACAAAACATATAGGTGCATATCTATTGTAATGTTGACATACTTGAATACAATGTAAAAGGTTTAAACATAATGTTGATAAATACAATTGGGTTAATTTCACAAAAAAGGAGGGGGTATATTTCCAATGAGACCATTTTCTCTTACCTGTACGTGGTAAGGGTAAAGTCGTTTTGTTATCCACATCAATTAATTATCTTAAATCAAGCGCTCACAGCACAAGGAGGAGGCACATAAAAGGAGGGGGTGGGGGAAACCACCCCTATTGGAAGATCCCAAATGGAGGCTGCAGAGTGAGCCCTATATATTCTGTATACCAGGTCCCTAAAGGTATTGATTAGGGTTGAGCGGACACCTGGATGTTTGAGTTTGTCTGGTTCGGCCGAACTTCGCGGAAAAATTCGGGATCGGTAACGAACTTGACCC
The DNA here is from genome assembly GCA_018402905.1 of Glandirana rugosa. Taxonomy (NCBI): domain Eukaryota; kingdom Metazoa; phylum Chordata; class Amphibia; order Anura; family Ranidae; genus Glandirana; species Glandirana rugosa. The sequence continues at coordinate 203,056 of BLSH010214349.1, read as the reverse complement.
GAACTTGACCCCGAACCGCATTAAAGTCGATGGTGATCCGAACTTTTGGGCACAAAAATGGCTGTAAAAAAGTCCTGGAAAGGGCTAGAGGGCTGCAAAAGGAAGCAAAACGGGGGTAAGAGTAGAACAAGTGCCCTACAAACAAATGTGGATAGGGAAATAACTTAAGTCAGCTGGTGGTGCTGTTTGTTGTGGTGTGCTGCTGACAAAGCTTTTCCACATTTCGGCCATGCTAACCCTGCCTTCTGAGGTGCTGGCGGTGGCACAGCTGCGTTGGTGACCTCTTCCTCCTCCTCCGCCTTCGCCTTGTGCTTCCACAGAGCCCCCTGTGTCATTTGGGAATGCCCTCAGCAGCGCTTCTACCAGCGTGTGCTGGTAGTCACGCATCTTCCGATCACGCTTCAGTGAGGGAGTTAAGGACGGCACGTTGTCCTTGTAATGGGGATCCAGCAGGGTGGCCACCCAGTAATCAGCACAAGTTAAAATGTGGGCAACTCGGCTGTCGTTGAGCAGGCACTGCAGCATGTAGTCGCTCATGTGTGCCAGGCTGCCCAGAGGCAAAGACAAACTGTCCTCTGTGGGAGGTGCATCATCTGTGTCCTCCGTATCCCCCCAGCCACGCTCCAGTGATGCCCACGAGCTGTGTTGGGTGCCACCCTGCTGTGAACACGGTTCCTCCTCATCATCGTCCTCCTCATCCTCCAGAACTGTGCCCTATATTGAAAACTTTTTACCTGGCCTATGCTGGTGCAG
>BLSH010214349.1:187007-202293 GCA_018402905.1 Glandirana rugosa | reverse complement strand
TGTGCTTCCACAGAGCCCCCTGTGTCATTTGGGAATGCCCTCAGCAGCGCTTCTACCAGCGTGTGCTGGTAGTCACGCATCTTCCGATCACGCTTCAGTGAGGGAGTTAAGGACGGCACGTTGTCCTTGTAATGGGGATCCAGCAGGGTGGCCACCCAGTAATCAGCACAAGTTAAAATGTGGGCAACTCGGCTGTCGTTGAGCAGGCACTGCAGCATGTAGTCGCTCATGTGTGCCAGGCTGCCCAGAGGCAAAGACAAACTGTCCTCTGTGGGAGGTGCATCATCTGTGTCCTCCGTATCCCCCCAGCCACGCTCCAGTGATGCCCACGAGCTGTGTTGGGTGCCACCCTGCTGTGAACACGGTTCCTCCTCATCATCGTCCTCCTCATCCTCCAGAACTGTGCCCTGGCTTGAAATGTTTTACCTGGCCTATGCTGGTGCAGGAACCCACCCTCGAGCTACTTGTGAATGACTGGCCTGATAACTGTGGAAATGACCCATCTTCCTCCTCCTCTTCCTCCTGTGCCACATCCTCTTCCATCATCGCCCAAAGTGTTTTTTCAAGGAGACATAGAAGTGGGATAGTAGCGCTGAGAACAGCGTCATCGGCACTGGCCATGTTGGTGGAGTACTCGAAACACCGCAATATGGTACACAGGTCTGGCATGGAGGCCCACTCGTTGGTGGTGAAGTGGTGCTGTTCCACAGAGCAGCTGACCCGTGCGTGCTGCAGCTGAAACTCCACTATTGCCTGCTGCTGCTCGCACAGTCTCTCCAGCATGTGCAAGGTGGAGTTCCACCTTGTGGGCACGTCGCATAGGAGGTGGTGAGCGGGAAGACTGAAGTTCCGCTGCAGCGAAGACAGGTGAGAAGCAGCAGGGTGAGAACGCCGAAAGCGCGCACAGACGGCCCGCATTTTCTGCAGCAGCTCTCACATATCCGGGTAGTTTTTTAGAAATTTCTGCACCACCAAATTCAGCACATGCGCCGGGCAAGGGATGTGCCTCAAACCGGCTAGGCCCAGAGCTGCTATGAGATTTCGCCCATTATCGCACACCACCAGGCCGGGCTTGAGGCTCAGTGGCAACAACCACTCATCGGTCTGTTGTTCAATGCCCGTCCACAGCTCCTGCGCAGTGTGGGGTTTATCCCCCAAACATATCAGTTTTAGAACAGCCTGCTGTCATTTCCCCCTGGATGTGCTGAAGTTGGTGGTGAAGGTGTTACGTTGAGCAGATGAGGAGGTGGTAGAGGAGGAGGAGGAGGAAGCGCAGTAGGAGGAGGAGGCAACAGGAGACAAAGAGAAATGCCCTGTAATCCTCGGTGGCGGAAGGACATGCGCCAAATGGCTAGCCGCCTCAGGCCCACCCGCCTCTACATTTGCCCAGTGTGCAGTTAGCGAGATATAGCGTCCCTGCCCGTTCTTACTGGTCCACGTATCAGTGGTTATGTGGACCTTGCCACAGATGGCATTGCGCAGTGCACACTTGATCTCGTCCCCGACTTGTTTGTGCAGGGAAGGGATGGCTCGCCTGGAAAAGTAGTGGCGGCTGGGAACCATGTACTGTGGACAGCCACCGCCATCAGGTTTTTAAAACTGTCCGTGTCCACCAGACGGAATGACAGCATTTCAAAGGTCAGGAATTTTGAAATGCTGGCATTCAGGGCCAGGGATCACGGGTGGGTAAGGGGGTACTTCCTCTTTCTCTCCAGTGTTTGGGAGATGGAGAGCTCTAAGTTTCAATGGGACCATGTGGAAATGCTTGGGGACGGTGGCAGACATGGTGGCGTTGCTGTCACATGCTCTATTTGCTGGGTGGCAGGTGACACTGGCACTGTAGAGGTGGAGGAAGAGGCCGAGGCAGCAGCAGAAGAGGAAGCAGGAGGAGGCCGAGACCTTTCTTGGATTTTGAGGTACTTATTCCACTGCAGCAAGTGCTTTGAATTTAGATGCCTGGTCATGCAGGTTGTGCTCAGGTTTAGAACATTTATGCCTCGCTTCAAGCTCTCATTGCACAGCGTGCAAACCATTCATGTCTTGTAGTCAGCACACTGTCTGAACTGCCACGCTGGGGAAGGCCTTTGAGCTGCCTTTGGTGTGCTAGGTCCCTGGGTGCGGTGGGTAATAGCAGGCGTACTGTCTAGGGGACGCTCGCTCCACTTTTGCAACCTGCTTCCTATTTTGCTGTGCTGGTGCCTATGTGCGACCAACACCTCCAAACTGCACACGTCACCCGCATGACCCTCATTCCATGTGGGGTCTAGGACATCATCATCCTCCTCCTCCACATCATCTTCCACCCACCCTTCACCACTGCCCTGCTTGTCAGTCTGCACACTGTGGAAAGCTGCAGCAGTTGGCACCTGTGTTTCGTCATCATCAGAGATGTGCTGCGCTGGTGTTTCCATGTCCTCATCCTGCAACAGAAGTGGTTGGGCATCAGTGCACTCAATGTCTTCCACTTCTGGGGCAGGGCTATGTGGATGGCCCATGGAAAGCACACCAGGAGAGTAAGCGAAAAGCATAAGAGACTGTTTTATGACTTGGGGCTCAGACTGCTTGGCTGATTTACAAGTGGATGAGGTGAAAGACAGATGGCCATGGGGTTCAGGTGCCAACTCTGAGCTTTCATCAAGGGACCGGGTGGGAGACAATGTGGAGGAACTGGAGGTATTGTCAGCAACCCAATCTACTATCGCCTGTACTTGTTCTGGCCTCACCATTCGTTGAGGGGCATTCAGGCCTACCATATAACGTTGAAGGTTATGTCGGCTACTCGTACCTGAAGTACTTGTGCGTGTAACTGGCACAAATCGACCATGTCCTCTCCATGCAAAAGGAACTTCACCAACACCACCAAAACTAGCACCATCAGCAGACCACATCCCTTATTTGACGCTCTCCTCATTCTGTCCGCAAATGTACTATGTAGCACTATTAATTATTAATACAAAAAAAAATGAATAATAAATTCTTTTTTTTTTTTTTTTTTAAACAACAATGTAGACGCACTTTTTATTTTTGTGCAAGAAATGCACCACTCATACCAACAGCGGGAACCTTTCCCTACACCAGTATGATATGATTTTAGAACAATAATCTGTCCCTCACAGCACCAGCAGGAACCTTTCCATATAGCAGTATGTGATGATTTTACAACAATAATCTGTCCCTCACAGCACCAACAGGAACCTCTCCCTATAGCACTAGGTGATGATTTTAGAACAATAATCTGTCCCTTAAAGCACCAGTAGGAACCTCTCCCTATAGAACTAGGAGATGATTTGAGAACAATAATCTGTCCCTCACAGCACCAGCAGGAACCTCTTACTATAGAACTAGGATATGATTTTAGAACAATAATATGTCCCTCACAGGAGCAGCAGAAACCTCTCCCTCTAACAGTATGTGATGATTTTAGAACAATAATCTGTCCCTCAAAGCACCAGCAGGAACCTCTCCCTCTAGCAGTATGTGATGATTTTAGAACAATAATCTGTCCCTTACAGCACCAGCAGGAACCTCTCCCTATAGCAATAGGAGATGATTTTAGAACAATAATCTGTCCCTCACAGCACCAGCAGGAACCTCTCCCTTTTGAACTAGGAGATGATTTTAGAACAATAATCTGTCCCTCACAGGAGCAGCAGGAACCTCTCCCTATAGTACTAGGAGATGATTTTAAAACAATAATCTTTCCCTCACAGCACCTCTCCCTATAGAACTAGGAGATGATTTTAGAATAATCTGACCCTCACAGCACCAGCAGGAACCTCTCCCTATAGAACTAGGAGATGATTTTAGAACAATAATCTGTCCCTCACAGCACCAGCAGGAACCTCTCCCTATAGCAGTAGTAGATGATTTTAGTACAATAACCTGTCCCTCACAGCGCCAGCAGGAACCTCTCCCTATAGAACTATGAGATGATTTTAGAACAATAATCTGTCCCTCACAGCACCAGCAGTAACCTCTCCCTATAGAACTAGGTGATGATTTTAGAACAATAATCTTTCCCTCACAGCACCAGCAGGAACCTCTCCCTATAGAACTAGGAGATGATTTTAGAACAATAATCTGTCCCTCACAGCACCAGCAGGAACCTCTCCATATAGAACTAGGAGATGATTTCAGAACAATAATCTGTCCCGCACACCACCAGCAGGAACCTCTCCCTATAGAACAAGGAGATGATTTTAGAACAATAATCTGTCCCTCACAGCACCAGCAGGAACATCTCCTTATAGAACTAGGAGATGATTTTAGAACAATATTATGTCCCTCACAGGAGCAGCAGGACCTCTCCCTCTAACAGAATGTGATGATTTTAGAAGAATAATCTGTCCCTTAAAGCATCAGCAGTAACATCTCCTTATAGAACTAGGAGATGATTTTAGAACAATATTATGTCCCTCACAGGAGCAGCAGGAACCTCTCCCTCTAGCAGAATGTGACAATTTTAGAACCATAATCTGTCCCTCAAAGCACCAGCAGGAACCTCTCCCCCTAGCAGTATGTGATGATTTTAGAACAATAATCTGTCCCTCACAGCACCAGCAGGGACCTCTCCCTATAGAACTAGGAGATGATTTTAGAACAATAATCTGTCCCTTACAGCACCAGCAGGAACCTCTCCCTCTAGCAGAATGTGACGATTTTAGAACAATAATCTGTCCCTCAAAGCACCAGCAGGAACCTCTCCCCCTAGCAGTATTTGATGATTTTAGAACAATAATCTGTCCCTCACAGCACCAGCAGGGACCTCTCCCTATAGAACTAGGAGATGATTTTAGAACAATAATCTGTCCCTTACAGCACCAGCAGGAACATCTCCCTATAGCACTAGGAGATAACTTTAGAACAATAACCTGTCCCTCACAGCACCAGCAGGAACCTCTCACTATAGAACTAGGATATGATTTTAGAACAATAATCTGTCCCTCACAGCACCAGCAGGAACTTCTCTCTATATCACTAGGAGATGATTTTAGAACAATAATCTGTCCCTCACAGCACCAGCAGGAACCTCTTACTATAGAACTAGGATATGATTTTAGAACAATAATATGTCCCTCACAGGAGCAGCAGAAACCTCTCCCTATAGAACTAGGAGATGATTTTAGAACAATAATCTGTCCCTTGCAGCATCAGCAGGAACCTCTCCCTATAGATCTAGTAGATGATTTTAAAACAATAATCTGTCACTCACAGCACCAGCAGGAACCTCTCCCTATAGCAGTAGTAGATGATTTTAGAACAATAATCTGTCCCTCACAGCACCAGCAGTAACCTCTCCCTATAGAACTAGGTGATGATTTTAGAACAATAATCTGTCCCTTGCAGCACCAGCAGGAACCTCTCCCTATAGATCTAGTAGATGATTTTAAAACAATAATCTGTCCCTCACAGCACCAGCAGGAACCTCTCCCTATAGCAGTAGTAGATGATTTTAGTACAATAATCTGTCCCTCACAGCACCAGCAGGAACCTCTCCCTATAGAACTATGAGATGATTTTAGAACAATAATCTGTCCCTCACAGCACCAGCAGTAACCTCTCCCTATAGAACTAGGTGATGATTTTAGAACAATAATCTTTCCCTCACAGCACCAGCAGGAACCTCTCCCTATAGAACTAGGAGATGATTTTAGAACAATAATCTGTCCCTCACAGCACCAGCAGGAACCTCTCCATATAGAACTAGGAGATGATTTTAGAACAATAATCTGTCCCTCACACCACCAGCAGGAACCTCTCCCTATAGAACAAGGAGATGATTTTAGAACAATATTATGTCCCTCACAGGAGCAGCAGGAACCTCTCCCTCTAGCAGAATGTGACGATTTTAGAACAATAATCTGTCCCTCAAAGCACCAGCAGGAACCTCTCCCCCCCAGCAGTATGTGATGATTTTAGAACAATAATCTGTCCCTCACAGCACCAGCAGGGACCTCTCCCTATAGAACTAGGAGATGATTTTAGAACAATAATCTGTCCCTTACAGCACCAGCAGGAACCTCTCCCTAAAGCACCAGGAGATGATTTTAGAACAATAATCTGTCCCTCACAGCACCAGCAGGAACCTCTCCCTATAGCAGTATGTGACGATTTTAGAACAATAATCCGTCCCTTACAGCACCAGCAGGAACATCTCCCTATAGCACTAGGAGATAATTTTAGAACAATAACCTGTCCCTCACAGCACCAGCAGGAACCTCTCACTATAGAACTAGGATATGATTTTAGAACAATAATCTGTCCCTCAGAGCACCAGCAGGAACTTCTCTCTATATCACTAGGAGATGATTTTAAAACAATAATCTGTCCCTCACAGCACCAGCAGGAACCTATCCCTATAGCAGTAGGATGATTTTAGAACAATAATGTGTCCCTCACAGCACCAGCAGGAACCTCTCCCTATAGAACTAGGAGATGATTTTGGAACAATAATCTGTCCCTCACAGCACCAGCAGGAACCTCTCCCTCTAGCAGTATGTGATGATTTTAGAACAATAATCTGTCCCTTACAGCACCAGCAGGAACATCTCCCAATAGGACTAGGAGATGATTTTAGAACAATAATCTGTCCCTCACAGGAGCAGCAATAACCTCTCCCTCTAGCAGTATGTGATGATTTTAGAACAATAATCTGTCCCTTACAGCACCAGCAAGAACCTCTTCCTATAGCAATAGGAGATGATTTTAGAACAATGATCTGTCCCTCACAGCACCAGCAGGAACCTCTCCCTATAGAACTAGGAGATGATTTTAGAACAATAATCTGTCCCTCACAACACCAGCAGGAACTTCTCCCTATAGAACTAGTTGATGATTTTAGAACAATTATCCGTCCCTCACAGCACCAGCAGGAACCTCTCCCTATAGAACAATGATATGATTTTAGAACAATAATCTGTTCCTTACAGCACCAGCAGGAACCTCTCCCTATAGCAGTATGAGATGATTTTAGAACAATAATCTGTCCCTCACAGCACCAGCAGGTACCTCTTCCTCTAGCAGTATGTGATGATTTTAGAACAATAATCTGCCCCTTACAGCACCAGCAGGAACCTCTCCCTATAGAACTAGGAGATGATTTTAGAACAATAATCTGTCCCTTACAGCTCCAGCAGAAACCTCTCCCTATAGCACTAGGAGATGATTTTAGAACAATAATCTGTCCCTCACAGCACCAGCAGGGACCTCTCCCTATAGCAGTATGTGATGATTTTAGAACAATAATCTGTCCCTTACAGCACCAGCAGGAACCTCTCCCTATAGCACTAGGAGATGATTTTAGAACAATAATCTGTCCCTCACAGCACCAGCAGGAACCTCTCCCTATAGCACTGGGAAATGATTTTAGAACAATAATCTGTCCCTCACAGCACCAGTAAACTGTACCTAATCCAGGATCAGATGGTTTTAGAATGCTAAGCTTTCCCCTCACAGCACCCCCAGGAACCTTTCTGTAATACAGGATGAGATGATATTAGATCGGTAATCTATCCATCACAGCAATAGTAAACTGTACCTAGTCCAGTATCAGATGGTTTTAGAACGCTAAGCTTTTCCCTCACAGCAGCGCCAGGAACCTGTCTGTAATGGAGGATGAGATGATATTAGATTGGTACTCTATCACTCACAGCAGTAGTAAACTCTACCTAGTCCAGTATCAGATCGTTTTAGAATGCTAAGCTTTCCCCTCACAGCACCTCCAGGAATCAGTCTGTAATGCTGGATTAGATTATATTAGATCGGCAATCTGTCCCTCACAGCGCCGGCAGCAAGCTCTCCCTACACTAGCCTGAGACGAGGTGACACGTGGCATACGTGACTCCAGCTCATATAGAGGCTGGGTCACATGATGCACTAGCCTATCACAGCCATGCCAGTAGTAGGCATGGCTGTGATGGCTTCTAAGGGCAAACGAGTGAAACGGTTGTTGATTGGCTGCCCTGCATCGATAAAAAAGGCGCCAAAAATAGTCTGGGTCACATGATGCACTGGCCAATCACAGCCATGCCATTAGTAGACATGGCTGTAATGGCTTCTATGGGCAAACGAGTAAAACGCTTGTTGATTGGTGGCCCTGCATCTATAGAAAAGGCGCGCAAAATACCCGAATACCGAACCCAGACTTTTTTGCAAGGGTTCGGGGCACGGACACCCCAAAGTCCGGTACGGACCCGAACTTTACAGTCCAGGTTCACTCAACTCTAGTATTGATCTATAAATCAAACTGAAAAATACATTGTTAAAGCCCCCCACTGATGACACATGAGGGTCAAATTATTCATGTTTCATAAAATAAGGAGAAACAAAGGTAAAACAGAAGGACGGGAGAACAAGAGGGACACATGTACAGAAGTGGCCCCAAATGATTCTGGACTGCAGGGCTAGATGGCCTCTAGAAGGGGAGGAGGAGGAGGGGGTAAGGCATAGAGAATGAAGGGTCCTTTAAATATGTCTAACATGGTAATAGGGCTATATGCCCCTACACCTGTGAGATCCAAATTAGGATCTCCTTAGTTGCCTATATAACCCAAACAGGGGAAGTACTGATATAGTGATATTACCTTGGATAATTATCCGATCCCCAGGTGTGGGACAAAAATTCCCCAAGGAAGGCTCCAGAAATATCTCGGTGGTGTGGGTCAGATATAAAGCTCTCAGCCAAAACGCAATCAAAGCAATGAATACATAGCCATTTCGGTTTATCCAAATGGAAGGCCTAATGCATCAAGACAAAATTGAAAAACTAGTAACCATATAAAGAGACAAACTTAATCAGCAGGGAACCCCATCTTCCCAGACGAACGCTGAATCAGCATTCCTGGTGACTTCTCCATACAGATCCCCTCTCACCTATTCGATCTCCAAGATATATCTGCCGCGTTTTCCCCCATCCAAAGGTGTGTGGGGTGCCGTGAGCGTATCGCTTCAAGGCGTCCCCTAAATAGAGCGACTCCAATCAGCTGGCATCGACCCAGCTGGCTGATTGCGAACGTGATACAGCCTCTGCGCATGCGCAACGACTTCACACGCCGTGACGCAGGAGCCCAGTGGAACCTGGGAACCCTGATGGCTGCACGCGTGTCAATGAGGTTATTGCCACCATCTTAAAAGTTCCCAAACCTCTCTCACACTGCATACTAAAAGGGCAGAAGACATACTTATAACATCTGAAGTCAGACACACTGGCGGCAGCCCATGAGGGCTGACCAGGGGCAGAAGGGGGAGGAAACATCATCCCCTCTATTGATACCTAAGTGTCCTTAGAAAGTTATTGTTAGTCTAAGTGAAATGTTTATTAAGGAACCGGGCAGTTCAAATCCTGACCCCAGATCCCCATAGTGCTGAGTGATAAAGGGATAAAGATAGGGAAAACCAAACACTTTCTTCCCACAATGGCCAGGAAAGAGGGACAGCTCTCCTAGGGCCCTAGGGGGCCACAAGTGCCACTGGGGAACAGAATGGAAATGAAAGCAAGTATGCCACAGTGGCCAATTTGGAGGGCCAATCTCCCATAAGGAAAGGAGAGGGGGATCTGGAGATATTCGCCCAATCCGAAATCCACCGGGAGGGTGGCCCCCCAGTCCGTACATTTGGCTTCCTTTTGTAGAAGTTTCTTGTCAATGTCACCCCCTCTTTCATGGGGGGGCATGATCCAAGGCCAGAAATTGCATCAGGGATAAGTCAAATCCATGATGAAACCCACTATGTCTACTGATAGGTGTTTCCATTCTTTTCTTCCTGATCAAGGAGACATGGTCCCTGATTCGGTGAAAGAAGGGTCTCTTAGTTTTGCCCACATAGAATGCTCCACAATAGCACTGCATCAAGTAAACTATGCCTATAGTTTGACAATTAGCAAAAAAAGGCAGTGTCCAAGTCCTGCCATTGGGAAGCGCTATGGATTTCCTACTGGGTACAAAAATTGCATCTGCCACAAGCTACCAGGCCATGTTTCTTGTTATTTGCCAGGCCCTTATTACAGTAATGACTATATACCAATTGGTCCTTCAATGATCGAGACCTTCTAAAAGTTATTTCAGGATGTGTGCCCATGTGCTTGGAGATTGTGGGATCTGACAACAAAAGGTGCCAATACTTCTGCATAATTCGCCTCATTTTCGAGTGTTGTCCAGTGTAGGGTGTTATGAGTCTGGTATTTGTTATTGATGAGAGATTTTTTGGCTTGGGATGAACAAGGGATTCTCTGTCTCTTAATTTGGTACAGTTGTAGGCCTTCTTTAGGCATGCTCTGCTGTACCCCCAGAGTGAGACTCTGCTTTGGAGAGCTGAGGCTTCTCTCTCAAAGTCCTCCTGTTTGGTACAGTTACTTTTAAATCTCAGATACTGACTATATGAGATACTGTGTATCAGGGGGGCTGGGTGTGAACTCTTGGCATGCAATAAGGTGTTACCCGAAGAGTGTTTCCTATATAATGTTGACCCTAGACTCAGATCCTCATTGATATATATATTCACATACAAGAATTCAATGTGATGCTGATCACAGTGGGACGGACGTGAATTTGAGATTGAACTCATTACGTTCCAGATGCTCCATAAATGCATCCAGCTCCCCCTTGGTACCAATCCAAACCATGAAAATATCGTCTATATAACGTTTCCATAGCAGAATATTTTTGACATAATGTTGATTATAGTCATCAAAAAAGACACTCTTCTCCCACCCCCCCCAGATACAGGTTGGCATAAGTGGGGGCGCACTTTGTCCCCATAGCCACCCCTTGTATCTGGGTAGTGGGTTCCCTTAAACATAAAGAAATTATGATTCAGAATCAATCCCAAAAGATCTAATACAAATTTATTGTATGGTTCAGCTGAGGTATTGCGCTGTGAGACAAATTCCTCCACAACTCCAACACCTCTGGAGTGAGGGATGGAGTTGTGGAGAGCCTCTACATCCACTGCTACCAGCCAAGCGCCCTCTGGTACTGTAATGTCATCCAGAGAGTGTAGGAGGTCAATAGTGTCCCAGACATAAGAAGGTAAAGATAAAACATGTGGACATAGATAACTGTCCACAAGTTGGCTAGCAGCTTCAGTTAGGCATCCATTCCCGGATACAATGGGTCTTCCTGGTGGTTTATCTGCATTTTTATGGACCTTTGGTAGAGCATACATGGTGGGTGTTCTGGGATTTGGAGTGTTCAAAAACTTCCATGTGGTTTAGTTAATTATGCCTGCATGATAGGCATTAGATATCAGGGTAGAAAATTGATAAATGGTAGCTTTAACCCTAGAGGCCGGTATTGGTTTATGCCACTCCTTGTTCCTCAATATTTTGAAAACCATGGCTTCATATTGTCCTGTATTCATCACTACAATGTTGCCTCCCTTGTCTGAAGGTTTAATAATGATATCATGGTTATCTCAGGGAAGAAATGGCAACCACCTGAGTAGGAGTTTAATTCTGAGATCCCCCGAATACCAGTTGGTGCACGCTATCTCTTCGATTACCTGTTGGGTGAAAGCCCACATATTGGGATTTCCCTGAAGAGGGGTGAATGCTTGTGACCTGGATTTGAAATTTTGTGGTGGAGGAAAGATCCGAGGACCCTTGGCCATCATCTCCTCTCCTTCTATTTCGGAAGGGAGTCGAGGAGATGAGGGAGCTCCTGGACTTGGGGAATGGGAGAGGTCCCCCGTATTCCCCTCCTCCCAGAGCTCCAGCAAATCCTCAAGCACCTTAATGTCATTTATAGAAAATTCTTGCCATAATGGGTTTTTGAGGGAATTGCATGTATTTTTGGAATCTTTATCGTATAGGACTTTGTACATTAATTTATGGGCAAAAAGATGGACATCCTTGATTAGTTCAAAGGTGTCCATCCGTTGCTCCGGACAGAAAGACAGTTCCAGACCTAGAACTTCTATCTGAGTTTCAGTGAGAAGTTGGACCTGCTAATTTTCGCCTGAACTATTTGTGTTTGTCCTTGGGTATGGCCCCTTCTGGGACCTGTGATTTATTGAGGGAAAAAATTGGGGTGGGACGTACGTCCCCCGAAGTTGTGTTGGGGTGCGGTGCATTAGTTTTAGTGTCCAAAACATTTGATGGAATATCGGTGCTGTTTATCGGGCCCATGGAACGAACTTCACTAGGGCCACGTGTCAGTGTTTGATCCTGAGTGGGTTGATGTGACGTGTGTGGGGAGTGTTTGGTGCGATTTGAATTGGTGCGTTTGGGTGCTGAAGAGCGACTGCTGATGGCATGATTCTTACATTTTTAGGATAGGTGATTGAATTTGTCTTGAGTATAGGAAATTTGTGAAGATGATAGTGAGGAGAAAGAGGAAGTGTCGGAGTCAGTAATGCCTTGAGGGGCTGATGAGGCTTGAAATCCTCCCCTAGTCCCTCTTTTAGATAGTGCAGTCCATTTATAGGCATTATTACACAGGTGTCAAACACAAGGCCCGTGGGCCGAATCCGGACCTCCAGGCCATTTCATGTGGCCCTCGCAACTCTCCTGCAGCAACCCCCTCGTCCCTGCCCACACCTTGTCTCAGCAATCAACAGCAGAGAGGAGGGCAGAACTCTTCTGTCAGATCCTTCATTTCTCTTTGCAGCCGCAGAAAGATTCATATTTCTGGAAATAGCGCCTGTTCCAAAACAGGTGAGATTTCCGTTCCAAAAGTCGCTTGAGTTTGTCAAAGAATTGTTCCAAATTCATCCCCCCCAGAGTCTTCTTCTGGGATTTATGAATTCGGGCTATGAGGCCATCAAAGGCCTCACCGCAATAATCTGCCATGTTGCACAAAAGATGCTGGCCCAATGCTAACCTAGTACCACAATGTACTTTCACAAAAAATAGAATAGTTACTAGAGTTGAGCGGACACCTGGATGTTCGATGTTCGGGTTCGGTACCGAACTTGACCTGAACTTGACCCCGGACCCCGAACCCCATTAAAGTCAATGGGGACCCGAACTTTTCGGCACAAAAATAGCTGTAAAAAAGTCCTGGCAAGTGCTAGAGGGCTGCAAACGGAAGTAAAATGGGGGTAAGAGTAGGACAAGTGCCCTACAAAAAAATGGGGATAGGGAAAATCACTTAAAATCAAATAAAAAAAAATTAAAATGGGAAGGGGGTGGATGTGGAGTAGGATCCTAGAGGTTGACTAGGCCGTGACCGTGGCAGTGTAGGTGATGATTTTAGAACAATAATCTGTCCCTTACAGCAACAGCAGGAACCTGACCCTATAGGATAGGCGATGATTTTAGAACAATAATTTGTCCCTTACAGCAACAGCAGGAACCTGACCCTATAGGAGTAGGCGATGATTTTAGAACAATAATCTGTCCCTTACAGCAACAGCAGGAATCTGACCCTATATGAGTAGGTGATGATTTTAGAACAATAATCTGTCCCTTACAGCAACAGCAGGAACCTGACCGTATAGGAGTAGGCGATGATTTTAGAACAATAATATGTCCCTTACAGCAACAGCAGGAACCTGACCCTATAGAACTAGGAGATGATTTTACAACAATAATCTGTCCCTCAAAGCAGTAGACTCTACCTAGTCCAGAATCACATCGTTCTGTAATGCAGGATGAGATCTGAAATCTGTCCCTCAAAGCAGTAGTAGTAGTAGTAATCTCTACCTAGTCCAGAATCAGATCGTTCCGTAATGCAGGATGAGATCTGCAATCTGTCCCTCAAAGCAGTAGTAGTAATCTCTACCTAGTCCAGAATCAGATCGTTCTCTAATGCAGGATGAGATGTTATTATATCTGCAATCTGTCCCTCACAGCGCCGGCAGCATCCTCTCCCTACACTAGCCTGAGAGCATGTGACATGCAGCACTACGTGACTCCAGCTTATACAGAGGCTGGGTCACATGATGAACTGGCCAATCACAGCAATGCCATTAGTAGGCATGGCTGTGATGGCTTCTAAGGGCAAACCAGTGAAACGCTTGTTGATTGGCTGCCCTGCAGCTATTCAACAGACGGGATCAAATACCCAAACCTCGAACCCAAACTTTTTTCAAATGTCCGGGTTTGGGCCCGGGTCACGGACACCCCAAAATTCGGTACGGACCCGAACTTTACAGTTCGGGTTCGCTCAACTCTAATAGTTACACCTATGACCAGTGGCGGCTGGTGACGTATTAAGATGGTGGGGCGCCAGACCCCGCCCTTCTTTTTGACCCCTCCCACTTCTCAGAAGCCCCACCCACTATGTTCCAACCTTCTTTTTTGGAATATATATATATATATATATATATATATATATATATATACACATATACATACACATACACACAATGACACATGAGACATCATATACTGCAACAGACTGCTACGGTTTCCCTTCACTCTGTTATACAAAACACACAGTGATTTTTTTTTAATTTGTTTAAATGTATATATTTTGACAAATGTGGACATCCAAAAATATTGTTTTTTCAAAAAAAAAAGAAGAAAAAAGAAGGAAGGAGTCCCCCAATGGCTTTGAACAAGTTCACTTTTAACCTCTTGCTTACTGGGCACTTAAACCCCCCTCCTGCCCGGCCCAATTTTCAATTTTCAGCGCTGTTGCATTTTGAATGACAATTGCGTGGTCGTGCGGCGTTGCACCCAAACAAAATATTTATCATTTTTTTCCCACAAATAGAGCTTTCTTTTGGTGGTATTTGATTGCCTCTGCTGTCTTTATTTTTTGCTATAAACAAACAGAGCGACGATTTTGAAAAAAGAACAATATTTTTTGCTTTTTGCTATAATACAAATCGAAAAAAATATATATACATAAAAAAAATTATTCATCGGGTTTGGCCGATTTATATTCTTTTACATATTTTTGGTAAAGAAAAATTGCAATCGGAATATATTGATTGGTTTGCAACGTTAAAAAGAAATGGTTTTTATACATTTTCTTATATTTAGCCGGTTTGGGCTACTTATTAAAAAAAATACATATATATAAAAAAAGCTAAACATAATATCGTTTTTCGTTTTTTATAACAAGAAAAAAGTTTTAGCAGCGAGACAAACAAATATCGTTTTTTATTTCTGTCGTCTCCGTTAGTTTATGGTGGTTTTCTTTCGAGATAAACACCCTTTTTTTACTATTTATAAAACAAACCCACGTTGCGGCGTGCTGGTGCGTTAACAGTAAGTTTTACGTTGTCGCGACTTTTAACTTTTAACCCGGCCCGTCCTCCCCCCAAATTCACGGGTCATTCGTTCTCCAATTTTCACTTGAACAAGTTTCGGTAACCCCCTGAGGAAGGAAGAAAAAAGAAG
>BLSH010214349.1:118373-130867 GCA_018402905.1 Glandirana rugosa | reverse complement strand
AACTCAAAGCAGCGGTATGTGAAATCTCTAATTTCTGCTATCTGTCCTCAGAGCAACAGCACAGACAGCAGTAGTAAAGTAATCTATCTCAGGATGCAGGATCAGGTCTTAAAATGGCTAAAATCTGTCCCTCACGCCGTCAGCTACCTTTCCCTATACTAACCCAAGGAGCATGTGACTGCAGCACTGTGACTCCAGCTTATAAAGAGGCTGGGTCACATGATGCACCGGCCAATCACAGCCATGCCATTAGTAGGCATGGCTGTGATGGCTTCTAAGGGCAAACCAGTGAAACGCTTGTTGATTGGCTGCCCTGCAGCTTCTCAACACGTGGAGTAAAATAGCAGAACCCCGGACCGAACCCGAACGATTTTTGAAATGTCCGGGTCCGGGTCCGTGCCACGGACACCCAAAAGTTCGGTACGGACCCGAACGTTACAGTCCGGGTTCGCTCAACACTAGACCAGAGCACTTTTTGCGATTCGGCACTGCGTCGCTTTAACTGACAATTGCGAGGTCGTGCGACGTTGTACCCAAACAAAATTTGCGTCCTTATTTTCCCACAAGTAGAGCTTTCTTTTGGTGGTATTTGATACCCTTTGCGTCATTTCTGATCACCGCTATAAACAAAAGAAGAGCGACAATTTTGCAAAAAAATCCACATTTCTTACTTTTTGCTAAAATACAAATCCAAAAAAAATATATAAAAAAACATTGTTTTGAATGATTTATATTCTTCCTCGTATTTTTGGTGAAAAAAATCGGGTTTATTGATTGGTTTGCGCAAAAGTTGCAGTGTTTACAGATGATAAGAATTAATTTCTGGGGTTTTTATTTTATCTTTTACTAGTAATGGCGGCGATCTGTGATTTTTAGTGGTACTGCGATATTGCAGTGGATATGTCGGACCATTTTGACACTTTTTTGGGACCATTGGCATTTATACAGCGATCAGTGCTATAAAAATGCACTGATTGCTGTGTAAATACCATCGGCAGTGAAGGGCTTAACCTGCAGGGGGTGCTCTAAGGGTTAACTGTGTTCCCTGGGTGTGTTCTAACTGTGTGTGGGCTGGGCTGGCAGTGATCACAGCCCTCCCTCCTCTGTAAGAACGGAGATCCGTGTTTACTTATACGGACCTACTTTCTTTCACTGCGGGGGAGCCATCGCAGGTAGCTGACAGAGATCGAGTCCGCCCTACCTGCTCCCTGGCCCCCCCGCAACACAGTGAGCGTGCGAGCGCGCCTCTGGCAGCACATGCATGCTCACAGTGCGGGATCTCACAGCCACCGTCATATCACGGTGGTTTGCGATATCCAACCACTTTGTCGCCGTCAGATGCTGGTCGGCGGTCGGCAAGTGGTTAATAGTGCCTGTATGGATACAGCCAGTTGGTCGGATTCCCACAATAGGTCGCCAGTCCAATAGGTGTCCAGGACATGCACAGATATTCCAAAGGCATAGGGGAAAGGCGGCCATCATAACACCAAAGACGTTGTCCGAGTAAAACAAAAATGTAGCAACATAGTGTAATCCGTAATAAAATTTATTTTAAAATATCAAAAAAAACCAGCCATAAAATAATAAAAAGTGACTTACATCTAAAGCACCGCCATATGCTCGCAGGCAACAACGGTGCTGTGTCACATGTATATGCAGGTTACTGACGTTTTTCAAGCAATAGCTCTTTATCAAAGGGTCCTTTAGTGTATAGACATACTGCACTATGTTGTTTTATCTTTTATTTTTCTATATGGGAGACATCTTGAACAGATAGACATCGCTATGATCCAGCCCATAATTGAGACAGCACCTGGAGCTGGTGAGTAAACATTTCACCTAGACACTTTTTGTTCCTTGAAGTTTTCAGAATTCAACACCTGATTATTGGGACATTTTATGAACTATACATTTTTTGCACTACTGTTGCACTTTAACCTTTTCAGCGCCGCATTTTCATTTTTGTCTGTTTCATGAGGTTGTGTTATTCCTTTTGTGCTAGCAGCTGTTCATCTTATTTGTTTAGAGCTGATTTTTCACATATTCACCTAAAAAGTCCTGCATCTTCTGCTCTGTTCTTAATTTCTTTTTCCAAAAGATGTAGAGCACCAGGCAGGGGGAACATTTAAAGTGAACTTGTACTTCAGTCCATTAAACTGTTAAGAAAATTCTGGTCCACGGTCTATGATTCAGGCCCTTGTGCTTAACCACTTCAATACCGGGCACTTAGAACACTTCCTGCCCAGACCAATTTTCAGCTTTCAGTGCTGTTGCAATTCGAATGAGAATTGCGCGGTCGTGCGACGTTGTACCCAAACAAAATTTTTATAATTTTGTTCCCATAAATAGAGCTTTCTTTTGGTGGTATTTGATGGCCTCTCTGTCATTTCTGATCACCGCTATAAACAAAAAAAGACCGAAAATTTTGAAAAAAAAAAAAACATTTTTCTTTGTTTCTGTCACAAAAAATTGTATAAAGTACATTTTCTCCTTCTCTGACGGGCACTGATGTGGCTACACTGACGGGTACTGATGAGGCTACACTGACGGGCACTGATGAGGCAGTACAGATTGGCACTGATGAGGGGGCACTGATAAGGTTGCACTGATGATGGGGCACATATACAGCACTGATGGGCGGCACTGACAAGCAACACTGACGGGCACTGATACGTGGCAATGATATGCGGCACTGATGGACACTCATTGGCGGCACTGATAAGTGGCACTGGGCACTGATGGGCACTGATAGGTGGCACTTTTAGGTGGCACAGGTGGGCACTTTTAGGTGCACAGGTGGGCACTTTTAGGTGGCACATGTGGGCACTGATAGGTGACACAGGTGGGCACTGATAGGTTTCACAGGTGGGCACAGGTGGGCACTTATAGGTGGCAGTGGTGGGCACAGATGCAACAAGCACTGTTAGGGATGGCACTGGCAGGCATCATACATGGGCACAGTGCCATCCCTACAGTGCACAATAATGCCCTTACCTGGTGGTCTAGTGGGGGCTCCCTGGTGGTCCTGGGTGGATTCAGTGGTCCTTCCCTGGTGGTCCTAGGCGGCCTCTGTGTGATGTCCAGGGGGGGGGGCTCCCTGGGGGTCTTGATCCAGCTCCCTGGTGGTCCAGTGGGGTGATCCTGAGGGTGGCTGCGGATCGAAGCCTTTTACCTCGGTCGGTAATGCGGTGGGTCAGACTGACCCACGGCACCACCGATTGCCGCGATGCGCGCCCCCGGGGACGCGCGATCGCGGATTATCCTGAGGACGTCAATAGACGTCCAGTCAGGATAATGAGCCACCCGCCCGGACGTCATTTGTCAATGCGCCGGGCGGGAAGTGGTTAAAATATAACTAAAGGCAAAACTATTTTTTATTCGTTTTGGATAGAGTGGAGAGGGATTAGAACCCCTGTCAGTTTTTTTTTTCAATGTTCTTTATTGAGTTTTTCAAATACTACAAACAGGAGGATAATGATTCAGTGGAAAACAATTGAGTAGCAATACAGAAGAAAAACATAACAAAAGCGGGCTAACCATTACAGGTCAACCACACTATTCGTGAGGCGAGCTCGGCCGGAGCCAAGCACCCCCTCATAACTGTGGTCCTGCGGGCGGGTCCGAGGGCACACCCGGGGCACCCCTAGAGGGAACACACCTGTGTTCCGGGAGTAACCCAGGGCACGCCACGCAGAGGTCTAACATTGTGTACAAAATAGGAGGGGATGGGGGTTGGGATGGGTACAAGGGTATAAGGGATAATGAGAAGGGTGTAACAGCTTGGTATTGGCACAACAGTTAGTAATTCAATTAGAACAGTGAGGTAAGAGATTAGGTACATATCTTGTATAGAGCTGTGCTCCTCTTAGTCTCCGTCCATCATCGGAGAGTGGCTGAGGGGTTGGGGCTTAGTGGTATCCCAACCCCTCTTACTTCAGGTAAATACTGCTAGGTCTGGATTGTTTGAATGCATTTATTGGCTCTGGGGTCAGATAGCCAAGGCTGCCATCGCTCATAGAACTTCTCCAGCAACATGTGTGCTTTAGAGTAGAGGAACTCCATGAGCAATTGTTCGTTTAATATTACAATCGTTTGTTGTAATGTAGGAGGGGTAGCCTCTTTCCATACTCTGGTTATTGAGAGGCGAGCCGCAGCTAGAATGTGAGTAATTATGGAATGCAGTTTTGGATGCCACTCCCCGAGGCCAAGACCAAAAAGAGCCAGCTGTGGGGTCATCTTGGGGCGTTGCTTTGTGGTATCTTCAATTAACTTGGCTATATCTTTCCAGAAGTGGACGATGAATGGGCATTCCCATATAATGTGTTGGGTGTGTCCTTCTTGTTTACAGTTCCTCCAGCAGTTCCTGGTATGGGATGGGTAAATCTGGGCTTGTCGTACAGGGGTGTAATGCCAACAATGCAAAATTTTCAAGAGTGTTTCCCAGTGTGAGATGTTCCTTGAGAATTTCAAAGGGGCTTGTATAGCTTGTTGCCAATCTGAGATGGGAAATGAGTGTTTCAGAATATCTTCCCAATATAGAATGGGTGTTGGTTTTTCTCTAGTTTTTTGGTTCATCAGAGTGTTGTAAAACACAGATATACTTTGTTTCTTGTTGCTGGTGGAATTGAGGAATGAGACTATTTCTCATGTGATGGTGTCCTCCGAAAGGCTGATGGGAGAGAGGGAGTGTCTGATTCTGAGGAACGCGTGAAAGTCTTTATTCGGGATGTTGTAGAGCTCCTTTAGTCGGGGGAAGGGTATGAGTTGGTGTTGCTGGAAGAGATGACCAACAGATTTGATGCCCAGCGACACCCACCTCTGTATTGGTAGATCAGGCGTAATTAGAGAGAGGGCGGAGAGTGGTAGGTGTTGTAGCACCTGTGCATGTAGGTTTGGGGCTATCTGTCTCACGGATTTACATACGGAATTGTTGCGTTCACAGTGGGTAAGAAGGAGCGAGGAGGGTGGTATCCCAGCCAAATCGCTGATAGAAATTGTTGAAGATTATCTACCCCTGTCAGTTTTTATTGCTGTCTGTGCCCCCGTTAAGGAAATTCACCCTCTCTATTTATCCAGTTTACCATTATTATTGAAAGTGAAAGTAAAGAAAATCCTAAGTTTGGGATTGTCCCCAGCAAAGTAATAGAGGGGAAATCTTCCAATGGGGACTAGTTCTGGCGACCTGGTGGGCCCCAAGGGATTTCCTTAATTTGCAGGGATTTCCTCTCACTTACCATTTTGGCAATGGAACAGGAAGTACAGAGAAATCTCCTCAATGGGACACAAAGGGCAAAACAAAAAACTGACAGGGATTATGACTCTCCCTTACTCTAAGTTTTCCACAAAAAAGTAATAGCGGAGAAATCTTCCAATGGGGACACTAGTTCTGGAGACCTGTGGATGAGATCCCCTTAATTTGCAGGGATTTCCTCTCACATCCTGTTTAGCTATGGGTCAAGGAAAATCTCAGAAATGGGGATCAGATGGTGAAAAAAATTGGGCATGAGTTATAACCCTCTCTTGCTCTATGCAAAATGAAAAAAAAATGTTTGCCTATAGTTCTACTTTAAATAAATATCTGCCAGTTTCTGTTCAAAGCAGGAAATTGTCATGAAGGTGAATGGGCATTAGTGTGAAGATGATTTAGACACATTTAGCTATTTATCTCTGATCTGCGGAAGGTATGCCTAGTTTCTTCCAGCTTTTTTAATATACATTAGATGCTCCCCTACATCTGGACTAATATCTGCACTATATGCAAGTTTTAGAATCCTGCTACAAATGCCTGTTTTTAACTCTTTTATCTGCATTATAGAATATATATTACAGCTTTTTTTCCATATAACGAGAATGGTGTGATTTTAACATGCTATAACATTCTTTTTTGTTCATGCTTGTAGTAGACTGAACAAAAAGTTGAGAGATAAGGTTGCAGCCTCATAATGCTCAGGGTTCAAATGCAATAGGGAGCTTGAATGTGCATGTATGATAACGTGTATGCTTAAACGTACTTTACTATACAGTATTTAGACGCTGAGAGGGAGATATGAGTTAAAAACAAAGTCCAGTTTTTGAAAGATTAAGAAGAATCAAAAAATAACCAATTCCATTAACTGACTTATTGCTTAAAGTGCATGGTTCTAAAGGCAGAAGGTTTTTTTTATGTCTTAATGCATTCTATACATTAAGATAAAAAACCTTCTATGTGCAGCAGCCCCCCTCAGCCCTCCTAATATTTACCTGAGCCCCGTCTTGATCCAGCAATGTTGCATGAGAGACTCGGCTCTCTGGGACTCTCTCACTAAATTAGCTCTATTGGCTCCTGCTGCTGTCAATCAAAGTCAGTAAGCCAATGAGAGGAGAGAGGTGGCGGGGCAGGCTACGGCTCTATGTCTGAATGGACACACAGAGCAGCGGCTCGGGTGCCCCTATAGCAAGCTGCTTACTGTGGGGGCACTCGGCAAGAGGGAGGGGCTACGGCTCTATGTCTGAATGGACACACAGAGCAGCGGCTGGGCTTGGGTGCCCCTATAGCAAGCTACTTACTGTGGGGGCACTCGGCAAGAGGGAGGGGCCAGGAGCAACGGCAAGGGACCTGAGCAGAGGAGGATCTGGACTGCTCTGTGAAAAAACATTGCAAAGAGCAGGTAAGTATAACATGTTTGTTATTTTTAACCAAAAAAAGCAAGACTTTAGTATCACTTTAACCACTTCAGCCCCGGAAGGATTTTCCCACTTCCTGACCAGGTCATTGTTTGCGATACGGCACACGTTACTTTAACTGACAATAGCACGGTCACGCAACACTGTACTCAAATAAAATTTAAGTCCTTTTTTCCCCCACAAATAGAGCTTTGTTTTAGATAGTCGAACTTGTCTCTGCTCACAGGTGAGCTGTATCAGCTACTAGATCCAGGAACCAAAGGATGAGACGGGGTACAAGCCCTGTCACTGCAGCAGCATGTCAGGTAGAAAGAAAATAAGATTGGCTGCACTCCCATTGAAAAAAATATAACAAAGTTCCTTTATTCAATAGTATGAAAGCACAAAACAGGTATAGGCAGAAGAAGGTCCACGCGTTTCACATTCTATGAGTGATTTATCAATATTAATCTTTATCAATACTTGGTATTGATAACGCACTCATAGAATGTGAAGCACATCTACCTACTTGACCTTCCTCTGCCTGCACCTGTTTTGTGCTTTTATACTATTGAATAAAGGAACTTTGATATATTTTTTCAATGGGAGTGCAGCCAATCCTATTTTCTTTCTACCTAGAGCTTGCAGTTTTTATTTTTCGCGCTATAAACAAGAAAGACCAATAATTAAAAAAAAAAAACATAGCCAATAAAAAATGTAAAAAATCGAATTTCCTCATCAATTCAGGCCAATATGTATTCTGCTACATATATTTGGTAACCCCCCCCCAATAAGTGTATATTGATTGGTTTGCGCAAAAGTTATAGCGTCTGCTAAATAGGGGATAGATGTATGGCATTTTTATTATTTATTTATTTATTTTACTAGTAATGCCGGTGATCAGCGATTTTTAGTGGGATTGCAACATTCAATGGACAGATTGGACACCTGACATTTTTGACACTTTTTTGGGAATCAGTGATCAGTGCTAAAAAATATGCACTGACATTGTACTAATGACACTGGCAGGGAAGAGCTTAACATCTGGGGTGATAAAAGGGTTAACTGTGTTCCCTCGGTGTGTTTCTAAATGTGTGGGGGGGGGTGGGCTGCTTGGAAAAACACACAGATCCGTCTTCCTGCATAGCAGAAAGACAGAATCTCTGTGATCTCCCCTGTCAGAATGGAGATCAGCCTTGTTTACACAGCCAGATCCCCGTTTTGTCTCTGTGGGGAACAATCGCAGACACCGTGTCCGCTGTACCTGCTGATTGGCTCCCCCGCTGGCCAAAGGGTGCGCCAACAGATCGCCATATACAAGCCCGATGTACACCTATGTCGATTCACAAAGCCAAGCCAACCTGCTGCAGTATAACTGTGGTGACTGGTTGGCAAGTGGTTAAATTCCATGTAATCTATAGTCTTTTTTTAGTTTTAGGAGAATAGGGAAGGAACAGAATTCCTATCAGGTTTTTTTCTTTTATAGGTCTGTGCCTCTGCTCTGTTGGTCTTGATGGCCATTGTGACGGAAAATGCTAAATGTCACAGTTGTCACCAGAACAAGAAGTAAAAGTAAATTTTTTAATTGGAACACCTATTTTAATCACACCTTATAAGGGAATTCCCCTCACTTTGTACAGATTTCCTCACTGAGGATTTCCTGCCCAGAAAAAAAATCTCCTCAACAGGTTAGACTTCGGAAGTAAAATTTCGTCCGACGAACGATCTGCCGATTTTCTGATCGTTAGTATGGTGCTTCCAACAGCCGATTCAGGATTTTCAGATGACAAAAACTGGATATGCAGGCTATAAAATTTGTGTCGTTTGTGAACACTATGTCCAATTTTTGTTTAATTAGCACAGTTTTCGGCGGAAAAAAAAACTCTAGGGAAAGTCTACGCATGCTCAGAAATGTTAGAACACATACAAAACAATTCAACACATTACATCACTTCTGAAGTTAGATTCTGTTGCACAAGAATGTTCATATGTTGAGTAACCTCTTCCCTTTCGATATGAGATTAGCATGCATGAAAATTTGTTCGATAATCTGATCGTGTGTATGGCTTTAGACTGCAAAAAAGATAGAGATTTTAACCCTTTTCTTATTTATCCAAATTTACACATGAACTATAATTAACAATTACCTATCACTTACTACTTCTCAATGTGTCTCCAATGTCCACTATCTTTATCCCATCTAGCAAGAACAAATGTGTCAAACTTATCTTACCAAATGCTTATCTGTCTCTTTAGATAGTAATAACAAGTGTTGAGCGAACCCGGACTGTGACGTTCGGGTCCGTACTGAACTTTGTGGTGTCCGGGACCCGGACCCGAACACGGACGTTTCAAAAAACGTTCGGGTTCGGGTTCTGGGTTCTGGTAGTTGATCATGCATGTTGAATAGCTGCAGGGCAGCCAATCAACAAGTGTTTCACTGGTTTGCCCTTAGAAGCCATCACAGCCATGCCTACTAATGGCATGGCTGTGATTGGCCAGTGCATCATGTGACCCAGCCTCTATATAAGCTGGAGTCACTTGATGCTGCAGTCACATGCTCTCTGAGACTCTGAATAGTGTATGGAGAGGAAGCTGCCAGCATTTTTGTGAGGGACAGATTGCAGACATTTTAACATCTGATCCTGCATCCTGAGATTACTACCGTGTTTCCCCGAAAATAAGACATCCCCCGAAAATAAGACCTTCCTACAGGTTTCGTTCGTTGTGAAATATAAGGCATCCCCCGAAAATAAGACATCCCCGATAATAAGGCTCTGTCTCGGAATGAAAATTACCGGTAATTAACCATAAACTGGTTACTACGGTAACTGCGTTAGGCGGAGCAGACGTCGGAGTGAGCATTGAGCGCGGGGCGAGAGAGGGGAGGAGGAGACTTTCGCGACTGTGGTGTGAAGAACAGGAGGATCAGAGCAGATGGGAAGCGGCGAAGGTGAGTACTTGTCTGTCTCTGGTGACACTGCCTGATGCTTGCAGACCCTGCTCCAGCCCAGGTCCAGGCCCCAGCCAGCCCAGCCCAGACAGTCCAGACAGTCCCCATGGCCAGGCAGGCCCCGGCTAGGCCAGCGCAGTGACAGTGTCTGGTGAAGGTGTCCACTGGCACAGGGGTGGGGGGGAGGGGGATCACTTGCTGTAAAATGACACAGGAGGATCAGAGGGGGCAATCAAAATGACACAGGATGATCAGAGGGGGCAATTAAAATGACACAGGAGGATCGGAGGGGGCAATTAAAATGACACAGGAGGATCAGATACCGTATTCTTCTTCATGGAAAAATAAGACATCCCCTGAAAATAAGACCTAGCGCATCTTTGGGGGCAAAAATTAATATAAGACACTGTCTTATTTTCGGGGAAACAGGGTACTACTGTTGCTCTGAGGAACAGATTGCAGAAATTTGAGAGCTGAGATTTGACATACTGCTGCTTTGAGTGACAGATTGCAGATCAAACCCTGCCTAACACAACGATTGATTTGATCGTACACAACGATCATATTGTGGGAGTAATTTGAGATTTCACATACTGCTGCTTTGAGTGACAGATTGCAGATCAAACCCTTCATAACACAAAGATCGTTACAATCATACACAACGATCAGATTGAGGGATCGTACACAATGATCAGATTGTGGGAGTAATTTGAGATTTCACATACTGCTGCTTTGAGCGATCTGACTGCACTAGGTAGAGGCTTCTGCTTAGAGGGACAGATTATTGTTCAAAAATCATCTCCTAGTTCTAAAGGGAGAGGTTCTAGCTGCAGCTGTAAGTGACACATTATTGTTCAAAAATCATCTCCTAGTTTATTTGATTTTAATTTATTTTCCCTATCCCCATTTTTTTGTAGGGCACTTGTCCTACTCTTACTCCCATTTTACTTCCTTTTGCAGCCCTCTAACACTTGCCAGGACTTTGTTACAGCCATTTTTGTGCCTAAAAGTTCGGGTCCCCATTGACTTCAATGGGGTTCGGGGGCCGGGATAACATTCGGGCAATGTTCGGTGCCGAACCCGGACTTTTTCCCAAAGTTCGTTCGGACCCGCAGAACCCGAACGTCCAGGTGTTTGCTCAACTCTAGTAATAACACAATTTTCCCAAATGTGTATTTATGCCATGTTGAGGAAAGTGTGATCACTGTAGATGTACCCTCAAAAAAACAGTTATACAGTAAATACATTCTATAGCATGATTAAAGGGGTTGTAAAGTCTTGGAGGTTGAATGGATTAAGGTGAAAAACCTCCTGTAATGCAGAAGCCTACAGAGCCCCCCTTTTACTTGCCTGAACCCGGTCATTCCAACGTCGAGGACGAGCCCAGCAGCTCCAGCCACTGGCTCAGGTCCTCAATGGATAGACTGATAGCAGCAGGAGCCATTGGCTCCTGTTGCTGTCATCTAAATCTAGTGACAAGGGAGCCGGGGGGTGCCCCCAGGGAAAGTGATTCTCCAAGGGGCATTTAAGAAGAGGAGGAGCCAGGAGGGCCACTGGGGGACCCCAGAAAAGGAGGATCAGGGGCCACTCTGTGCAAAACCCTTGCACAGAGTAAGTATTACATGTTTGTTATTTAAAAAAAAAACGCAAACCTTTAGTATCGCTTTAAGTTTTCATGTATGATTCAAAACCACTTTTCTGGGTCTCGCTTCTAAATAGATTACCGTAATCTTCTACTAATGATGCAAACTTCAATACTTGATCGTTATGCTATATTGCTCTGCTTAGTTGTGTGAGTAATATAGAGAAATACCAGTACGCACTTCTCTCCCTCAATGTGTCAACACTAATACTCATCTACAGTTGTTTTATGATGTTCCCAGCATATGATAGTAATAAACTACTCACCACCACTTCTATAACAACTTCTTTCTATTTTTTTGGTCAGTTCTGTCCTTGCTTGCCTGTACTTTTTGATGCAGTGTAACAATAACATAAAAATAGTTTAATGATTTCAGAAAAAAGTTACACATAAAGATGATCAAGTCACTCAAAGCTCGTTCTTCCAGCAATTGCAGACACCCAAAATGTCACTGACACTATGCCCAATAAATCAATAATTTAGCAATATGTATGATTATGTCATTTAAAAATATATTTTGTGGGGGGCATGCTGGCAGGGGCTTCTTTTTATTTGCCCAGCATTCTGCACCTTTTCTGTACTTGAAGATCGGTCTAGAAAATGGTAAAGAATAAAAATTATAAAATAGGAGGTGGAGGGAGTGACTTTGTTGTTGGGCAAAGAGTCAGGAAGACAAGGTGGTGGTGGTTAGGAAATAAAGCAGCTTCAGGTGGTGATGGTGGCATCTACGGGCCATGGTATCTTATGGCTGATGTAATGCGACCTGCGTAGATTTCACATACAAATGTGTATGCAGATGATACCCTACTAATAGAAAATCCAGATGTGAGGAAGGCGCATTAATGACTAGTGTTGAGCGAACCCGGACTGTAACGTTCGGGTCCGTACCGAACTTTTGGGTGTCCGTGGCACGGACCCGGACCCGGACATTTCAAAAATCGTTCGGGTACGTGGCCGGTTAGTGTCGGTACGGTAATCATCCGTACCGACACTACCGAAGATTCCCGTTTGGTCACTTTGCGAACAACTAACCGACGGGACGTCGAAGAGTTGTGCACCTCATTTTATCGTCTTGGGGCCTGGCTTGGGCTTGCTAAAAACTTTACAGGCCCAGGCCCAGGCACGGTGCCTGTGGGTTTTCAAGCCATGCCTGGGCTTGCAATGTCAGGCCCAAGCGAGTTGTGATCAGTAATTACGCGGAAGGAGTGTAGACCTAAAAGATAATCATCCCATAGTAGACGTATGTGTAAACATACA
>BLSH010214349.1:88308-111716 GCA_018402905.1 Glandirana rugosa | reverse complement strand
CACAGGGATTTTATACAGGACACAGACTGTAGCCAGAACACAGGTATTGTAGCCAGGACACAGGGATTTTAGCCAGGACACAGACTGTAGCCAGAACACAGGTATTGTAGCCAGGACACAGGGATTGTATACAGGACACAGAGACTGTAGCCAGAACACAGGTATTGTAGCCAGGACACAGGTATTTTATCCAGGACACAGACTGTAGCCAGAACACAGGTATTGTAGCCAGGACACAGGGATTTTAGCCAGGACACAGACTGTAGCCAGAACACAGGTATTGTAGCCAGGACACAGGGATTTTAGCCAGGACACAGACTTTAGCCAGAACACAGGTATTGTAGCCAGGACACAGGGATTTTATCCAGGACACAGAGACTGCAGCCAGAACACAGGTATTGTAGCCAGGACACAGGGATTTTATCCATGACACAGACTGTAGCCAGAGCACATAAGGAATGAGTAAGGCAGATTCACATTAAACAGAGCTGTGCTGCTTCTAAGAGCCGTTCTGTGCTGTGTAAGTGTGATTAAACACATTGGAATGCAAAGAATGCAGAGAGAGAGCTGCAGCTCTTCACGGAGATCAGGAGGTGGGCGGGACTGAACAGCTAACATCAGCTTGTCCCGCCCACCTCCCCCACCTCCTGACATCAAGCTGAGAATCTGACACCTCTCTCAGCATTCTCTGCATTCCAATGTGATTAATCACACTTACACAGCACAGAACGGCTCTTAGAAGCAGCACGGCTCTGTTTAATGTGAATCTACTCATCACCCACAGACACTGACTCGAGTATAAGCCGAGGGGGGTCTTTTTCAGCACAAAAAATGTGCTGAAAAACTCGGCTTATACTCGAGTATATACGGTACTCTGTTTTTACATTTTGTTAAACTTTTAAATGACAATGCACCATAGTATTGCAAAAAAAGAAGCTCAAAAACTATACTGGCAAATTGTTGTGCCACCTGCCAATTTGTACTAATTTGAAGGCTTAAAGGGGTTATAAAAGTTCACATTTTTTATATAAAAATAATAAACATGTTATAATTCCCTGCTCTGTGCAAGGGTTTTGCACAGAGCAGCCCCAATCCTCCTCTCCTGGGGTGCCCCGCCGGTGCTTCTGTCTCCTCCCCTTGATCGGGTGATCCCATGGAGAGATGCTTTCATGGGGGCACCCGCGGGGCATGCTCCCGAGTCGCACTGTTGCATCCATTGACACAGACAGCGGGACTCGACCCCACCCCCCCGCTACTGTGTCCCTGGATTTGATTGACAGCAGTGGGAGCCAATGGCTCCTGCTGCTATCAATCTATCCAATGAGGACAGAGACAGTGTCTGGAGCCAATGAGCTTGTGCACAGCACTGGAATGAATGGGCTCCTGCACGGAGCAAAAAGAGCCTCACACTCCCCCCTCCCATCTCCTTCCAGCTCTCAGTATACACCTGGGTGGGAAGTCTTGTGACATCACAACTCCACCCACCAAGCTTCAGCAAAGAGAGACACCCACTGATTTTAGCATTTTGCAAGTCTGCTACTGCTTAAAATGGTGACATTTACAAGGTAGGGATACATGCAGGAGGCTTGCATGTACATATACTTTAATACTGTGCCCTTAGTTTATATTGGGTGAGTGGTGGGTTTACATCCACTTTAAGAATTATTTTTTCAGAGTACAATTTTCCTATAGCTTTTAGTTTTGTTGTGGCTGCTACTCCCACATGCTAATTCATGACTATTACCACTGTAAAATGAACAACCACCTGAAAAAATATTTTATCTAGTTATAATGAATTAGACTGGCTTCATGCTTGTGTAAGTAAAAATCTCATGTCCACTGTAGTAAATAACAACGTGTAAGCAGCGGTACTAAAAACAATGAGATAAGATATACATAAACGGAGAGCACTATGAATAAAACTAAAGGTTTATAAAAAAATGCACTCACATTGAATCAGATTTGCTTATCATGTAAGAGCAGGGACAGCTCTTACAGCTCACCACTCACTATTAATGCTGTTTGAGATAAAGCTTCTGCAGACCCCTCGCTGCAGCTGCTCCACTGTTTACTACTGACAAGTCTTGATGTCTCTGCTTTTTTTCATTTTGAGCCATTGCCTGGGGTATTTTTGGATTATCTATATGTTGAATAAGGCTGAATTTTCAATATAGGTTGTCCTGGCTTTAAGGGGAACTCTGCATTCTAGACCTTTTATCATATGAAAGTCCAAATTAGAAGGTGAGTGTATAACCGCATGCGTTGAGGTGGTGGTGACTTTATGGGCAGGTTTTAGGGTGGCACACCAGAAATGAAGAATTTTTACATTTCTTGAAGTGGTCGTTTGGACTGATGGACACAATTTTTATAGCATTGGTTCTTTTTTAGCATGTGATTTTTATAGCATCTGTTTTTGTTTATATATTTGAATATTTTGATTTGTTTATTTAATATAGTGTCATGTATCTGTTTATGTATATATTGATGCTGTTGTAGTTAAGCCAAGCAATGTTTTAAAATAAAAATAAAGGCACATGCAAAATATGTGATACTAGAATACGGTGTCACTGACACTGTCCATGAGAATCGTACTGTTCCATAAAACAGATGTAGACACTGTGGGGGGTTAGCTCAATGGAGATCACCTTCCCTGGGAAAAAGGTAGTCCAACAGCAGGTTTTCTTTAAAAGCTGACTTGTAGCCAGTTTTATTTTTAAAATGTTGCATGAAAATCAAACAAACACAATAGAAAATAAATCCTTGCCACCCAGGCTCTTACTAAACATTTCAGTTTACCTAACTGAGCGGTGAAGGGCTTCTCTCAGTCACCCACAAAACAAAGACAGTGCAAACATTTTTGTTTCAGTCATAAAGCAGACTTCAGTACAACAGCTCTCTCAGGTTTGATGGCTTCCTGAGTCCCAGGCCAGAGCAACACTTTGCTCTCCTCCTGATTATTTATACCATCTGTTGGTGGACTACAGTGGACCACAAAATCTGGTCCAGAACCAACCCTGCCAAGGTGGCTGGTAAAACCCGGACCGGATTCCACCTTTGTTCACTGCAAATGAACGCATGCGAGGCGACACATATCGTCCATCAATCACCTTGCCTTTCATAATGTCACATATTCCCCCTCTGCTCAAGCCCCTGCGGCTGTGCAACTGTCCCAACCAGACCTTCGTCAGATCTGACAGTGGGGCTGCAATGGTGGCAACATTGGGAATAAAATGCCTGTAGTATGCTGTGATCCCAAGAAATGCATGAACTTGCTTTTTATTTATAGGTTGGGGCCCATTTGAGCCCCCAACCGTTAATGTAGCCAAGGTATTTGACCTCCTCCAAGCCTATGGCATACTTTCTCGGGTTGGCAGTGAGTCCTACTTTCCTAAGAGAATCTACTACTGCTTGCACCCGGGGCAAATGGGATTCCCAAGCTGGGCTGTGGATGACTACATCATCCAAATAGGCGGCTGCATATGGTCTTATCCATCATTCTTTGGAACGAGGCAGGAGCACCATGCAAGCCAAAAGGCATCCGCTCATAATGGAAGCACCCCTCGGGGGTAGAAAACAGTTTTCTTTCTCTTTTGCAGACTTTGTTAGGGGTATTTACCAATAACCTTTAGTCAGATCTAAAGTAGTTATGTACTGGGCACCTCACAATCTGTCAACAAGCTCGTTGACCGAAGGCATTGACAGCATCACAGCAGCGATTCTATCTTGCATCGGTGAGATATGAGCGATGATGCTTCTATAAGGTGTGGTCGTTCCCTCCCATGTTTCTTTTGCATCATCTAGCAATCCCCTGGGATGTCTACCATACAGTAGTTCAAAAGGAGAGTAACTTGTAAATGCCTGAGGTACCACTCATATGGCGTTATGGCACCAAGAAATCCCAATTTCTCCCATCTTTGTCCACCACCTATTTTAACATGCTTTTGAGAGTTTTGTTAAATATCTCCATAAGACCATCAGTTTGCAGGTGGTAGACAGAGGTACGGAGATGGGAGATTTTGAACAACTTACACAATTCTTTAGTGACTCAGGACATAAATGGAGTGCCATTATCTGTTAATATGTCTTTTAGAATACCCACATGGCTAAATACCTGGACAAGCTCTTTAGCAATAGTTTTAGCTGAGGTATTACTTAACGGAATAGCTTCAGGATATCACGTGGCATAGTCCAGTATCACCAGTATGTGTTGATGGCCCCGGGCAGATTTTAATACAGGTCCCACCAGATCCGTGTCAATTCTTTCAAAAGGCACTTCAATTATTGGTTATGGTACCAGCGGACTGCGAAAATGGGGCAATGGCGCAGAATATTGACACTCTGGGCATGACTCACAATATTCTTTGACATCTGCATATAACCCTTGTCAAAAGAATCTCTGGATTATTTTTTCCTTGATCTTCTCTATACCCAGATGTACACCCATCATATGACCATGGGCTAAGTCTAATACCATCCGGTGATAGGGTTTGGGAACCACTAGCTGCTCCTCCTCCCCTTGCTTTACCACCGAATACAGCAAGTTATTTTTAAGAGCCATATAGGGAAAAAACACCCCTACATTAGGTTCAACTGGTTCCCCATCTATCTTTTTAATGTTTTCTCTGGCTCTATTGAGTGTGGCATCTTTTAGTTATTCCGTATAAAAATCATCTTTCCTGACCTCTAAATCAGGCACCACATTCTGTCCACTCTCACTATTAGAGTCAGAGATGATTTCTTTTTCATTGCACTCCAACTTGGGGCTGGATTCCAGCTCCTCCTTCTCCCCAGCCAGTACAGAAAAAGGAAAAGGACCTACGTTGGACACACCAATAGTTACCTTTTCAATTTTGTAATCAAAAGGGTCCAGAGTGAGTTCCAGTGTTTCCGACTCCTTTTGTTTTCCCATAAACTCCAAAAGTGTGGAAAATCTCTCCACACCAGGGCTTCATGAAGCAATGAGGGTACCACCCCCACTGAATGTGTCACCTCACCCCAAGGGGTATCTATCTTAACCACATGCGGGATTTACACAGTCACCTTTGACTAATGTCACCACACTGCTAGAATCTAGCAAAGCTGTGACTGGCTTTCCATCAACTGAAATTACACTTTGCTTTTCCATGAGTTTCTGACATGTTGCAGTACATGCCACCTGTGCAAAAAGAGACATGCATTAGATAAGCATTATCACATTGCATTGGTTCATCATTTAGGGAACAGTTAGCAGCAATATGACAAAACACATGGCAGCGATAACATTTTATATGTTCTGTACCCAGTCCTCTAAACAGCCTGAGACCTTCCTGACCTATTTGTCCAGTCTCCAGGTACTGAGCCCATAGTCTAGGGATGGGCCCGAGGTTCCGTTTAACTCAAACATCGGGCACTTGCCCTTTGTTGAATTTAGAACATTATGGGGCGTTCACAGCGACTTCGCTGCCGCGGAGCACCCCATAATGCATTGCGAGCAACCGGCACGCGCAGCTCCTCCTCCTGTGAGGGGTGCCGCCGTCTGCGCTGGCTTTGTTTTGACGTTTTATTTATAGGGCAGGGCAGGGCCACAGGGTGATGTACCAGTGACCCCGCCCCCTTCTGATGTCATGTGACGTCAGAGGGGCGGGTCAATCAATTGCGTCACTAGGTGGCCCCGCCCCTCACTATAAATAAAACGTCAAAGCAAAGAGAGCTCAGTCGGCAGGAGCCCTCCCAAGGAGGAGGAGCAGTTTGTTTCTTTTTGGGGTTTTTTCGGGTCCATCGCTCACCATGATTGACGATGGATTACAACAGGGGACACTTATTTTTAATTTTTTAATAAAGGACTTGTCCCTAATTGTCTCCTGTGTTTTTTTTTCTTTTTTGACACTTTTGGTGAATTAGTGGGGGTATGATGTACCCGATACTAATTCACATAGGGGGGTCGGGATCTGGGGGCCCCCTTATTAAAGGGGGCTTCCAGATTCTGATAAGCCCCCCACCCGCACACCCCCACAACCACAGCCCAGGGTTGTGGGGAAGAGGCTCTTGTCCCCATCAACATGGGGACAGGGAGCTTTGGGGTGGGGGGACGCAGAGCCCCACCTGCCCCAAAGCACCCATACTCCCCATGTTGAGGGCATGTAGCCTGGTACAGTTCAGGAGGGTGGGGGGTGCTTGTTTGTCCCCCCCATCCTGATTGCATGCTCGAATAAGGGTCTGGTTTGGATTTTAGAGGGGACCCCATCTCAATTTTTTTTTATTCGTTTTGGCACGGGTTCCCCTTAAAATCCAAACCAGACCCGAAGAGCCTGGTTTGGACTGGGGGGCCCCATGCTAATTTTTTCAGAGATTTTTCTGTATATTGCCAGGAGTCAGTCTGACATCCTGTAATAGTCCATGCACTATATTCCCAACACCATGCATATGGGAGTGATCTGGAGTTGAGATGGTGACTGCTTTTGTTTTCTTTTCTCCCGTGCTCTTAATAGTAAAAATTCCCACTCACCAGAACCTAATGACCACTTAGGTTGCAGGGGGTCATATAACGCTTTTGGAACCGTGTTGGTTCCGCTAACTGGACCTGGGTCTTCTTAATGGTATGCTGTGGGATGGGAGATTAACTCCACAGGAGACATGGGTAAAAACTCATAGTGTAGTATTTATTTAAAATATAAAATCAAGAATATAAGTGTAGGTTACACTCACAAATCTAGGTGCCTCCCGGCACCAGGTGACATTGGCGTGTGGGTTTTCGGCTATTCCTCTGGCTACAGCGTCCGTTTCGCTTGTTTAGCTTCTTCAGGAAGTGATCTTCCTGAAGAAGCTAAACAAGCGGACGTAGAGGTACATGCAATTCCGGGTTCCATAGCACCCAATCAGGCTTCCCATCCACATTGAGGCTCTGTACGCACGCTGTAGCTGGAGGAATAGCCGAAAACCCGAATGTCACCTGGTGCCGAGAGGCACCTAGATTTGTGAGTGTAACTTACGCTTATATTCTTGATTTTATATTTTATGACCCCCTGCAACCTAAGGGGTCATTAGGCTCTGGTGAGTGGGAATTTTTACTATTAAGAGCACGGATGAAAAGACTAAAGCAGTCACCATCTTCACTCCAGATCACGCCCATGTGCATGGTGTTGGGAATATAGTGCATAATTCTGCATATGGCAGTAGGGAAGTGGTTAAAAGCTGACTTGTAGCCAGTTTTATTTTTAAAAGGTTGCATGAAAATCCAACAAACAAAATAGAAAATAAATCCTTGCCATCCAGGCTCCTAACTGAGCGGTGAAGGGCTTCTCCCAGTCACCCACAAAACAAAAACAGTGCATACCTTTTTGTTTCAGTCATAAAGCAGACTTTAGTACAGCAGCTCTGTCAGGCTTGATGGCTCCCGAGTCCCAGGCCAGAGCAACACTTTTCTCTCCTCCTGATTACTTATACCACCTATTGGTGGACTCCAGTGGACCACAAAATCTGGTCCGGACCAACCCTGCCAATGTGGCTGGCAAAACCCGGACCAGATTCCACATTAGTTCACTGCAAATAAACGAATGCAAGGCGATACATATTGTCCATCTATCACCTCGCCTCTCATAACATCACAACACATACAGCTTAAAGTGGAACTTCACTCTCCCAATCAACATAGACTATTTCCTTTTTTTTCCCAAAATAGACTAATCCTTATGCTTCTAGCATTAGTAAATAGATAGGAAAGTATGTCATTTAAAAAAATTAATTTCTTCAGTTACTTCCTGGTTTCCATGCCTAGGCAAATAATGTCATACATCCTAGGAGTCTTTGGGGGGGGGGGGGGGTTCTCAGCTCAGACCATGCCTGAGATGGATTCCAGGAAGTAAATGCTACATGAATCATCTGCCCTTTCAAAATGGCCGTGGCCAGAAGTGCCAGGAGATGTTTTTCAAAATTATTTGTCAGCAAAGTAAAGCCTGGAGACATGGATGGATGGGGGGGTTTGCTTTAAATACTGAAATAGCGTTTTTGGTTTGTGGTGCCCAGATGCAGTGCAGTTCCATTTTAAAGGCATCTCTGAAGCATGTAATTGAAGGGATTGGTGTTTTTCCTAAGTCATCCTCAAGTTCACATAAAAATGAGCGCCCCCGCCTACCAGCTGAACAGTAATCTTTAAATGTATTTTTGCATTGTTTCACATGCCCCATTGCAGTGCCCACATTCCATGCCCTTTGTTTGAGAACCCTTTGCTTATTAGCCATGAAAATGACCAGAACTGGTTTTCAAAATTCACTGCCATTTGACTTCAATGGGATTTGAAGTAACGTAATTTTCCAGATATTACAATGTGTTCAATGAATGGCTCACAAACTGAACCGAGGTATTTTCCTTCATCTTTATTACATTTATGTTTTGGTGTTTAAATACACTTTAATGATTTTTTTAAATGATACAGGTTTACATACCTGCAAAAAATGTTCCCCATCACATTCTAATTTGACTGCATTTTTCAAAAAACTTGTTGCCAATGTATTGTCTATACATACTGAAAAACTGTAAGATATTTACACTTCAAACACATTTTTACAGCATAATATGCTATAAATACCAATACAGAACAATAAGGAAACAATGGAACAAATAGCATTCAACTGCTGTTTCAACACTCCTTCCCTGCTCCTCCTGTTCCTCAAGCTTAATTGTAACAGTCATAAAACATTCTTTCCAAAAAGGCTTTTACAAAATAAAAATCATGTCTTTAACTCTATGTATGAAAAGCACAGAAAACTCAGCACTGACAAATGGACACCTTTGTTTTTCAAGAGGTGTCAGAATGTAAACTATATTCGTGTTTGTACAGGGTAAGAAAAGGGCCCATATGTATTACAGACAGTGATAAATTGTTTGTGTCGGAAAAAAACAAGAGGCGTTCCTCCATTTACAATAACCAAGTCCATTTAAAATCTCTTTCCTTTGAATGTCTATAAAGTAAATGGCAGCTCATCATACAAGTGTTTCTTCTGGAACACGACATTAGAATTTAGAAGATAAATGTCAGAAAAATAGTTTCTTCTCGCAATGCCAGTGATAGGGTGTTCTGGAAACAATCTGATGCCAGGAAAATTCTGATATATTTTTACAACATTTTTATAAAAATTGAACACAAATTCTACATTCTGTTCCTTGTTGTAATTATTATGGTCCTGTTTGAGTCAATATGTATGAATATTTAGGGTGCTATTTTTAAATATTATGGTAAATATTGAGTATTTACACACACTGGCCAATCCAGTTTAATGGTTCATTTTTGGGGAAAATAAAAAAAAAAAGAATCTGATTATTTATTGTAGACAACAAAAACTGCCTGCTTGTTTTCATCTTCTTTTCTCTAGTTCTTTATGAAAAAAGCATTCTTAAAGTAATTATTTAGTGGTTAACCACTTAAGGACTAGAAGGATTTCCCACCTTAGGACCAGAGCACTTTTTGCGATTCGGCACTGTGTCGTTTCAACTGACAATTGCGTGGCCGTGCGACGTTGTACCCAAACTAAATTTGTGTACCTTTTTTCCCCACAAACAGAGCTTTCTTTTGGTGGTACTTGATCACCTCTGCGTCATTTCTGATCACCTCTATAAAAAAAAGAGCGATGATTTTGCAAAACATAAAAAACAATATTTCTTACTTTTTGCTAAAATACATATAAAAAAAAATTAAATAACAAAACAAATTTATTCATCGGTTTTGGGCGATTTATATTCTTCCTCATATTTTTGGTAAAAAAAAAAACGCAAACGGCATTTATCGATTGGTTTGCACAAAAGTTGCCGCGTTTAGAAACCATGAGAATTCATTTCTAGCGTTTTTACAAATTGTTTTTTTTTTACTAGTAATGGTGGAGATCTGCGATTTTTATCGGGACTGTGATAGTGGGGCGGACATGTTGGACTTTTTTGACACTTTTTTGGGACCAATGACATTTATACAGTTATCAGAAATTTAAATATCCACTGATTACTGTATAAATGTCATTGGCAGGGATGGGGTTAACCTGCAGGGGGCAGTGAAGGGGTTAACTGTGTTCCCTGTGTGTTCTAACTGTGTGGGGGCTGGGCTGCCAGGGGCACCAGAGATCTAACTGATCCCAAGTACAGGAATCAGTAGATCTCTGACATGCCGCATGTCAGAACAGGGAGCCGCCGTGTTTACATTGCCGGTTCTCTGTTCTGGCTCTGTCACAGGTGATTGCGGGTCGCCGGCGGACATTTAGTCCGCCTGACCCACGGCCCCGCTGAGGCACGCGCTCGCCCCTAGCGCCATGCCCGCAAGCGACAACTATAAACGCCGATTCACGGGACAGAGCCAGTCTGACGCCGCTTATAGTCGTTACGTGGTCGGGAAGTGGTTAAATACTTACATCGATAAAAACATGAAGAAGTTGTCAAAGGCAAATAGTGACTTATAAATTGTCAACATTTGCATAGCAGCTTTGGAGGATGTAGAAGCAGTTCTGTTTCATGGATTGTTAGCTCCTGTCAACCAAGAAAGATCTTTATTCTTAAATATTTCTTCCTCACTTTACATAATGCATGAACTATGACAGACAAAGGCACCAAAGGGCCCTTGTGCATGAGCATTTGTGGTCCCCCATTAAACTATTGTCCAAACAGGTACTCAATATGAAGGTATCTTTTCAATGGCCCTATAAGTGAGCAGTATTTAGGTCTATGTAAATGCAGAAGGTGGACCTAGCCTGACTCACATTTAGTATGGACTCCTAAATCCCATTGTGCCCTTCTAAAAGGGCCAATAAAAGGGCATCAAATTTAAATAAAAAATTGTACTATATATCAGTGTAGCCAAGTGCTATCTATATCTCTTTTGCTATCATGGGGCATTCCTTAACAAAGCTTACATTGAGCTATGCTTTCTCTAGTGCCCAGCATGGGGATTGTGTCATCATTTCCTGATTTCAGAGAGAGAGACCACTACTGAAAGCAGAGGATCATGGGATATGTAGTCCAGAGGGCCTGGGTTTCAATGGACCTGCTGATGCCGCAAACTACAAGTTCTAGCTTGCTGGAGGAAAGAGGAATTCTGGGCAAGGAGATAAATAGAATGATCCAGGTAGGGGCTCTCTCTCTTGGGACCTAGACCTACAGCTGCAGAGCAGGGACCAGGCCGCTCTGGTTAATGTGAGCAGGCACCACGGCCTGGGTGGCACAGAATGCTTTCCATAAGTGAGCCTTATCCCTGGAGGCAGACCCTTAGCTACCTGGCTTCCATTGGCAGTGTGGCTATTCAGGGCCAGTTTCATCTATACCGATGTAGACACCGGTAAATCCCTGGGTTGTTGGGCATCTCCTGTCTGACTGCAGATCCTACAATAGCCTGTTCTGGCTGTCCACTACCCAAGAGCTTTCATATCTCCATGAGCGGTCAGCGGGCAGAAGCCCACCATTGACATTATATTCAGAGACATTCAGACTCCTTTACCCTTTCCTTCCTACACCCATAGCTTTCCCTGAGAGACACCTTGCTTGTTACATCCACCGTTGCTGGCTGCCATTGCACAGCAACATCTTGGGCTCCTTTGTAGCTAGCTGAAGATCTTGAACACCTTACAGGGGAACACCTGCTCAGCTTAAAGGGGAACTCTTATTCAGGTTTTGCTTATTGTTGGATTGTCATATTTAGTGTCTTCTATTTTGTTTGGCCCTTGGTATCAGAGTTTAGAGGGAGCTGTTTGAAAAAAATATATTTTTTCTCCCTCTTATACATGGAGTCAGAGGTTCTCCTAGGGCCTGTTGGTCATTACTGACTGATTTGTTGTTATTGCTATTTCATTGTATATTCTCTGTAATTCTTTTTAATGCTAAAGTTTGCAACTTGAGGAATATTTACAATTACATTCTTCTTGCTTTAGTTGACTTAAGTATATCTAATAAAATGCCCATTTGTCATTTCTATTAATTCTCTGGTGTCTTTTGCAAGTGTATTCTCTCTTTGAATTATGTCAGAACCCAGGGTGTCAGAGGCTTGTGTAGCCAATGTCCCCCTTAGGGGTGGCTGGAAGTTATGGTCCACCTGATCACACCGCCCTCAATCATCTTTTTCCACACACTCAGAGTCACAGAACAGGCTGGTACTTTGTTTTGTTTTTTTTTATTAGGGGATTTAAACTTGGATGGGAGTTGGGATGTTATGGAATGCCCACAGATCAACAGTTCTTTTCAGGGACCACTATATACACCTACGTATATACATTCCTCCTTCTTCACTCCAGCACATAACTTTCTGCGTGGTTACTCCTCCTTCCTCTCACCTGCACTTCTCTTCTTTCTCCAGTGAGGTCTAGAAGGAATTTTACTAGGCCTCTAGCATTTTTAAGCCTAACTAGCACATGTTGAGGCCTTCTATAGTAGGAACAGGCCACCCATTACAGGCAGTGACAGTTGGTCCCCATTGTGTAGAGAAAAATATGTGCTAGTCAGCCTGATGGGCTACAACTCCCAGCCCATCCTCTTCCAGGCTCTGCCAGCCACTTTAGCCACATCAGCCTTCTTCACTACCACAGTGACACCACAGTCCCATACTGACTTCTGCATCCTTCCCAGATTGTCTCTAACCCCCACTGTGCAGAACAGAAGGAGCAAAAGATATCAAACAGTTCCTCTTTAAAGTTCCTGATGGGAGAGGCCCCGCCCCAGACAGACTTTAAAAGGGGAAAAAGAAACAAAAACACAGGAACAAACCTCATCCCAATGTCTTTCCAATGGGTAAGTCCCTTCCACTGGGCATGGGGCAGCAGGCTGTCTTGTCCTGCAATTCAGGGGGGTATGTGCACACTCTGCTACTCCACTGGCAGTCCCTGGAGTGTACCTACATTGGCTGTAACCACAACAGTCCCTTCAAATGTAGTAGTGAGGATCGGGCAATCTGCTCCCACTTTCGCCCTCCCTCCCGAACAGAGATGGAGAAGCTCCTTGAGGGTTGGCCTGCTTTTATCACCAAAACACAGTCCCTCCAGATTGCTCCAAAGGCTCCATTCTTTCTTCAACTCCTGGAATCTTTCCCTGTAGCTGCTCTCCGGTCCCCGCAGGGCTTAGGCACATGAAAATATTCCCAGGTCATATCATCTTCCCACTCCTCCCTGGAGTTCTCCACAATGTCTAAGACCTGCGGTGGGACATATGGGCAATCCAGGCCCCACTCCAGGGCAACTTTTAGCTGGACCTCCCGTTTATACAGGGAGAGCTTAGGTAGACTCTTGACCTTCCCTCTCCCTGGCAAGATGTGGGTGTCTGGCCATTTGTCTACCATTTGCCGGTAGGCTGCCGCCCTGGTCTTGGTGGTGGAGGGCCTGTTTAAAAAGACTTGGCTGCTGGTAATGGGGATACCTGCTGTGTCATCTGAGTCCTGAACTGTAACTGACATATCCGCCTCTGAAGGGCCCTCCACAGATCTTCTGTGATCCACTCCTCCTCAGAGCTCTTTTCTGGGGATGACCACTGATGTAGACAGCCCAGTGACCCAAACTTCACTTGCAGTCCGGGTGAACCCCAGTCTATAGACCTGTCCTCACCATCCCCAGCTGGCTCCTTCAGGGACTCACTTCCCTCTGCAACTATCTCCGGCCCTGCTTGAATGGCTATGGGGTGGGACATTGCCAGCATTTCAGGGACCCGGGCTCCCGCATGGTAGTACCTATGGTACCCATATGCCCGGCCAGGCCGTAGGCCACAACAGCCTCCTGTTAGGTCTGCCAGGAACCCCAACTGTCACTCTGGTTTCCTGACCAGTAGTCTTGTTATCCAGGTATCAGGTGGAGGATGGTTGCGATCCTGCAGTCAGAATTCTGGGACCTCTATGGTAAGTACAAACAGACCAAATCAAGGAACATCAAATTAATAAATGACTCACAGTTAGTAGAGGGTGTAGTCAGAAGCCAAGGGTGACCCAATGTTGTTCCGGTAGCAAATCCAAGGGGTTTACCAGAGATGGCGTCAGGGACAGGCCAGGTTTGGCAACAATCGGTCAACGTAGTACAAGAGGGCAATCCAAAGGCATAGTCGGGAACAAGCAAAGTTAGTACAAAGCAAACAATTTGGTATAATAACTAGCAGGAACTGGAACCTATACTCAGGAAGGGGAAGTGAGGATTTATAGGGTACTAAATGAGGTGACTGCCTACAGCTGGCCACTGGGTGGAGCCAGAGTCACCATCCAAAAGCAGTAGTTACCCAGGACTCCACAAAGATAGTAGTTACTCTGTGGCTAAGGTCATAAGGAATTGACCACAAGAACACAGGTCCCAGGATCGATCCCCAGTCAAGGCGTGACAGTACCCCCCACACAAAGATGCCCCCGGCTATTTGGGCTTGGAAGGATGCTTATCATGGAATAACTTGACCAACAGTGGGCCAAGGACATTGCGAGCAGGTACCCAAGTCCTTTCTGCAATGGAGTAGCCTTCCCAGTCCACTAGATACTGTAATTGTCTACCCTTATGTCGAGAATCCAGAAATTTACTAATTTAATATTCTTGATGGTTATCAACCAAGACAGGAGAAGAGCATCTAGAGGGTAGAAAAAACCTATTCCTGTAAAAGGGTTTAAGCAAGGATACGTGAAAACATATTGGGAATCTGAAGGTGGGAGGGCAAACAAAGTTTATAGGCCACTGGGTTGACTTCACTAAGAATGCTGACGGGTCCTATATATCTAGGCCCAATTTTGGGGGGAGGGTTGTCTCAGTTTGATGTGTTTAATGGATAATCATACAAGCTGATTAAGACAAAAATGGGGTGCAGGTCTTCTGAGACGATCTGCATGCCCCTTGTAACTGTGAACAGACTGCAGCAACACATTCCTTATGTCTCTCCAGTGCTTGGTTAACCTCGTCACCTTGTTGGCTGCTACAGGTACCTCTACCTGTAAAGATTGGAAGGGGAGGACTCTGGGTTGTAAAACAAATGCAGCTTGGAAAGGAAAACATTTCAAAGAGGAGTGCCATTGTGTGCTATTTCAGCTAGGCGAAGCATCTCACTCCAGTTGATATGTTCAGCATTAAAGTAAGCCCTTAGATAGGTCTCTAAATCTTGATTAACCCTTTCTGTCTGGCCATTAGATTGAGGATGGTATCCAGAAGACAGGGAATTCTTGATACCCAGATGTTTATAGACAGTTCTCCAGAACGAAGAAATGAATTGCAGGCCTCTGTCACTAACAATATCGATCGATATACCGTGCAAACGCACAACATTTTCAATAGAGGATAGAGCCAGTTTTGGGGCTGAAGGTAAGGTTGTCGTATGAATGAAGTGTGCTAATTTCAAAAATCTGTCTACTACTACTCAGATGACGGTATTCCCTCTGGAAGGCGGGAAGTCCACGATAAAATCCATACTGATATGAGTCCAGGGAGCATGAGGAACAGGTAGCAGTTGTAGTAGGCCTTGAGGAACAAATCAAGGCATTTTTATGGCCTCACAAACAGTACAAGCTCTAACAAAGGCGATCACATCCTTCTTAAGCGTAGGCCACCAAACCAGAGGTTTTAGGCGTAAGAAAGTTTGTTTCATACCAGGATGCCCGGAAATCTTTTGTCCATGGGCCCATTGCAAAACTTCTTTACGTAAGTCTGGAGGCACATACAACGTATTATCCGGAACCGAGAGATTAGTAGGAGTCTGGGATTGAGCAACCAACAAGCTCCTTTGTAAGGTAGTATTCAGTTGAGCAATAATTTGTTTTGTAGGAACAATATGCTCTGTGGGAACTTGGTGACTTTCATAAGGGAATTGCCAAGACAGGGCATCGGCCTTGGTGTTCTTAGTACCAGGAATGTATGTTACAACAAAATTAAACCGAGTGAAGAATAATGCCTAGCGGGCTTGTCTGGAATTCAGTCTCTGAGCCTTTTACAAGGAGGTTCAATTCTTATGGTCAGTCTGAACCACAACTGGGAGTTCCATACTTTCTAATAAATGTCGCCATTCGGAGAATGCTAGTTTAATAGCCAGAAGTTCTCTATTCCCTATGTCGTAGGTTTGTTCTGCGACAGAGAAGTTCTTGGAGAAGAAAGCAACCGGATGTAGCTTGTTGGAAGTAGGGTCTCGTTGGGATAACACTGCTCTGGCATCTATTTTGGAGGCATCTACTTCCAAGAAGTATTGAGCAGAAGGC
This sequence comes from Glandirana rugosa, assembly GCA_018402905.1. Classification (NCBI taxonomy): domain Eukaryota; kingdom Metazoa; phylum Chordata; class Amphibia; order Anura; family Ranidae; genus Glandirana; species Glandirana rugosa. The sequence goes on along the minus strand of BLSH010214349.1, from coordinate 95,575 downwards.
TGAGGATGACAGAGCACAGGAGCAGAGCAAAAAGCAGACTTTAGATGATTAAAAACGCATATTACAGCGCACACATGATACATACTCCTACCAGGCTTTTTAAAAGCATCTAAACGTATAAAGCAAAAAATGCAAAAATACGGGAGTTTGGTCACACTAAATGGCCATGAAGTGCTTAAGCCCACTGACTGCTGCAAAGTACCCCATTTTACCAGTGGGTTCCTACACTAACCTTAGAGTGAATGCTCCTATCTCAAACCATGGAAGCCAACGCCTCTCTTTATGGGAGACCAGAGGACACATCCCATGGATCAGGTGGACACTGATTAGGGGTAATTAAGGAGGATGGGGTTCTCCAGCCCAAAAGGTTTGCAGCAGTCAGTGGGCTTAAGCAATTCATGGCCATTTAGTGTGACCAAACCCCCGTATTTTTGCATTTTTTGTTATATACGTTTAGATGCCTTTAAACAGCCTGGTAGGAGTATGTATCATGTGTGCGCTGTAATATGCGTTTTTTTGTCTATTGGTCTTACAAGCAGCACCATGCGTTTGGTAGGGTGTTCCCCCCAAATATGCATTTTTTTATTTTTTTTTTAGATGATTAAAGGCTTCCAGAGCTTCAGGAGACCACTGAGAGCAGTTGGTCCCTTTCTTAGTGAGGGCTGTGATGGGAGCCAGAATCTTGGAAAAATTCTTGATGAACTTTTGATAGTAGTCCGAACATCCAATGAACCGCTCAATTTTTTTTAACGTGAAAGGTCTGGGCCATTGTAAGAAGGCATCGAGTTTCTTGGGATCCATCTGGAATCCTTCAGATGATACCCTAGGAAAGGTATTTCCGATTGTTCAGAGGAGCACTTGGAAAGATTAGCATACAACCGGTGATCTCTTAAACGCTAGAGAACAGTGCGTACATGGCAACAATGAAGCTTCAAATCTTTAGAGTGAATGAGTATATCATCTAAGTAGACGACAACAAAAGAGTCAAGCAGATCCCTGAAAATGTCATTCACAAATTCCTGGAATACGGCGGGGGCATTGCAAAGACCGGATGGCATCACAAGACACTCAAAATGCCCCCTTCTCATATTAAAGGATGTCTTCCATTCGTCTCCTGCTTTAATTCTAATAAGATTGTATGCTGAACGAAGGTCCAGTTTGGTAAAGATCTTAGATCCTTGGACACGATCAAACAATTCAGTAATCAGGGGAAGAGGATACCGATTCTTTACAGTAATTCGGTTAAGAGCTCTGAAGTCTACGCAGGGTCTGAGTCCTCCATATTTTTTCTCCACAAAAAAGAACCCTGCCCCCCACGGGGGAAGTAGAAGGCCAAATTAAACCCTTCTTTAGACTGTCTTCAATGTATTCCTCCATAGCCTTAATCTCAGCCAGATTAAGGGGATAGGTTCTGCCCTTAGGTAGAGGAGTACGGGGAAGCAATTCAATTGCACAGTCATAAGGGTGGTGTGGAGGGAGACCCTCCGCTTCCTTTTCAGGAAACACATCAGCAAAATCAGCGTAGGTCTCAGAAAATTCAGGGTTGGTAGACACCTTATGGATGGACACTTTATTGCGTACCACCTTTTGGAGACAGTGGACAAGACAGGAGGTGCTCCAAGCTGAAATTTGACCAGAAGAGCAGTCAATGGATGGGTTATGTTTACATAACCAAGGGAACCCAAGAATCACAGGGTGTTTCGGGGACAAGATAATGTCAAAAGACAAAACCTCTTGATGCAGAGCCCCTAAACGGACAGAGAGTGGCTTGGACTCATGGGTAATAAGGCCATCACCCAGAGGGGCTCCACCAAGAGTAGTCCCACAGAGCGGTAGGGTTTATGAAACCATGGGAATCTGGAGTCTCTTAACCAGAATCAATAAAGGCTACTGTGGAAAAGCACTGGTCATCCCAGGACAAGGAGATAGGGACCAGAAGTCTCTCCTGAGGAGGGTTACCATGGCCTAATGGGACTCCTCGCTCGTCCATTAAGCCCGGAAGTTTTCCGGCTGAACTGGACAAGAACCCAGTGCACGACCCAACTTCCCACAATATAGACAGAGGCCTAAGGTCCTGCATTTGGTACGTTCACTGTCCAACAACCGCACTGCCCCTAGGTCCATGGGTTCTTCTTCAGACCCGACAGGAGAGGGGACAGACGGGACTAATGATTGCCAAGGAGGTGATTTAGTACCAAGTCTGGGAGGATTATATTATCCTTGGCGCCCTCTCTCTAACTGATGCTCAGAGAAGCGAGTGTCCACCAGGATACACAAGTTGATAAACTCCTCCAGACCCACTGGGATCTCACGATGCATTAATTTGTCCTTAATGCATTCCGCTAACCCTCTACAGAATGCAGCTTTAAGGGTGCTACTGTCCCAGGTGCTCTCTGCCGCTAGTGTGTGGAATTCTATGGCGTGCGGAATTCTATGCTGCGTTTACCCTGACCTAAGTCAAAATACTGGACTCGGCTGCATACACTCTGCCAGGAATGTCAACATTTTTTTCAAACGTCTTCATGAAGGTGGGACAGGAGAATCAAGAAGAGGTGACACCCAGGACAATGCTCTGCCATCGAGCAAGGAAATGGGGAAGTGAGGATTTATAGGGTACTAAATTAGGTGACTGCCTACAGCTGGCCACAGGGTGGAGCCAGAGTCACCATCCAAAATCAGTAGATACCCAGGACTCCACAAAGATAGTAGTTACCCCGTGGCTAAGGCCATAAGGAACCGACCACAAGAACGACAATTGGAAATCGGCTGTAGAATAATGCATAGACACAATCGGATTATCGGCCAACAGGCTGTTGGACGACCATTGTTGGCCAACAATTGGACCATGTGTATGGGCCTTAAGTGTCTGCCCCAGTGCTGGTTGGGGTAACTGGGTATGCAAGCAGCAAAGACTGATGACAGCTCCTGTGGGTTGCTGCGGGCAACGGCACTTGTATTAAAGCACATCTTTAACGGGCAGAGCACATAAGTCCTTTCCCGAGTTCAGTCGTTGTTAATAGCAAACAGTCATATTTCCTTGGCTCAGTCCTCTTCCGTTGCTAGGGGTAACAACTGGCAGAATTACGTGAAACAGGTGAAGGGGTGGCTGGAAGTTATGGTCCACCTGATCACAATGTCCTCAATCACCTTTTCCTACACACTCAGAGTCACAGAACAGGCTGGTACTTTGTTTTGTTTTATTTTATTAGGGGATTTAAACTTAGATGGGAGTTGGGATTTTATGGGATGCCCACAGATCAACAGTTCTTTTTAGGGACCACTATATACACAGCCGTATATACATTCCTCCTTCTTCACTCCAGCACATAACTTGCTGCACAGTTACTCCTCGTTCCTCCCACCTGCAGTTCTCTTCTTTCTTTAGGTGGGTCTAGAAGGAAATTTACTAGGCCTCCAGCATTTCTTCAGCCTAAATAGCACATGTTGAGGCCTGCTATAGTGGGAACAGGACCTCCAGACTACCCATTATAGACAGGGACAGTTGGTCCCCATAATGTAGGGAAAAATATGTGCCGGCCTGATGGCTTACAATTCCCAACCCATTCTCTGCCAGGCTCTGCCAGGCTCTGCCAGCCACTTCAGCTGCAACAGCCTTCTTCACTACCACAGTGACACCACAGTCCCATACTGACTTATGCATCCTTCCCAGATTGTCCCTCACCCCAATCCACTCCGGCATGCATCTACAGCTTCCTAGGGTGTGTGTCACTCACTGACCATTGGTGGACTCCTTGCTGAGCTTCTCTAGTAGCACTGTCTGTTGCTCTCCTGCTCCCTTGGTCAGGATTCCCCTGTGGTTTGTATGAGGAACCCCTTCCACTCCTCAAGCTCCCAGGCCTCAAGGTCACCCCCAAGACTGGGGGTTCCCTTTTGGGCCCTGGGTATTTAACCACTTCAGCCCCGGAAGGATTTCACACTTTAGGACCAGAGCACATTTTGCGATTCGGCACTTTCGCTTTAACTGACAATTGCGCGGTCGTGCAATGCTGTACCCAAACAAAATTTGCGTCCTTTTTTTCCCACAAATAGAGCTTTCTTTTGGTGGTATTTGATCATCGCTGCGTCATTTCTGATCGCCGCTATAAACAAAAGAAGAGTGACAATTTTGCAAAAAAACCCAAATTTCTTACTTTTTGCTAAAATACAAATCCAAAAAAAAAAAAAAAACATTTTTTTTCATCGGTTTTGGCCGATTTATATTCTTCCTCATATTTGTGATAAAAAAAATGGCAATCGGCATTTATTGATTGGTTTGCGCAAAAGTGGCCACGTTTATGGATGATGAGAATTCATTTCTGGGGTTTTTATTTATTTATTTTTTTTTACTAGTAATGGCGGTGATCTGCGATTTTTAGCGGTACTGCGATATTGGGGCAGACATGTCGGACCATTTTGACACTTTTTTGGGAGCATTGGTATGTGCTATAAAAATGCACTGATTACTGTGTAAATGCCATTGGCAGTGAAGGGGTTAACCTGCAGGGGGCGCTTTAAGGGTTAACTGTGTTCGTTGGGCGTGTTCTTACTGTGTGTGGGCTGCCCTAGCAGGGGAAGGGAAGTGATCACAGCTTCCATGTAGAGGAAGGCTGTGATCACAGCCCTTCCCCCTCTCACAGAACGGAGGTCCGTGTTTACTTAGACGGACCTCCATTCTTTCAGTGCGGGGGGGGGGGCATCGCGGGTAGCCGGCGGCAATCGAGTCCGCCTCACCCGCTCCCTGGCCCCCCCCCAACACAGTGAGCATGCGAGCGCGCATCCGGCGGCGCGCGCATGCTCACAGTGCGCGATCTCGCAGCCGCCGTCGTATGGCGGCGGTTTGCGATATCGAGCCACTTTGTCGCCGTCAACCTGCGGTTGACAGTCGGCAAGTGGTTAGGGAGGCCTGCATCCTGCCAATCCAGTTTGGAGGATTGGTCAGGGCTCCTTAGCATACCCCAGATGGCTAAACCTCCCTCCCAGCTGTCTGTGCAGAACATTCCACCAGCTTCAAGAAAAGAGTGGGAGGTCCTGGTGACCTCATCTGTGATTCATACAGTTGTACCTGAGCCACTCCCAGCCCAGAAACCAAAACAATCAGGCCTGCTCTCAGTCAGATGATGAAAGGAGAGTGGCGCCAGTAATGATGTGCAATCCCCAGCAAAAAAATCCCAGTGTGTACAATACACAGTCCATACAAGTCTCTATGAGCAAGTCTCTATTAAAAAGTCTTTATACAAAGCTCATAACAGCTTTGTGGTGATTTAAATTGCAAGCAGGGGCAGCAGCCAGAGTATAAGCAACTCTGTAGGGAAATAAATGAAAACAAAGCGCGCCAGACCTAAGCACAGTAAATATGACCACAATTTATTATGCAAGGTTATAAAAGATGGGCACTCACAACGTTAAAAACAGATAGAGCATGGTATTGGCGGGAGCTGGGTGACTGTGTCACATTCCCATCATGATCCTGCGCTGATGTTCGGCTGGAGCTGTGTGGAGAGTGGCAGGTCGGCCGGACAAGGCAGTCTGGGTGCTCTGTAGCTCATCTGGAAAGCAGCAGCGCTGGGGGAAGGAAACTGAAAGTTCGGCATACTGGAAGTGACGTCAATAAGCAAGGAGCCAATGGGGTGATGCGTTTTAATACATCACATAAGATTCTTGTGTCTAGGGGGAAACACCAAATATGGTATATATAATGATAAGAACATAATAATAAAACAATAAAAAATGTATATATAAAACAATAAAAAATATATAATATATATAATATGTGAATGCGTAGATCCAAAACTTATATATATATATATATATATGTGTGTGTTTTGTATCTACACATTTACATATTATATATTATATATTTTTTATTGTTTTATGTATACATTTTTTATGCGAACATCAGCCCCAGCTAAGACCTATTCACCCTGCAGCAAGATGTCTTCAGACATGTTATGCAGAGTACTCTTTGGATCTTCTGCAGAAGTGAGCAGCCTTCAATGATGCAGAGAGCTGTTCTGCTCTGTATCATTACACTATGGGGCTGATTTTCTAAAAGACAAATAAACTGGTCACTTTGCAAGGAAAGTTGTACTCTGCATGGTAATTTTCCCCAGAGCTTAGTGGTGAAGCTTTGCCAACTTTCAATATCCAGTAATGCACAATTTTTTTCACGTGTGATTCGGTATTCTTTGTGAAGTGAAATTATACCTCATTCACTAAGCTTTGGGGAATATTCTCTTGCAAAGTGCAACTTCACTTGTCAAGTGAACAGCCTATCTTCCTTTAGTAAATCAACTCCTAAGAGTGCACGGTGTGCATGATGCATGGACTCACAGTATGCCCTCAGTCCTTTAGGTTGAACGATGCTGGGCATCATTCAACACAGGAGATATCTTGTGGCAAAATATAATTACTACAGAGCTGTAAATGTGTTTTTCAGCCAGAGCTGCATTTTTCATTTTTCATTTTTAATGAATTAACCCAAAGTTGGGCTTTAGCCATTTCATACGGCCATACATTTTTAAATGGCAGAGTGGTGACCACAATGTTTTGGACCGTCGTTTTTACACAACACTGAATTTACATTGTGTGTGCAAACCTTGCACGCACACAATGCTTGTGATCATACTGTTATTGAACAGCACGGATGTTAGGTAAAAATGCACAAAGCCCATTAGATTGGCTCTGTGTCTTGTGATCACAGTGATTACAAATGTAAACAGTACTATTTTTTACATTTGAAAGCCCTCCCCTTCCTTTCACTATGAAGAGGAGGAAGGAGAATTCTGTGAATTAATTTTCATTCAATCGGGTAGGCAGCAGCAGATTCAAGATGAGACATAGGCATGCACAGGGGGTGTGCCTGGTGTGCCTGGGCACACCCTAATCACCCCAGGCACCAGTGTATTATTCAATGTACAGAAGTGTGAGCTTCGGGGAGACCAGCCTGAGGCCATGATTGGGAGTAGCAGGCATATTGAACACCCCATTTCTCTCTCTCTCATCCCCCTCTCTCTCCACCCCCTCTCTCTCACCCCTCATCTCTCTCCCCCCTCCTTTGCCCCTCACTCTCCTCTCTCTTACCCCCTCACTCTTCTCTCTCTCTCTCTCTCACCTCCCCCCCACACTCCTGTCTTTCACCCCCTCTCTCTGTCTCTCATCGACACGTACGGATACAGAGTAGAACTTAGACGACGACGGATGGGCTAACTTACTTTTAATTAAGTGTCTTAAGAGGAAGGAGGAGAAGTATCACTTTCCTTCCCCTCCC
>BLSH010214349.1:66656-85758 GCA_018402905.1 Glandirana rugosa | reverse complement strand
GCAGCGGTATGTGAAATCTCTAATTTCTGCTATCTGTCCTCAGAGCAACAGCACAGACAGCAGTAGTAAAGTAATCTATCTCAGGATGCAGGATCAGGTCTTAAAATGTCTCAAATCTGTCCCTCACGCAGTCAGCTACCTTTCCCTACACTAACCCAAGGAGCATGTGACTGCAGCACTGTGACTCCAGCTTATAAAGAGGCTGGGTCACATGATGCACCGGCCAATCACAGCCATGCCATTAGTAGGCATGGCTGTGATGGCTTCTAAGGGCAAACCAGTGAAACACTTGTTGATTGGCTGCCCTGCAGCTTCTCAACACGTGGAGTAAAATAGCAGAACCCCGGACCGAACCCGAACGATTTTTGAAATGTCCGGGTCCGGGTCCGTGCCACGGACACCCGAAAGTTCGGTACGGACCCGAACGTTACAGTCCGGGTTCGCTCAACACTAATCTTAAGTCAAACATTGTCAGTTCCATTCTCGTCCTTCCATCCAGACATAGAACGAGTATTGTCCCTCATATGCTGGTGTTATCAAATAAACAAAAAACAAACCAAAAATTCCAAAAAGAGAAAAAAAAAAAAAGGGGGGAGAGAAGAAGATGAGCAGGCAAGAATAGAAGTGGGAAAGGAGGAGGGGGGAGGGAAGAGGGAAAGATATATAGGGGACCAGGCCCCGCCTCCCCTTCGGCCCGCACCCTCGCTGTAGAGCTCACTTTACATAATTTCTAAGGGGATCAACCCAGCAGATCTCTGTATTCATTGGAATAGACAAACTCATGCCAGTAATGCCATTTCTTAAGGAAGCGCTCCCTGGTACCCCTCTCCGTAGACATCAAGTCTTCCATTCTGTTTACATCCGCAACCTTCCCCAGCCACATAGCGATTGAAGGGGCCTGCGTCTGTTTCCATAGATGGGGGATACAGCTCCTAGCTGCAGTGACCAGGGTTGGTAAGATCGACTTCCTATACGACTTGCTAGGGAATTTATGGTGATGGATCAGGAACAACGCAGGGTCCATGGCCAGCTCGTGGTCCGTAAATTTTTGAGAGATTTTCAGGACCTGAGTCCAGTATGGCTGCAGCAGCTTGCAGGACCAAAAAACATGGAGTAGCGAGCCCGGTTCTTCCCCACATCTCCAGCAGGTATCCGGGCACTGTGGATACATTTGGTGGAGCCTCGTTGGTGTGTGATACCAGCGTGTCAAAATTTTAAAATTAGCCTCTTGATGAGACGAACAGCAAGAAGTTTTATGGGCAAAGAGGAGAACTCTGTCCGCCTTTCTATCAGAGAGGTCAATGCCCAACTCCTCCTCCCATTTTGCCAAGAATGGTAGTTTGAAAGCTCTTGGGGGGGCCAGCAAAAGGTTGTAAGTCTGGGAGACTGTGTGGCGTGTGGGTGATTTATCATCACATAGCAGTTCAAAGGGAGTAAGTTGTCTGCAAAAGAGCCCCGGAGAGGGTAGGAACCTAAGAAAGTGCGTCAATTGGACTTTTTGCCAAAACGAAAGGCTAGACAGTCTTTGCTCTTCCATTATGCGCTGTCTGGAGATCCATGTCCCGTTGAGGATAAAGTGTCTGGCCTTGGACATATTTGTCTCTTTAAGAGCGGAGACTATGGATTCGTGCCACCCGGGTCAACTTCGGGATTGCCCACTATGGGGGTAAGTGGTGAGGGGCACGGAGCGATCTCTGAGGAACTAAATAGTTTCGAACATTGATGCCATGTTTCTCCCACCGTGGGGTGGGCCAGTGCACCCGCTGTCCTCCCACGGGCACACCAAGGTAGTGTGTCCAATGGGAAGTTGGTAAGCGCCTGTTCGATCACCACCCACTGTTTGAGGGCTCCGTGTTTGCACCAGTCGAGTGCCCTGGCGAGGTGGCAAGCCACCATGTATAGACGCACGTCTGGTAGCGCAATGCCTCCCACCAGTTTCGGCAAGCGTAAGAGTGATTGGGCGACCCTAGGGGGCTTCTGCTGCCATAAAAATTCCCCAAAAGTCCTAGTAATAGACTGGAGGAAAGAGCCAGGGATATGGATCGGAAGCGCCTGTAACACGTACAGGATCCTGGGCATTACATTCATCTTGAGTATGCTGCATCTTCCGAACCAAGAGAACAGGCCCGTTGTCCATTTCCCGAGATCTTTTTTGATTGCCGCCAGCAAGGGAGGAAAGTTCAATTTAAAAATGTCAGCTATGGTATTTGGAAGCTTAATCCCCAAATATTTAATATAGGGCGTTGCCATTTAAAAGGGAAATCAGCCTTCAGAAAAGATAGCAATCTAGGGGCAGTGATACTCCCATCGCCTCTGACAGTTGACCTTAAACGAGGAGAGAGAACCGTAGGTCCAAAGTTCTGTCAGTAAGTTTGGTAGCGAAATCAGGGGTTTTGTGAAGAAGAACTGCAGGTCGTCTGCGTAAGCTGCTATTTTAGGGCACAATCCTGGCCTCACATTCACTCCGGAGATGTCTGGGTTATCTCTCACTCTTCGTAACAGTGGTTCCAGAGTCAGTATAAAGATCAATGGCGACAGGGGGCAGCCCTGTCGGGTCCCATTAGTAATCTGGAATGCTGGTGATAGCATTCCGTTTACCTTGACCTGGGCGGTTGGGTGAGAGTATATGGCTCCGATCCAGTGCATCATCCTCTGACCCAGGCCAATATGTCGCAAGGTTTCGAACAGGAAAGGCCAGCTGACCCTGTCGAAAGCCTTTTCATCGTCCGTCGACAGGATCAGCATGGGGACCCCGCGGGACCGTGCCATGTGAATAAGGCTAATGGCCTTAGTCGTATTGTCCCTTGCCTCCCTGGAAGGCACGAAACCAACCTGATCTGAATGTATCAGTTGCGGTATCTTCTCCAACAACCGATTGGCCAGAATTTTTGTGAACAGTTTAAGGTCCACATTAAGAAGGGAGATGGGACGGTAGCTTTGGCATTGAAGAGGGTCTTTCCCCTCCTTCGCTATCACCGTTATGTGGGCTCTCAAAGAGTCCATCGGGAGGCCCATCCCGGTACCCGCTGCGTTATACGCTGCCAGGAAGTGAGGTGCCAGGATGCCCTCAAAGAGTTTGTAATACACAAGAGTATATCCATCAGGTCCAGGTGCTTTACCTGGTTTCGTCTGGGATATTGCAAGACTCAATTCCTCAGCTGTGATCGGGGTCTCGAGGTCCGCCAGGTCTTCCTCCCTCAGCGTGGGGAGGCCTGATTGAGCTATGTATTCCTTTATAGCTATCGTCTTGGGCCCACAACTCTCCCCATGTTTCTCGGATGAGAGATTGTACAGCGTAGTGTAGTATTTCTGAAAGATATCAGCAATATCTTCTGTTTTGTGTCGTTTTTGTTGTCTATCGTCCATCATCACCTGTATGAATGATCCTGCCCGCTGATCCCGTAAGGCCCGTGCCAGTATTTTGCCACTCTTATTGCTAAACTCATAGAAGGATTTCCTACATTTCGCAATGTATTCCTTTGCTCTGGTCAGGGTCAGAGAGCGCAGCTATTGTCTAAGCAAAGTCAACTCTGCCAGGGTCTGCTTCGCCATGCTCTCCTTATGAGCCCTCTCCAGGGTTCCAATTTTTTTGAGCAGATCTTCCTGCTGTTTCATCCTCTCTTTTTTGATGCGTGTGCCCAATCTGATCAGGACCCCCCTGGTATAGGCCTTGTGAGCCTCCCACACAATCTCCGGTCCGCTGTCGGGGCCTGTATTTTCAGAGAAGAACACACAAAGTTCTCTCATGACCTCAGCCTTAACTTCAGGGTTCTGTAGGAGGGAGTCGTTAAGCTTCCAGTACCAGGATCTTGGGGTTGGAGAGAGAAGATCCACCTCCACCATGACCGGAGCATGGTCAGAGACCGTAATTGTGCCAATAGAGGCCAATAGCACTCGTGATAGTAGGGGCTGGGGGATCAATAATAGATCAATCCGAGATATAGATTGACCAGGGTCACTGAGTGGGTCCCGATCAGGCCTTTCACAAAGAGCGCCCTGCCTTCAGCATCTGCCCACTGATCACTCAATACCCATTGGGTTCTGTGGTGCAATAGGATACTGACCCCACATGACTTGGAGTTCGACGAGCAGCCATGGTATGACGTAGGGAAGGTGCGGTTGCAAAGTTTGGGTCTTTTGTCGGAACGGAAGTGTGTCTCCTGGAGGAAGCAAACACTGGCTCTTAGGTGTTTCAAGTCTGCAAGCACCATGGAGCGCTTCTCCGGAGAATTCAGGCCTTTTGTGTTTAAGGAGAGGAGACGAACTGGCTCCCCACGGGCGTGGGTTAACCCAGTCGTTGTCGACATGGAGTCACGGGCCAAAGGGAGGGAAGGGGGACAAAGGAAGTATAAGAAGCCAAGAATGGGGCAAGGAAAAAAGAGAGAGCAAAAAAAAAAAAACGGGAGTTACCGGGACTTCTACGCTACACGCGTAGATGAGACTACGTCTCAGAACACCCCGACGGGCTGACGGGAAAAAAAAAAAAAGAAAAATCAAAAATTTAAAAGTAAAAATCCCCTTTCTGGGGGTCAGCAGGTCAATGGGGTGTAACCCTATGTGAGGAAGAGGTAGGCCACAACGGGAAGCCTCAGCTACCCCTCCCAGCCGAGGGAGTCACGTAACATAAACATAGTATAATGAGCAGAGCGCATGTCAAACCATTGAACTTACAAACTTATAACCAGGACCAGTACATAATAAATTCCTCATAATTATTTTATCCTGTCCAAAGTCCCCCCCAAACTCTACCAGTCCCATTATAGCAGGCCGTGAGAAATGGAAAGATGGACCTCAGTGGCACTCATTAAACAATCCTCTCTAGATTCTGTATTCTTCTCTGCCGAGGAACCCGCGGGGCCCGGGGGGAAGGGAGGAGGCCGGAATAGGGAGGGGCAAGGGATAGAGGGGAAGGGGGGGAGGGGGGGTGAAGGAGGGGAGGGCGAACAGAGGGATAGATACATCAGACTGAGCAAGACATTGGCAATCTTGGGGCGGGCAGAGCATAGTCTATGTTCCCCGAGTATCCCCTGCTCACAGGCATTATTGGTAGGTGAGAGGAGCATGACAGAGCTATCCATAAAGTTCAGCGGGCTTCATCCCTCATGCAGCCAGTAGGGGTCACCCCCCACATCTCTCGGAAATCACATGAACCCTCCCCTGTGGATTTTACTAGAGGACACACGTGGAGTGAGCCTGATCATGGTGGCCATGGTCCGCTCAGGGAGAGGGGAAGCCTTCAGCCGCCCTTACTAACTCCTGTCTGTCCCATCCTCCCCACACCACTCCCGCCCCCTCAGGATGTCCTCCAAGCAACACGCTATACATATAAAAGCACCCACATTATAATAGCGGAGGATCACCCCGGCTGGGGAGATTCACCAACAGACATGTGTGAACTCTGAGCCGTGTGTCTCCTCACCTCTCATAGTCCCAACCCCAGGCAAGTCTCATCTCCCCTATCTCCCAGAGAAATAACCCCACTCCACACATTTTATGACAAGTATTGTTCCCCCCGAACCCCCAAACCTCACAGGGAGTCCGTAGTAGTCCATTCGTAAGTTACATCATGAGACTAGAGCGATCGTTCAGTCCGTGGCATCTTTAGTCAGGGCAATATACAGGACGGAGTGTCCGGGCTAAGGATGCGGCCCTCCTGGGCCTACGACTCGGGCGCGGCTTCAGCTGAGATGGCCCGGTCCGTCCGCCTTCTCCTTTGGTCGCGGCGTGTGAGGCCGGTTCTTTGCCCTTCTTGACGTGGCGTTCTTGAGGGTAGGGTCCCTAGCCAGTCTGGTAAGGGGAAAGGCTCCCACTCCATAAACTGGAAGAATGCCTGCAGATCTTCCCGGCGCCGCATCGTGAACGAAGATCCTCCTTTGCGGACAGTCAGCTGTATAGGGAAGCCCCATCGGTAGGATAGGTCGGCATCCCTGAGCTTCTCCAGAAGGGGCTTTAGCATAGCTCTGCGGATCAGTGTGGCTCTAGACAGGTCCAGCAAGATTGAGACCAGAGCCCCGTCAAATTCAATTGGATTTTTGGACCAAACCGCTCGGAGAATCTGTTCTTTATGAGAGTATCTATGTACTCTGCAGATCACATCGCGGGGTCTCTCCGGGTCCGACGGTATGGGCCCCAGTGCCCTATGGACACGATCGAACTCCAGATTAGGCGGGAAGTCTTCCCCAAGAATCTTGTGTACGATCGCTTTGACCGTTTCAGTCAAGTTTTCAGTCCCGTTTGCTTCGGGTAGGCCTCGGAGCCGCAGGTTGTTCCTACGGCTCCTGTCCTCCATTTCCTCCATATGGAGCTGTGCCTCCGCCAGCTGTCGTTGGTGGGCTTCCCGGCTACGTTCTAGGCTAACGATCCGCTGCTCCAGGAGCTCCACTGCTGACCCTCCTTTAGTGAGACGGCCATCTAGACTGCGGACCTCTGATCGGACCTGCTGCCAATCTCTGCGGTGTTGCTCTTCTATACGCAGCACGATGGATTCTAAGTCCGTCTTTGTTGGAAGTGACTGCAGCAGGGCCCACACGTCTCGGCCTCCAGTAGCAGGGGACCCGGTTCCTTCGGAAATGTCAGCAGCTCGGGAAGATGGGTCAAGGAGAGCCGGGAAGCCTGTCAGAGGGGCCCTGGGATCCTCTTGGGAAGTCGCCATGATAGTGGGAGATGATGTCTCACTAGGCCTCACGTGACGGGCTCAGTGTTCGGGCCGCGGCAGACGTGCCTGGGGTTTCTGTGAAGAAAGAGCTGATGTTAGGCACTGTGAGGGCCCTGGCAGGTCCTCTGGATGTTCCCCTGGTCCTTCTCCATTTATGGTAGCTCATGGCCCGGCATCTGCTGGTGCTCTAGTCGATTTATTCGGCTGGAAGTCGGGAGCCTCAGCAGAAGACGTCTTCACTCCGCCATGTCCAGACCACGCCCCCCGCCAGTGTTCTTTTTGAGACATTCTAGTATTGGACAAAAATGTGTTTATCAAATGAATCTAAATCATTTTATGGCCAATTAATAGATTTGGGAGCCCCATAATATGACTGTGGGAGTACATTTACGTTTCTAACTCTAAAAGAGGAGAGTTTTATTTGTTATTAGGTTTCAATTGTAGAAAATGGCCATTCTTCCCCAGTTTTGAGTTAATAATATGTATATTTTCCTTAAATCACATAGCGGTTGTTTGTCATAAACAAAATAGGTAAACTATATCTAAAAAAACAAAACCACCACTTAATTTTTGAAAATTAGGTTCATCCATAATTCTCCATTTACTTTTACAGTTTTCTAAAGTGTTTTAAATTTGGATCAATTAAAAACACAAAAACCCTGTTCTATAACTGTTTTGTAAACAGGAGTGAGAAGGGATAGCACAAAAAAGTTGGCCTAAGGAATGAAAAGTGTACATTTTGCCCCTTGCAGTGCTGTAGCAACTTAGAGGTCCCACAAAAATTACAGATTGGATTAGAAACAAAACACCCACTAACCATTTCTTTCCCCAACCCCCCCCCCTCAAAAAAAAAGACCCACTTACCTGGGCCTGTGAGCAATCCAGCTGTGCCTGGCAGCAGTCTTCTCTCCCTTCTCATTGGCTCCTGTTGCTTTCAATCAAATGGCGTGAGGAGGGATTGGGAGGCAGGGCTAAGCCATGCTGTCTGTGTCAATGGACACAGGTAGGGCAGCTCGGGAGCAAGCCTGCATGTGTGTCCCCATAGCAAGTGGCTTGGGGGCACGCAGAGAAGAGGAGGACCCTGGCACACCACCAAGGACCCCAGAAGAGGAAAATCAGGGCTGATTGGTGCAATGACACAGAGCAGGTAAGTATGACATGTTTGTTATTTTAATTAAAAAGTTGAGGTTTTAAAATCACTTTAAAGCTTAAAGTGGTTCTAAAGCCTGAAGGATTTTACCTTAATGCATTATATGGCAAATTGTTGTGTCTATGACAGCCAGGCTGCTGCTAACTGTCATGCAAGGTGTCATGTAGACAGAAAGTGCACAGGTGTATTTGCAGGTGTACAGCAGTTAGGGGTGATAGAGGAGGCTAACATACTTAACATACTGTATATCTAATATGCTTGGGACACACGTTGGTGAGTCTGCAATTCAGTTATAAGCAAATACATCTCATAACACGATTAATTGTTGATAAAACCCATGGAAAAAAAAAATTCAGGAACCAATATTTAAAACCTGAAAATATTCCCAAAAGTCAGGGCTAGCTGCCGAACAGACAGGTGGATAACTACACCAAACTTTTTTCACAGGCAAGAAATTGTTACATAGTTAAATAGTTAGTCAGGTTGAAAAAAGTCCATTTAGTTCAACTTATAAAAGGGAAAAAATCATACAATTTCATATACACAATCCTATACCCACAGTTGATCCAGAGGAAGGCAAAAAACCCCAGCAAAGCATGATCCAATTTTCTCCAGCAGGGGAAACAATTCCTTTCTGATCCCTGGAGAGACAATCAGATGATCCCTGGAGCAACTTCATCTATAAATATTACTATCCAGTGGGGTAATGACTGCTTAAGCCCTTATCTCGGCAGGAAGAGAAGAGCTCTCCAGCGATGATCAGTCTCCAAAACACACCACAAGAACCTCCTGCCCCTCTGGCGATCCCTGGGTCCCTGCTGCAGCTCATGTCCTGTAAAAGAAGGGACAAATACTGTCCTAAAAAGCTAACAACCTTCTTCATGCAGCCGGCCCCACAGAGATTACAGGGAAAAGATGGTACTGACGCCAGTGCCTTAGACTCCCGTGCTGCGGGACATTACACAGACCTCTCTGAGGAGACTTATCTCCTACAGCTGTAGCTCTATCTCCAAATGGCTCAGCCATCCACAGCCCTGAGTCTTCCAGCCCTGCCAAAGACCACATGAGGATAGAGATGTCTCCATCACACAGCCACATGGTAAGCCTGGGAATTAACCCCTTACTCTCCCCACCTGCTGCAGAATCTGCAAAAGCTGACTTCCCCACAACAGGATAGCCTGCATTAGACACCACCATGAAGGAGATGCTGCTCCCACTGCAAACCTCCTTATTTGTAAATTTCTTCTCTCTGATCCATAACTTCTGATAGCTGATTTACATGGCATGGATAACAGTGTCTGACCTATGGAATCTAAAGTGGGAGAATGCACTGAAACTATCAACGATCTGATGGATGCATGTGATGAAAATAGAGAGGAACACATGAGGATCAAATCTAAACTTACAGATTTAAAAGATAGGTCCAGACGTAACAATGTCAAACCGCAGGGGGTACGTGAATCAGTAACGCAAATTAGCTCCAGAATCACGCATGCAATTTAATATCCATTATGCTCTCAGAATTCTCTCCCATTGAGCTCACCATATATCGCATCCACCGTACCCCAAAAGCAGCTCACTTGGCAGACTCTGTACCCAGAGATGTACTCATGAGAATACTTTTTTTTTAAAACTAAAGAAAATTTGCTTGCAACATCCAGATCCCTGCACCCCTTGCCAGCCCTGTACAAAAATATTCAAAGTTTTGCGGACCTCTCTACACATACAATGCAACTCCGGCGACAACTCAGCTTAGTCACTAAGGCTTGGCAGAATCATCGCATTACTTACAAGTGCGCCACCCAGCTACCCTACTCATTACATGTAATGGCATCTCACATGTTATCAATACCCTCCACAATGGTATGAGACTCCTTCATACCTGGAGTATCAAACAGGATCCGCCAATGGATAGCACCACACAAGCAGCACCACCCGCACCTCCACTGGCTCAAAGATCCACCTTCGAAGGTTTCAGAAAGCGTGCCTGACTTTATTACTCTTTGGAGACTAACCAACAGTTTACCAGTCTCTTCTTCATCCCCATGCTAGAGAGCATCATTTGGGTGAACTTTATCTCCCTTCTTGTATGTAGCAGCTCCTTCACGTTGGTTTGATCTGCTGCTACCTTTGTTTATTACTGGTTCAACTGTTGATAACCTATTTGTCTACATCTATTTGACAGCTATTCTATCTTACAGACTCCAGTGGTCTTTTGTGATTTCCAGCAAGCTCCATGCACCAACAAAGTCTTAAAAGTCCAGGCTCCAACTGGCCCCTGCAGGCTCCATTCCTCCAGAGGACTTCCCAAACCGTGAGTGTAGTGGCCCTCATTGGCGCCTGTCCCATAACACACTCCTCGCTATGCCTATCATAATAATTTCCATGAATGCCAGGGGATTAAATCACCCCACAAAATGTAACTCATTATGGAAAACCACTCAGTCAAACTATTGTGACATTCTCTGTGTACAGGAAACGCACTTTTCACAGACAGCCCAACCATACTGCCACAACAAATTCTACCCTCACATCTTCCACTCATGTTTCTCAGCAAAGAAAAGAGGAGTCATGATTGCTGTGAAAGTTACAGTGAACGCTACCTTATCCTTATATGCACCATAAATAATGTTCTCTACACCCTATTGAATATTTACGCCGTTGAACGAGCGACAGATCACCTTCCTTAATAAAGTCCTCCGCAAAACCCCAAAAAATCAGCAAGGAAGCCTGATAGCATGTGGGGATTTCAATACAATGCCAGACATTCAGCTAGACTCCTCTTCTTCGACAAAGCAATATGAATCACCACTGAAGAACTTCCTCCACTCTCGTGACCTACATGATGCCTGGAGATGTTACCATGCCAGTGAATGCAATTATACATATTTCTCACCCTCCCACAACTCCTACTTCAGAATAGACCTCTTACTTCTGGACAATTATGCTGCCTCCTCCTCATCCTTTAATCCTGAAATGCTTCAAGCTCTCATAGTAACCCTACGTAAGCCAGGGAAAGACCCTACTTCCACTCAAAATTTTAAGCCGATCGCACTCCTAAATCTAGATTTAAAAATCTACGCCAAGTTAATTGCTAACAGAATGATGAATATCATGCCTCATTTAATTCACCAACACCAAACTGGTTTTACTAAATACCGGCAAACATCTGACGCTACCAGAATGTTAATCATCATAATCCACCACGCTGAGATCTACCGAACGCCTTCTCTGCTCCTATCCCAGGATGAAGAGAAGGCATTCTATAGAATCCCCTGGAGCTATCTCCACAGAGTAATGTCCAAATTTGGTTTCAGAGGGCGCATTCTCACTGCCATTCTTGCTTTATACACATCCCCATCAGCTAGAGTGTACACCTTAAATATGTTCTCACTTCCCTTCCAAATAACGAACGGTACAAGACAGGGATGCCCATTATCCTTGTTGATTTTTAACCTACTCATAGTTATATAGTTACATAGTTAGTAAGGTCGAAAAAAGTCCATCAAGTCCAACCTATGTGTGTGTTTTTATGTCAGTATTACATTGTATATCCCTCAATGTTGTGGTCCCTTAGATGCCCATCTAATAGTTTTTGAAGGTATCTATGATTCCAGCTGAAACCTTTCTTCTAATTTTAATGAATAGCTGCGTGTCCTTGTGTGCTCCCTTGCATGGAATAGTTTTGTCCCTATCGTGGGGTCACCAGTACAGTATTTGTACATTGAAATCATATCCCCTCTCAAGTGTCTCTTCTCCAGAGAGAATAAGTTCAGTGCCGGTAATCTTTCCTCATAACTAAGGTCCTCCAATCCCTTAATTAGCTTTGTTGCCCTTCTGTGAACCCTTTCCAGTTCCAGCACATCCTTCCCGAGGACTGGTGCCCAGAACTGGACAGCATACTCCAGGTGGGGCTTCACCAGTGACTTGTATAGTGGGAAAATTATTGATTTATCCCTGGAGTTAATCCCTTTCTTGATGCATGCCAACATATTGTTTGCTTTATTTGCAGCAGCTTGGCACTACATGTCATTGCTGAGCCTGTCATTTACTAGGACCCCTTGGTCCTTTTCCATCCTAGATTCCCCCAGGGGCTCTCCCCCTAGTGAGTAGTATGCATTCGTATTCTTGGTACCCAAATGCATTATTTTAAATTTTTCTACGTTAAACCTCATTTGCCACTTATCTGCCCACCCCATTCATTTGTTCAGATCTTCTTGCAAGGCTTCCACGTCCTGGAGAAATGATTGCCCTGCTTAGCATGGTATCATCCGCAAATATTGAAATTGAGCTGTTAACCCTATCCTCCAGATCATTTATGAATAAATTGAATAGGATTGGTCCCAGGACAGATCCCTGGGGAATCCCCACCCTCTGGACTCTCCCCTGTAACCAGTTTTCAATCCATGTGCTCACCCTTTGATCCATGACGACAGACCTTAATTTGTACAGTAGTCATTTATGGGGAACTATATCAAATGCTTTTGCAAAATCCAGATACACCACTTCCACAGGCCTTCCTTTATCCAGCTCACCTCCTCATAGAAGGTTAATAGATTGGTTTGGCTAATGGAACCCCTTGCAGAACACATATGGTCCAACCCCCTCATCTCAGGCTTCCACATTGGCAAACTAACTCACAAAATCAGCTTGTTCGCCAATGATGTGATACCAATATTAACTAACCCGACCTCCTCATTAAGTGAAGCATATAAAACACTGCAATGGTTTAGCAGAGTTTCATATTATAAAGTGAACAAATCCAAATCAACTATTCTAGATTGGAATTTAGACGACATCACTAGAACCCTCCTACTGCAACAATTCCCCTTCACATGGGCAGACACCAACATTTCAAATCTGGGTATCCTACTGACTAAAACCGTAAAGGGACTATTCCAAGCAAACTACCTCCTGTTCCTCACCAAAATGCACAAGATCTCAACTCACTCCAAAAACATGAATTCTCCTGGTCAGGAGAATGATAGTTCTCCCCCAGTTTCTATACATTTTAGGACTTATCCTATCCCTATACCAAACTCATACTTTGCCTCAAAACAGTCTCTGCTCGGCACCTTCACGTGGGGTAGCAAAAAGCCTAAATGCATATACCAAAAGCTCATCAAACATAGATTAGATGAAGGGACAAGTTACGCAGATTTTAACCATTTCAGCTCCGGTAGGATTTCCCCCTTTAGGACCAGAGTTCTTTTTGCGATTCTGCACTGCGTCACTTTCGTGCGATGTTGTACCCAAACGAAATTGACATCCTTTTTTTCCCATAAATAGAGCTTTTTTTTTGGTGGTATTTGATCCCCTCTACGTCATTTCTGATCACCGCTATAACCGAAAAAAAGCGACAATTTTGCAAAAAAAAAAACAATATTTCTTACTTTTTTCTAAAATACATATCCAAAGAAAATATAAAAAAACAAATTTATTCATCGGTTTTGGCCGATATATATTCTTCCTCGTATTTTTGGTAAAATAGCAATCAGCATATTGATTGATTTGCGCAAAAGTTGCTGCATTTATGAACAATGAGAATTCATTCATGGGGTTTTATTTTTTTATTTTTTATTACTAGTAATGGCGGCAAGCTGTGATTTTTAGTGGGACTGCGACATTGTGGCGGATATGTTGGACAATTTTGACAATTTTTTGGGACCATTGGCATTCATACAGCGATCAGTGCTATGAAAATGCACTGATTACTGTATAAATGTCACTGGCAGTGAAGGGGTTAACACTAGGAGGTGCTCTAGGGGTTAACTGTGTTCCCTGGTATGTGTTACTAGCTGTGTGGGGGCTGGGCTGACTGGGGGAGCAGAGTGATCATGGATCCCATACACAGGGAGCCTACGACCACATTCCTTCTCCCTTATCAGAACGGAGATCCGCTGTATACATACACGGACCTCCATTCTGTCACTGCGGGGGAGCGATTGCGGGTAGCCACCTAGGTGACGGTGGTTTGCGATATTGAGCTGCCTTCAATACATGGTGGGCGGTCGGCAACTGGTTAAAGATTATTACACAGCCAGTCCCCCCTTACCATCCACTACCCCCACCCCCCCCCCCCATGGTAGCCTCCTTATCTGCCTGGTGTTTACTAACAGCAGTTCAGTGCCCCGCAGCACAATAATTATCTCCAAATATCCCCCTAGAAACACTTAGCCTACTAATCCCAGACATCTGATTAAAAATATGGTGATACTATTCAACAGAAATTCCAACTACTGTCCTACGCTCTATTTACTTACATCTGACTAATGCACTGTATCTCTAAACTTGCAAACCCACTACCTCACCGACACTACTATTAACAAAAAAGGCATCTCACGCACATACGCCACTTTCAACTCAAAAAACACCTTAGTCAAATCGAAACCATTTCTGCAATGGGAAACATACAGTATCTCACAAAAGTGAGTACACCCCTCACATTTTTGTATTTTTTTTATTATATCTTTTCATGTGACAACACTGAAGAAATGACACTTTGCTACAATGTAAAGTAGTTAATGTACAGCATGTATTACAGTGTAAATTTTATGTCCCCTCAAAATAACTCAACACACAGCCATTAATGTCTAAACCGCTGGCAACAAAAGTGAGTACACCCCTAAGCGAAAATGTCCAAATTGGGCCCAAAGTCTCAATATTTTGTGTGGCCACCATTACTTGCCAGCACTGCCTTAATCCTCTTGGGCATGGAGTTCACCAGAGCTTCACAGGTTGCCACTGGCGTCCTCTTCCACTCCTCCATGACAACATCAAGTAGCTGGTGGATGTTAGAGACCTTGCATTCCTCCACCTTCCATTTGAGGATGCCCCACAGATGCTCAATAGGGTTTAGGTCTGGAGACATGCTTGGCCAGTCCATCACCTTTACCCTCAACTTCTTTAGCAAGGCTGCCATCTTGGAGGTATGTGTGGGGTCGTTATCATGTTGGAATACTGCCCATTCTCTGAAGGGAGGGGATCATGCTCTGCTTCAATATGTCCCAGTACATGTTGCATTCATGGTTTCCTCAATGAACTGTAGTTCCCCAGTGCCAGCAGCACTCATGCAGCACCAGACCATGACACTCCCACCACCATGCTTGACTGTTGGCAAGACACACTTGTCTTTGTACTCCGCACCTGGTTGCCGTCACACATGCTTGACACCATCTGAGCCAAATAAGTTTATCTTGGTCTTATCAGACCACAGGACATAGTTCCAGTAATCCATGTCCTTAGTCTGCTTGTCTTCAGCAAAGTGTTTGAGGGCTTTCTTGTACATCATCTTTAGAAGAGGCTTCCTTCTGGGATGACAGCCATGCAGACCAATCTGATGCAGTATGGTCTGAGAACCAATGGGCTGACCCCCCCACCTCTTCAACCTCTGCAGCAATGCTGGCAGCTCTCATACATCTATTTCCAAAGGCAACCTCTGGATATGACGCTGAGCACATGCACTCAACTTCTTTGGTCGACCATGGATGTTTTGCATGGAACCTGTCCTGTTAAACAGCTGTATGGTCTTGGCCACTGTGCTGCAGCTCAGTTTCAGGGTCTTGGCAATCTTCTTATAGCCTAGGCCATCTTCATGTAGAGCAACAATTCTTTTTTTCAGATCCTCAGAGTTCTTTGCCATGAGATGCCATGTTGAACCTCCAGTGACCAGTATGATTGAGAGCGATAACACCAAATTTAACACACCTGCTCCCCATTCACATCTGAGACCATGTAAAATGAACAAGTCACATGACACCGGGGAGGGAAAATGGTAATTGGGCCCAATTTGAACATTTTCATGTAGGGGTTACTCGCTTTTGTTGCCAGTGGTTTAGACATTAATGGCTGTGTGTTGAGTTATTTTGAGGGGACAGCAAATTGACACTGTTATACAAGCTGTACACTCACTACTTTTCATTGTAGCAAAGTGTCATTTCTTCAGTGTTGTCACATGAAAAGATATAATAAAATATTTACAAAAATGTGAGGGGTGTACTCACTTTTGTGAGATACTGTATGTTAAATCCACGTTCACTGACCGACTGACTGAACTTATGCCCTCAAACACATTTATAAAGCCACAAGCTGCTCTGCACTTTGGGAGCTAACACAAAAAATCTCCCACAGATGGTACTAGCCCATGTTAGGATTGCTACATTCTGCAGACAAACTTCTCCCCTATGCTGGAGAAATTGTGGGAAAGCAGGTTATTTGATGCATATCCTATGTGACTGTTCCATCCCTCACAATTGCTGGTGGGAGATCTTTCAGATCCTCTCCAGAGTAAGACACTACCAAATTCCTCCCTCCCCTCACTTGGCTCTACTAAACTTGACAATAGATAAGTTTGCACCACATGTCAGGCGCTCAGTCACACGCATTCTCCTGGCTGCCAGACTTAGCATTACTAGACTCTGAAAACAATCTTAACCCCCCCCCACCACATCAGATACCCTGGACTTGATCCACAAACACTGTTCATACGAACTCATGTTTGCCTCTAGTAGGGGCCTTTATGGAAAAGCACTCTCCCTATAGCAACCCTAGCTAAATTGACACCACTCTACCCAGCAGCCATCTCCACCTTTATCACCATAGTGGTGAAGAACCTTTTTCATTCTCTCGCTGGTGCCATCTATGCATCTATACTGCTGAATATTCTATCATGTACCGGCAGCTGGTCCCACTGGACTAAATGCCTACAACACTAATAGAAAACAGTAATAGATCTGGTGCTGGTTGTCTGGATGTGTATTGTCAATGACAGGTAATGTCTCAGCAGCCAAGATTCTCTCTGGGGGAAGAGCTAGGAACTAGAGGTAAAAATTAATCAGTAGAAAGGCGCTTGAGAACAATAATCATAACATGTGCCCCAACGGGATAATAAATGGCAAGTAAGATGCAGCAACGTGGTTGTAGAAAGATTAAAATAAGTGTTTATTAAAGTACTTACAAACATTAATGTTCCATATGGCTCCCAAAATGTGGCTGCAGTATCCCTACTGGTTGTCCAAAAAGCCTGGGTGCCTCAGATGGAAGGTGGAAACAGCGGTATGGTGGGAGGCTTGCAGGGTGGTGGATAAGCAAGGGGGGGAGAGAAAAGCGAAGGCTCCTATGTGAGTAACTTCCTGACATGAGCCGTGCAGTCAGAGCTCGCACTGAGGGGGAGGGGTGGGTGGAGCTGCAGCTGGATCCAACTCTCCTGGCAAGAGCCACCCCGTCAGAAACACTGGAAAGATGAGGTGGGCGAAGCCACAGTTAAGTCCCAGGTGACGTCAATCCTCGGACCTGCGGGGCAAGGCTGTAGTTGGAATGGTGGGGCTGCAGGGAGCCAGGGAACAGTGGAGGTCCCGTCATGCTGACGACATGTTTCGCAATCCTTTGCTTTGTCAAGTCACGTGACGGGGCGGGACCAGGGTAGGAAATATAAAGGCCAGTGACAGGAAATGAGCCTAACCAGAGGAGGCAGAGAGTTCTATCCTCAATCTGGGGATATCCATCACAAACCGGCTTATGATATGCTAAAAACAATATAAGTTAACATTTCGTATTGTTGTTCATATGGAGCCACAATTGTATACAAATAAAAATAGAACAGAAAAAAAAAATTAAAAAAATAAATAAATAGGAAGTGCCAGAACCAGGATCACCATGGTAGGATCAAAAAAAAATGTAGGAAGTGCCAGAACCAGGATCGCCATGGTAGGATCAAAAAAAAAAAATTTAGGAAGTGCCAGAACCAGGATCGCCATGGTAGGATTAAAAAAATATATATTATCTATAGAGCAGGACAATCTAAATTAATCAGTTTGTTTCCATCTCTTCATTCAAACCGTTTGGGGCCAAAGTATTAAGGCGATAAATCCAATAAACCTCTTTTTTGCAAAGAACTGCAAATTTCTCATTCTCTGAAAGGGATTTGTCAGCGATATCGATATATTCGATAGCCAATAGTTCACTTGTAGTCCTTATTATGATGTTGCAGAAAGTGACGTGGGACCACGTTGCTGCATCTTACTTGCCATTTATTATTACGTTATGATTATTGTTCTCAAGCGCCTTTCTACCAATTAATTTTTACCTCTACAACACTAATAGCATTATATGATACACGATTCACCACTGGATTGTACTCAGGTTATAGTTATTGTTTTATGCTTCCTCCCCTTTTACACCTGTTCCTGCTAATAAAAACAACTTTGTAATGGGTTTTACAAATGCTCTTGTTTGGATTGTGTTAAGACTTATTGACATGTAATCTTATTACATATAAGTCATTCATACAGCTCTTTGATCCTTGTATTACTCTAGAAATGAAAACTCTTAATACAAATCTGTTGAAACATAAATGTTAGTATCCAGTTATATTATGTACATTTAGGAAAGAATCCAGACCTTTTTTAAAGCAATCCACTGAGCTAGCCAGAACCAGCTCTTGATGGAGTGTATTCCACATTTTCACAGCTCTTATTGTGAAGAAACCTTTCCGTATTTGGTGATCAAATCTCTTTTCCTCTAAATGTAAAGAATGGCCCCTTGTCCCCAGTGATGACCTTAAAGTGAATAACTCAACACCAAGTTCACTATATAGCCCATATATGTATTTATACATGTTGATCATATCCCCCCTTAACCGGTTCCCCACCGCGCGCCGTCTTTTTACGGCGGCAGTGGGGGAGCCCTGCGTCAATCGGCGTAAATAAGCGGCGATTCGCATTTGGCCACCAGGGGGCACGCGCCGCACTCCTGGGGAGTGTGCCCGCGGCTCGGGCGGACCCGATGTCCGGCGGCAAGCCGCGATGAGCGGCTACAGAGAAAGAACGGGGAACCGCCGATGTAAACACGGCGGTTCCCCGTCCTGTCAGTGGGGCATGAGAGATCTACTGATCTCTGTCACTGGGATCAGTTAGATCTCTCATGCCCATGTTAGCCCAACCCCCCCACAGTAAGAACACACCCAGGGAACACGACCCCCCCCTCTCGATCCCCAATTGACACAAGGGACCCACACAAGAATGACACCCCCCCAACCCGATTGTACCCGTACTCTCTAGATTGACTAGGGTCACTGTCTCTAGTCATCTAGAGAGTACGGGGTGACTGTCCTGCCCCTTGGCGGCACAAATGTAGCCGCCAAGGGGCAAGAAAGAGACATCGGCGAGTAGCGCCGAACGGCGGCCTGTAGCCCAGGCGGGCTCGGCGCCCGTGTGAGGGGTCCTCACGCCGCGCACGGGGGACCACCGGTTTACGCTTAGCGGCGAATAAATGCGGCTAACTGCGTCCCGAGGGGGTGA
>BLSH010214349.1:53189-66646 GCA_018402905.1 Glandirana rugosa | reverse complement strand
GTGGACATTTAAATTTCTGATCGCTGAATAAATGTCATTGGTCCCAAAAAAGTGTCAAAATGTTCCGACATGTCCCCCCCAATATCGCATTACCGCTAAAAATCGCAGATCGCCGCCATTACTAGTAAAAAATTAAAAAAAAATAAAAACCCCAGAAATGAATTCTCATCATCCGTAAACGCGGCCACTTTTGCACAAACCAATCAATAAACGCCGATTGCGATTTTTTTTATCGCAAATATGAGGAAGAATATAAATCGGCCAAAAACGGTGAAAAAAAATGTTTTTTTATATATTTTTTTTGGATTTGAATTTTAGCAAAAAGTAAGAAATTTGGGTTTTTTTGCAAAATGGTCGCTCTTCTTTTGTTTATAGCGGTGATCAGAAATGACACAGAGGCGATCAAATACCACCAAAAGAAAGCTCTATTTGTGGGAAAAAAAGGACGCAAATTTTGTTTGGGTACAACGTCGCACGACCGCGCAATTGTCAGTTAAAGCGACGCAGCGCCGAATCGCAAAAAGTTTTCTGGTCCTAAAGTGGGAAATTCTTCTGGGGCTGAAGTGGTTAATCTCCTCTTCTCAAGACAGAATAAATTCAGTTTCTCTAATCTTTCCTCATAGCTGAGCTCCTTCATGCCTCTTATCAGTTTGGTTGCTGTTCTCTGCACTTTCTCCAGTTCTTTGATATACTTTTTGTGAACTGTTGCCGAAAACTGAACTGCATATTCCACATGAGGTATTACAAATGATTTGTACAGGGGCAAAATGATCTCTCTCTGCAATCTATACATTGCATGCCATTATTAACCACTTACAGACCGCCCGCTGTCGTTGTACGTCGCTACTTTGACGTTGAATACCATTGTTATGGTAGCAGATAGCTGGTCTCTGCAGCAGATTCGCAGCGAGATCACTATTCTTGGGGGAGGGAGAGGCCCCTCCCACCACTTTACGGTCGTCTCCGCTTACCGGATCAATCGGTAGCAGCGGAGATAATCAGGTCCACTCCCCTCACTGCCTGGATGCGAAGTGAGAGCAAGATGGCACCTGCTTGGCTCCATGGCATTGAAGGGCGGAAGTGATGTCAAACGTCACTTCCGCCCAATGCTCTTAAAGGAGACAATTTTTTTTTAATGGCTTTTTTTTATTGCATTTTAGTGTAAATATGAGGTCTGAAGTCTCTTTGACCCCAGATCTCATATTTAAGAGGTCCTGTCATGCTTTTTTTCTGTCTACATTCCTTGTAATAGGAATAAAAGTGACCCATTTTTTTTTTTAAAGTACAGTGTAAAAATAAAAAATAAAAAGTAAAATAGATAAGAAAAAAAAAAATGAAAGTGCCCCATCATGCCAAGCTTGCACGCAGATGAAAAAGGTGTTCAAGCCACACATAGAGCGAGAGCAATAATTCTAGCACTAGACCTTCCCTGTAACTCAAAACCAGTAACCTGTACACATTTTTAAACCTTGCCAATGGTTTGTCGCCATTCCAAGAGCGGGCGCTATTTTGAAGCATTACATGTCGGGTATCAATTTACTCTATGTAACATTATCTTTCACATTATAGAAAAAAATTGGGCTAACTTTACTGTTGTCTTAGTTTTTCCCAAAAAATTGCGCTTTTAAGACCACTGCGCAAATACGGTGTGAAATAATGTATTGCAACAACCACCATTTTATTTTCTAGGGTGCTAGAAAATATCTAAATATATATATAATGTTTGGGGGTTCTAAATAATTTTCTAGCAAAAAAAAATATTTTAACTTGTAAACACCGAATCTCAGAAAGAGGCTCTGTCCTTAATTGGTTAAGCTTATGATCTACCAAAAGCCCAAGATCCTTCTCCGCCATTGATTGCCATAGTTGTACTCCTCCTAATATGTATGATGCATGCATATTTTTAGCTCCCAAATTGTGAGTTCTCTGTGAGGGAAACAGCAAGTAGACCTAATTATTTAATAAAGAAATGCAAAGTGCAGCTATATGTACACACAATACATAAAATTCAGTAGTCTATAGTAGCCAGTTATGTTTCACTGTTTTCAGACTTGTAAAAAGATTAATTCTGTTTACTCAGTAGGGGCTACTGTACTGTGTACATCGTCATTTGACACTTTACTCTCTTATCTAGACCAGCCATTAAATATTTACCCACTGTTTTTTAAATCACCAGAGCACCAAAATCTACAATAGGCTTTCTCTTGACCCTATCGATCAATAGGTATAGTATACTGTAGCTTTTCCTTAATGAATGCTTTTTTCCTCCATTGAATAGAGAACAGTCAGTGACTGATCACATAAATATGTTGGATAATTTGTAACTAAACACAGGTGCTTATGATTCTTAGAAAACCTCATTAACTTAGTGATGTTTAGCTGTTGGTGCTTGTATCAGGCATTATACATATGAGCAGATTTTTACTAATGGGCTGGGTGCTTCTCATCTCAGGCCTTAAATTCCCTTATTTGCATGTTGGTTTTGTTAGAAGGTAAAAGAGCATCTACTGGCTTTCAACTTAAAATGTTAGCTCTATGTGGCATGTGTGAATTTGTTTAAGATGAGCATTTTCCACAAGTTTACAGATGTAACAGAATCTATTGAATGTGGTAATTTCCAGTCTGGAAAATAGTGTTCAGCATTTTGACCAGAATATTGTATTTACACGGTATCCCTAAGAATATTGTTCACCTGGGCTCTTCCCTGTTGTTGTGGCTGTGGCACTTTAGAGCAAGCAGTTCAGCTGCCAATGCCTCTTATTGATGAATGTTAGAATAGCGTTTTTATGCAATTGATTGTCTAAGATATATGTTTTTTCCTGGTCTTCATTTTATATTTAGGTTAAAGTACAGACATTTTCAGGGTGGCAAAACATTTATTAGCAGATGCTTTGTTTTGCTATGTTTCCAGTGTTTCGGAACACCGGTTACTCCAGTGGTAAGAAAAGGCCTACAATGTTCTTAAAAACAGTTTTTGCTTGCAGTCATATCCAATTTAATATTCAATTCCCTTGCTGAAACAACCTGCATTTTCTATGCCACTGGTTGCTTCTCCTTTGAGGACTCTGCAGAACTCTTTTTGCCTTTTATATGACATGTATCAAAGTGATGGTTACCACACTCTTTCATCAAAACTGTTAGTAGGAGTTTGAGACACAATGACTGTTATGAATTGGATTTTAGAAGCTATATTTATATGCTGCTATTGGGTCACAAATTACATTCAACATGTCATGTCAGTTCGCTACTGCTATGGAATCAATATGTTCCTCTGCATATAAAACACTTTAGAACTGTTTTCCCACTTAGTTCAATCTGGTTAGTTGAGGTAAGTTGTTAACTTGTTGGACAAAAGTGTTTGCAGAATTGGATTAGCAAGACATCGATAGGCAGTTATCATTTCATGCCCTGGGCCATTTGCATTGCCCAATAGAGCTGATTCAGCAATTTTAACTATTCACAAGGCTCTTCTTTCTTTTTTGTTGCATGTGTATGGTTCTCCTATATCAGAATCCTAATTTAAATCTGTCCCTAAAAGATGTTGAATATGCAGCTACTACATAGGTGTGCATCAGGACGTAGATGGGCGCCCTGCTCTTTATGTAAATCCTGCTCTGTGCATTTATTACGCATGTCCCCGCCTTTTATAATAATTAAAAAAAAAAGAAATTGATAATATGAATGTTTCTTATCCATATGTTTTCTGGTGCGGAGGGATTTATTTTCCTCCTGTTTAAATATCAGTTCTCTTGCAGGGTATATGGGGTATGTATTTGGAGTAGCTGGCTGATCATATTCCCTATTTGCAAGTGTGAACTGTGCTGGATATCCTCATTGTTCACCTAGAATGGAATGATTTAGGTGGATTCAAAATATTAGACCTTCTAAATAAGTGGTTTTCTAGGCCTGGGCTTCAGTGCATGGTACAAATACCATAAAATGTGAATTGATTGATATGCTGATTTACTGTATACTCATTATTAGTGACTTAATTTTTCTCTATTGTGAACTGAAGAGTTTCATCAGAGGTCTAGCGGTGTTTGGTATAGTGCCCAATCCTTTCTTTGGGACCAAATTCCTCTGTCCCTCATGCAGCTTCAGTTGTCCTTCGTTTTGGTCTGATGTGTACATCTCTATACAAAATATACTATTTTCCTTCCTGCCAAAAGTGTTATGCTGAACTAAACTTTTCATCCAGCCTCTATATTACTGCATTTGTTATTTTGAAAAACCATTATAAAGGAAAAGCAGAGGTAAGAAAAAATAACTTGTGTTGTTTATCCAATCATTTTCTGCGCATTGGATCATTTAGGTCCCCTTAAATGGGGACATGTCCTTTGCTACTAACTGTGTAAAAGGGTGTCCCTTTTTATAATTTCAGAGATTTGGGAGGTATGTTTTTGGTACATTTTCTCAGTCTTTGGTAAGGGCGTTTTCATTGCTGGAATACAAAGAGTGATTGTTCAGGCCGTGGTGGTGGGGTGGGGCCAGGTTGGTAACCTGGCTTTTGGGTAATGTCGCCCACTTTGTGAATGGACAGTGGTTGGTAAAGTGTTATTTGGTTGGTATAAGATATTGCTGCTTGAGTCTTAGTGACTAAGCAGGTTGGTCTGTTAATGGTTAACAGCGATTCTGTTTGGTATTAAAGGTTTAAAGTTCATTTCATAATTAAAATTGAGTTAAACCCAATAAAGGGGCCTAAACATTTCCACAATACTTGTGTGTTTATTTTATATTTTAGGTATGTTCTTATGGTATGATGGGTGTTAATGTGGTGTACAGTCCCATGTCAGGGCCACGAAATAATAAAATAGAGGAGTGGCCCCATGGGATTTTCATCCCTGACACCCATTTGTTTTATAAATGCATTTTACTCTTAATAGAGGGCTATGATGATTGTTAAGTACATGTCTCGCTATAGCTGCTTTGCTGGTTCCTTCTGTTTTGTGTTTCAGGTGACAAGCTGCCTGTTGTTGCTAGGAGGATTTACCTCAGCTGCTGAGCACTGGATTGATGACAAATCCTTTGGCGGGAAACATCTAGCCAATGAGTGTAACCTTTTACTTCTATCCTCTCCTGTCAGCATTTACCTCAGGTCTGTCAGCTGGACTCACCTCTGCACTCTGCTCAGCCTTCCAGCTGGATCTTTTGACCTGCTCTCCCACCCTCCCTCCCCTTTGTTATTTCCCCTCATCACGGTCCCCCTTTATGTGGGTTGTTGCCCACTTTGTGAGCGGACAATGGTTGGTACGCTGTTACTTGGTTAAGATATTGCTGTTTGGAAGCATGTTGGTCTGTTATTGGTTAATAACAGTTCTATTTGATATTGAAGGTCTATCTTTTTG
Source organism: Glandirana rugosa (assembly GCA_018402905.1). NCBI lineage: Eukaryota > Metazoa > Chordata > Amphibia > Anura > Ranidae > Glandirana > Glandirana rugosa. The sequence continues at coordinate 61,301 of BLSH010214349.1, read as the reverse complement.
GGTAATGTCGCCCACTTTGTGGGTTGACAGTGGTTGGTAAACTGTTATTTGGGTGGTATAAGATATTGCTGCTTGAGTCTTAGTGACTAAGCAGGTTGGTCTGTTAATGGTTAACAGTGACTCTGTTTGGTATTAAAAGTTTAAAGTTCATTTCATAATTAAAATTGATTTCAACCCAATAAAGGGGCCGCGGCCTAAACTTTTCCACATTCCTTGTGTGTTTATTTTATATTTTAGGTATGTTCTTATGGTATGATGGGTGTTAATGGGGTGTACAGTCCCATGAGGAAGTGTTAGAATATACATCATTTTACTATTTTCTGTGGCCCCGCTGGGAGGATTTTCCCTGTCTTATTATCTTTTTATATGCAGATCAAAGGAGTTTCCTTTGATTTCTTTAACCTCGCAATAGAAAATAGTTTTTATTATTAAAGTGGTTCTAAAGGCAGAAGTCTATGCAATGCTATGCATTAGGATAAAAAAAACTTCTGTGTGTAGCAGCCCCCCTAATACTTACCTGAGCCATCTCGATCCAACGTGTTGCACAAGAGACTCGGCTGTCCGGGACTCTCCCTCCTGATTGGCTGGGACACAGCAGCGGAAGCTGCCAATTAGGAGAGAGGGGGTGGAACCGAATGGCAGCTCCATGTCTGAATGGACACATAGGCTGCTTGCTCTGGGGACACTCTGCAGGAAGGAGGAGACAGGAGCGCTGGCGAGGGACCCGATAAGAGGAGGATCAGGGCTGCTCTGTGCAAGACCATTGCATAGAGCAGGTAAGTATAACATGTTTATTATTTTTAAACAAAGAAAAACAATACTTTAATATCACTTTAAGTTAAAATTGTACCTATTATTAAACCCTTATTTAACACTTATTTAAACCTGATTTGCATGAACTGACAACTTCATCTCCTTCTTCCCGTATCTGTTTTTTTTTTTGCTGATTTCATTTTTTGGTACTTTTTTACCATTCATTTTTTTTTTAATTTCCATTTTTGTTAATTTTGTTAATTTATTTAAAAAAAATATTTAATCTATACTTAACTATGCCATGCTTTATGCCAAAAACATTTTTGTCATTATAAGCGAGACAAAAGATATAAAAATTATGATTTTTATATACAGTAGCATAATTTGTTTTAAACTAATGTTGCTCACATTAAAACAAATATATATATATTTATATATTAGTTTTGTTAATGTATTTGTCCAAATAGAAAATATTTAAAGTTGAGAAGACACCTCGATGTTCAGGTTCGGCGGGTTCGGCCGAACTTCGCAAAAAAGTTTGAGTTCGGCCCGATCTTGACCCCGAACCCCATTGAAGTCAATGGTGAACCGAACTTTTGGGCACAAAAATGGCACTAGAAAAGTCTTGAAAAGGGCTAGAGGGCTGCAAAAGGAAGCAAATTGAAGGTAAGAGTAGGACAAGTGCACTGCAAACACATGTGGATAGGGAAATAACTTAAAATCACATAAAAAAAATAAAAAATGGAGCAGGAGGTGGGTTTGGAGTGGGAGGTTGAGGAGGCGGTGACCGTGGCTATGTAGGTGGTGGAAGTGGCGGTGGAGGAGGAGGTAGCCAACACTGTTTTTGTTTGTTAGGTTTTTTTTTCTAATTGGGGTAGCCCCCAAAATATTGAGACATATTAAAAAAAAAAAAAAAAAAAGGATAAGTTCACTTAAGTATACCAATGGCTGTGTGAGACCGGTATAAATGTCTATTCTGCACAAGGTACAGACAAGTCTTGTGGGATCCATGCCTGGTTCATTTTAATAAAGGTTAGCTTGTCCACATTGGCTGCGGACATGCGGCTGTGCTTGTCTGTGATAACGCCCCCTGCCATGCTAAACACACGTTCAGACAATACACTGGCTGCAGGGCAGGCCAGCACTTCTAAGGCATAAAGGGCAAGCTCAGGCCATGTGCCCAATTTGGAGACCCAGAAGTTGAATGGGGCAGATCAATCAGTCAGTACCTGTAGGCGTGTGCACACATATTGTTCCACCATGTTGCTGAAATGCTGCCTCCTGCTAAGACGTTGCCTATCGGCTGGTGGTGCTGTTTGTTGTGGCGTGCTGCTGACAAAGCTTTTCCATATTTTGGCCATGCTAACCCTGCCTTTTGAGGTGCTGGCGGTGCCACAGCTGCGTTGTCTTCCTCTTCCTCCTCCTCTGCCTTCGCCTTGTGCTTCCGCTGAGCCCCGGTGTCATTTGGGAATGCCCTCAGCAGCGCGTCTACCAGCGTGCGCTTGTAGTCACGCATCTTCCGATCACACTCCAGTGAGGGAATTAAGGATGGAACATTGTCCTTGTAACGGGGATCAAGCAGGGTGGCCACCCAGTAATCAGCACAAGTTACAATGTGGGCAACTCGGCTGTCGTTGCGCAGGCACTGCAGCAGGTAGTCGCTCATTTGTGCCAGGCTGCCCAGAGGCAAAGACAAGCTGTCCTCTGTGGGAGGTGTATCATTTGTGTCCTCCGTATCCCCCCAGCCATGCTCCAGTGATGCCCACGAGCTGCATTGGGTGCCACCCTGCTGTGAACATGGTTCCTCCTCCTCCTCCTCCTCCTCCTCCTCCTCCTCCTCATCATCATCATCCTCGTCCTCCTAATCCTCCAGAACTGTGCCCTGGCTTGAAATTTTTCTACCTGGCCTAAGATGGTGCAGGAACCCACCCTCCGAGCCACTTGTGAATGACTGGCCTGATAACCGTGAAAATGACCCCTCTTCCTCCTCCTCTTCCTCCTGTGCCACATCCTCTTCCATTATCGGCCAAAGTGTTTTTTCAAGGAGACATAGAAGTGGAATAGTAACGCTGAGAACAGCGTCATTGGCACTGGCCATGTTGGTGGAGTACTCGAAACACCGTAATATGGTACACAGGTCTTGCATGGAGGCCCACTCGTTGGTGGTGAAGTAATGCTGTTCCACAGAGCGACCTACCAGTGCGTGCTGCAGCTGAAACTCCACTATTGCCTGCTGCTGCTCGCACAGTCTCTCCAGCATGTGCAAGGTGGAGTTCCACCTTGTGGGCACGTCGCATAGGAGGCGGTGAGTGGTAAGGCCGAAGTTCCGCTGCAGCGCAGACAGGCAAGCAGCAGCAGGGTGAGAACGCTGAAAGTGCGCACAGACGGCCCACACTTTCTGCAGCAGCTTTAACATATCTGGGTAGTTTTTCTAGAGATTTCTGCACCACCAAATTCAGCACATGCGCCAGGCAAGGGATGTCCGTCAAACCGGTTAGGCCCAGAGCTGCTTCGAGATTTCGCCCATTATCGCACACCAACAGGCCGGGCTTGAGGCTCAGTGGCAACAACTACTCATCGGTCTGTTGTTCAATGTCCATCCAAAGCTCCTGTGCAGTTTGGGGTTTATCCCGCAAAAATATCAGTTTTAAAACAGCCCGCTGTTGTTTCCCCCTGGTTGTGCTGAAGTTGGTGGTGAAGGTGTTACGCTGACCGTATGAGGAGGTGGTAGTGGAGGAGGAGGAGGAACCGCAGTAGGAGGAGGAGGCAACAGGAGGCAAAGAGAAATGCCCTGCAATCCTCGGTGGTGGAAGGACATGCGCCAAACTGTTATCCGCCTCAGGCCGACCCACCACTACATTTGCCCAGTGTGCAGTTAGCGAGATATAGCGTCCCTGTCCGTGCTTACTGGTCCACGTATCAGTGGTTATGTGGACCTTGCCACAGATGGCTTTGCGCAGTGCACACTTGATCTTGTCCCCGACTTGTTTGTGCAGGGAAGGGATGGCTCACCTGGAAAAGTAGTGGCGGCTGGGAACCACATACTGTGGGACAGCCACCGCCATCAGGTTTTGAAAACTGCCCGTGTCCACCAGACGGAATGACAGCATTTCAAAGGTCACGAATTTTGAAATGCTGACATTCAGGGCCAGGGATCGTGAGTGGGTAGGGGGGTACTTCCTTTTTCTCTCCAGTGTTTGGGAGATGGACAGCTGTAAGCTTCCATGGGACCGTGTGGAAATGCTTGGGGATGGTGGCGGGGATGGTGGCGGACATGGTGGCGTTGCTGTCACATTGTCTGTTTGCTGGGTGGCAGGTGACACTGGCACTGTAGAGGTGGAGGAAGAGGCAGAGGCAGCAGCAGAAGAGGAAGCAGGAGGAGCCCGAGACCTTTCTTGGATTTTGAGGTGCTTATTCCACTGCAGCTCGTGCTTTGCATGTAGATGCCTGGTCATGCAGGTTGTGATCAGGTTTAGAACATTTATGTCTCGCTTCAAGCTCTGATTGCACAGCGTGCAAACCACTCGTGTCTTGTCGTCAGCACATTGTCTGAAGAACTGCCACGGAACTCCTTTGAGCTGCCTTTGGTGTGCTAGGTCCCTGGGTGCAGTGGGTAGTAGCAGGCGTACTGTCTAGGGGAAGGTCGCTCCGCTTTTGCAACCTGCTTCCTCTTTTGCTGTGCTGGTGCCTCTGTGCGACCACCACCTCTTCCTCCAAACTGCACACGTCACTCGCATGACCTTTATTCCATGTGGGGTCTAGGACCTCATCATCCTTCACATCATCTTCCACCCATTCTTCACCACTGCCCTCCTTGTCAGTCTGTACACTGTAGAAAGCCGCAGCAGTTGGCACCTGTGTTTCGTCATCATCGGAGACATGCTGCGGTGGTGTTTCCATGTCCTCATCCTGAAACAGAAGTGGTTGGGCATCGGTGCACTCAATGTCTTCCACTTCTGGGGCAGGGCTATGTGGATGGCCCACGGAATGCACACCAGCAGAGCCATCAAAAAGCATGCATGACTTGGGACTCAGACTGCTTGGCTGATTTACAAGGGGCTGAGGTGAAAGACAGATGGACATGGGGTTCAGGTGCAAACTCTGAGCTTTCAGCAAGGGACTGGGTGGGAGACAATGTGAAGGAACTGGAGGCATGTCTGCCACCCAATCTAGTATCGCCTGTATTTGTTCTGGCCTCACCATTCGTTGAGCGGCATTCGGGTCTACCATATAACGTTGAAGGTTCTGTCGGCTACTCGCACCTGAGGAAGGTGTTTGACTTGTGCGTGTAGCTGGCACAGATCGACCACGTCCTCTCCTTGCAACAGGAGTTTCACCAAAATCACCAACACCAGCAGCACCAGCAGCAACACAACCACGACCACATCCCTTATTTGACACTCTCCTCATTCTGGACTCAAATGTACTATTTATCACAAATTTATATTATTTTTTATAACGGTAATCTGTCCCTCACACCAATAGCAGGAACCTCTCCCTACACCAGTATGAGATGATTTTATAACGCTAATCTGTCCCTCACACCAGCAGCAGGAACCTCCCCCTACACTAGTATGAGATGATTTTATAACGCTAATCTGTCCCTCACACCAGCAGCACTAACCTCTCCCTACAACAGTATGAGATGATTTTATAATGCTAATCTGACCCTCACACCAGCAGCAGAACTTCTCCCTACACCAGTATGAGATGATTTTATAACGCTAATCTGTCCCTCACACCAGCAGCAGGAACCTCTCCCTATACTGGTATGAGATGATTTTATAACGCTAATCTATCCCTCACACCAGCAGCAGGAACCTCTCCCTACACCAGTTTGAGATGATTTTATAATGCTAATCTGTCCCTCACACCAGCAGCAGGAACCTCTCCTTATACTAGTATGAGATGATTTTATAACGCTAATCTATCCCTTACACCAGCAGCAGGAACCTCTCCCTAAACCGGTATGAGATGATTTTATAACGCTAATCTGTCCCTCACACCAGCAGCAGGAACCTCTCCCTATACTAGTATGAGATGATTTCATTATGCTAATCTATCCCTCACACCAGCAGCAGCATCCTCTCCCTACCTACACTAGTATGAGATGATGTGACATGCAGAGCTACGTGACTCCAGCTTATATCGAGGCTGGGTCACATGATGCACTGGCCAATCACAGCCATGCCATTAGTAGGCATGGCTGTGGTGGCTTTTAAGGGCAAACGAGTAAAACGCTTGTTGATTAGCTGCCCTGCAGCTATTCAAAAGGCGCGAAAAAATACCCAAACCCCGAACCCGGACTTTTTCTCAAATGTTCGGGACACGGACACCCTAAAGTCCGGTACGAACCCGAACTTTACAGTTTGGGTTCGCTCAACTCTAAAAATATTATATTTGTTGCAAAACAATGCAAATAAGGTTTGTACCAAAAATAATAATATAATCTACTAGGGTATCATAAGTAATGATAACGTTATTGACTAATAAATGTGTGCTTTGTTATAATTTAACAATGATTCTGTTAAGGGATGTGCAGATGAGGGTGTTTAAGTATTTAAAGTTATGTATAGAGAACTTTTGTTTCCTGGTGACCATTGTCAGGCTAACATTGATGATAAATCCAAAATGTTAGAGTTGTCATCAGAGCAGGAGATGAGCAGCATGTGGAGATTTGCTAAGGTGACAACTGATTAAGAGGAAATCTCCCCTAACTTTGAAGAGATTTCCTTTCACTTCCTGTAGGTCTAAGAAATAGGAAAGAAACTGACAGGGATGCTAACCATTCTATCCAGGACTAGAAAAACATTTTTGGCTATACCTACACAGTTAAGTAATAAACCCTAACCTTTTTTAGCTTAATATATTGAGAACAAAAAAATATTAGGTAGTAAATGTTTTGTGAAAATTCTTACCCCAGCACCCACAGTTTATAACTTTGAATGCTGCCAGCTCCTGCTCTCTCCGTGCTTCTTCCCTGTACTTCCAGTCTTTACATGAAAGAGTTTGCAGTGGACAGTGCAGTCATCAGTCAGTCATTAGTCAGTTAGTTTGAAGAAGGTAGGAGAAGATAGGAGTGAGGAATTGCCTTGCCATCCTAGGCTATGTGGCTGTGTGTTTCTATTGATGAACACAGTGTAGGGAGACACAACTCTAGTTCGTGTATGAAAAGGTGGCTCAATAGGATGCTCTAGGAAAAAGGAGCCACCTTGATAGAGGAAACCAGGGGCAGAATTCATGGCACCAGCTTAAAGCAGTTCTTCACCCTGAAAACAAAAAATAAATTAAAGTCAGCAGCTACAAATACTATAGCTGCTGACTTTTAATAATAGGATGTGTCCAGAGATGCAGCGTGGTCTTCAATTGAGCTGGTTCTTCAGGCATCTTCAGGTCCAGGCGTCGCCATTTTTACTTTCGAATTCCGGCTGTGTCTCCTAGCCTCCCACTGTGAATGTGTGAGCCGCGCTCCACTTGAATGATCCCACAGCATTCTGGGACCTGTGACACGTTCCAGAAGGCTGCGGGGGAAGAGGGGGTGATCCGACCAGAAGTAGGAGCAGGTACCTGTCAAAACTACGTATCCCCCCCCCCCCCAAAAAAAGGACCAAAACTTAAAGAGGAGGGGGAGGAGACAGACAGGCAGAACTTCTCCTCTTGGGTGAAGTTTCACTTTAAACTTTGGCAAGACATAAATCTTAAGAAGCTACATACTCAATAAATGATTAAATCAGCCATTGAACGTGTTTAAAAAATGAGGATTTAATATCAATTTAACAAATGGAAATTTTTTTTTCTCTTGGCTAACAATCCAGTCCATGTCAGTACAGATTTGTCAAAGCTGCAGCTGAATGGCATTCAGTTTTGTTTGCCTAGTGCAAAGGAGTTGACTGGGTTCCCTTATGGGACCTGCGTTTTTTTTTCTGCATGTAATTTTTTTTTCTCTTTCTGAAAATGATGAAGACTTCTATCAAGCAGCTGATCTTGGCATAGAGAGGATATCACAAATCCAAAGCTTTGCCCTGACTGGCCACCTCCTGATGACCTACCCTAAAATGTCAGGGCTGCGTCGTTCAGGGCCCGTTCCGTGCGGGCGGCCTGTGGCTGTTGCCACCTATGCCCAGTGTCTGGCTTTTGCCTTTCCAGTGGCCTTGGCCAGCAGCAATCCTTGCCGGGATAAGGGGGGTAAGTCTGCTTCGGGTGGCTACCCACAACGCCCGTCGGACTGGTGAGTGGGCCCCCCCCCTGCCCTTAGGACGTGGGGGGGGGGGCGACACTGCCCGCAACACCCATCGGTGGGCTTCGTCTGAATGGGGGGAATAGGGCCGTTCCTAACGACGACCGGTTCCGGTGACCTTT